>RDPX01000012.1:1583128-1639169 GCA_003991215.1 Morbakka virulenta
TCATCATAATGTTCTTGGCAAGATACGGCAGTGGTTTGCCATTGCCTTCTGTCGCGCAGTACCATGTAGTAATGGTATATGACACCTAGTCGTTGTCTGTGTCATGACAAATCATCCGCCTAGCCGCTGCGTTACTCCAAGCCGTTGACTCTGACTAAAGAGTTCTTCCGCCCTGAAGAAACATCCAACGCCCTGCTGCCGACGTCTTCATCGTAACCCTGATAGGGGAGGCTAAGGGGTTGCTGATACTTGCCCAAGGTATCACCCCAAGATTAAGCAAGTCGGGAGAGGACGCCTTATTTCCCCTTAGTGGACTACGGTTACCCGGTTCCACCTGCTTTCCCCTAACTCCGGAGGCAAGGGTTGTCACCCCTTTCTATAGCAAGATTCTGCCATAGCCGTAGCCGTATATATATATATATATATATATATATATATAAATCCAGTATAGTATACAAAATAAGTAGACAAATTTAGCAGTTACTACTAGTTTCATGTTTTCTTAACAATCTTCAAACTGAGTTTGAAGATTGTTAAGAAAACATGAAACTAGTTGGAGACTATCGGTGCCCATTGGACTTAAACACCTCTTATGCATCCTTCTGAAGCAATTTGGACCAAGGATCAAATTCATCCCAGTTCCTTTGCCACATACACCACAGAAAAAAGTCCCTAGCTAAACCACCAGCTAAACCCTATTGCAATGAATTTCACATCAAAAGGCTTATGAGGGTTGCCTAAAGTACTACTGCTGGAAGAATTTATAATTAAATGATAAGAGATGCGCTTTGGGTGTTGAGAAACTTGTTATAATTATGATTTTGTAATTTATGTGTTCTTGCCCCCTAAATGCCTACCATAATTACGATTCACATTTGTAATTATTATTATATTATTATTTTTTTATTTTTTTTTTTTTATTATGGTAAATACTGTTATCATATAGGTCCCATAACAAAAAATATGAAAATATACAAATTTAGTGGTTTAGGAAAAATAGTTAGTATCTATTTTGTTTACATATAAGAAATTTGAAATGCTCTTTGGCTTGTGTCTTCAAAATACTAAGACACTTTTCTAATCTTAAATCTATTGGCAACTCGTTATATAGCTTGGCACCTGCGAAAACGAACGCTTTTCGACATATTTATAATTTCATAGGTGGAAGTCTCATGAAGTTATTATTTTGAGACTTACGCCATCGTCCATTGAATTGTAATTTTTCCTTTTATCTTGCACCATCCATCGTTAATTTTTAATTATGCTGTGCATTTAGGGGGCGTGAAAAGGAAATTCTTAGGTACCTTTTAAGCCCAGCAGGACGTATTATGCAGCTATTGACCCGTCCGAATTTCAAAGGGGCAAGTACACATAAATTACAAGATCATAATTTATGACAAATCTGGTCAACCGGGAGACATGATTTCCGGTCACATTTTTTGCTAAGAACTTATATTGCTTCAGATTACGTTGCAGCTTTGTGTATTTGCATCATATTTTACTGGTTAGCACTTAATAGGGACATAATTATAAAAGAAAAATGGCTTATGAGACATCCTGACCCACGATCTCTAATTTACCACAATCCCTGCAATCTCCAGAGGGATTGTAGGAATTGAACTACATTTTCACATTGAATCTCTAAAAGTAAACTACCTTAACATCATACCCAACAAAATAATTTGATTAAGTAGTATTTCAACCAATACCAATTGGTACCCTAGAGTGCTTCCTCTGCTGAACTATCAGTTTATACTAGCAACCTAAACTAGAAGCAGCTTTATGGTATTTTTGTTTCAATTGCAGACACAGTGCCATAGATGTACTAATTACCTAGTGGATGTTTGTTTTCGTAAGATATACCAATTAGGCTCAAGGTCTTAATAGAAAAACAAGCCTGCCAATGGCTGTTTAGGTATCCTACCTGAACTGACATCTGGCATATCATTATTAAGCATAAGACCAAAAAAATACCTGGGCATCTCAGTTTACATAGCATCGTAAAGAATAAAAGACCAGACGATTCAAACATATCTGGTTTGAAAACTTTGTTGACTACACTTTACAATATTTTTGTTGATATGGTAGGGAAATTTTGAGGGTGTTTTAAATCTTTTGTTTTCACACACATTCACATTCAAACAAGTTTATTATTGTTTATATAAAGTCAGTTTTTATCATAATTTTCAACAGTATGTATGAAACTGTGGTACCCGTGACCGAACCTATTGTCCAAGAGGTAACCAGTGTACTTCGAGAATGGGGCATCATCTGGAAAAAGATTTATTTGGTAATTGTGTTCCACAATATTAATATTTACTAAATGTTTTTGTCGTTTACATGTATATACTAAACAACCTATTTGTTTATTTTTTTGTGCTTTGAACTTTTTCATGTAAGGTTCACCCCAGATGAGACCAGAAAATTTCTTCAGTGCAGAGGGTTATTCATTATTGGTTTTATTCCTTCATTTTAAAAAATGTTTATTCTCCCCCAATTCTACAGGTACATAGCCAACATTCTGTATCTTTTAACGGAGATAGAAATTTCTTCAGTGATGGAATTTACTCTTTTACTTGAGTTGTGCTACGATCCGACGGTTATCAGCTATAAGGTTTTCAATCACATTCACCTGAAAGTCGCGACATCGATTCCAACCACTTATTTCCATTTATTTTGACTACCAACCACTTAACCATTTATTTTTTTTAATATATATATATATGCGATGTAGAATCATAATTAGTGGTTGGAATCGATGTCGCGATTTTCAGGTGAATGCGATTGAAAAACTTATAGCTGATAACCGTCGGATCGTAGCAAAACTAAATTTTCAAGTAAAAGAGTAAATTCCATCACTGAAGAAATTTCGGTCTCTGTTAAAAGAGACAGAATGTTGGCTTTGCACGTGAAGAATTGGGGGAGAATATATAATATATATATTTCAATATAAGCAAATCCATTTTTAATTTTTTTGTTTGATTCCCAACACAGCATTCTAACTTAAATATTTAAGTAAGAATACTATTTGGAAATGTTAATATAGAAATTTAAATAGTGAGCCGCTATTCATTATTCAACAGAATTAAAATTTATATTTGAAATGGTATACGTCATGTGTTATTCAAAGTGTTTGATTTCTTATTACGAGTAAATGTTAAGAATTCCAAGGCATCATGAGACAGGTCTAGAATTTTTACCCTAATAAATAGTATCATTGTTATACTTGCACCAAAGGCTACCTCATACTTTCCCGTTGTTTTCCTTGAATTTAATATGCTTGTCATTAGGACCAGTGATGCTAATGTTAGTCGGGCAGGATTAAGACTTTAATTTACTGATGCCGACAAGAACCCTGATTCTGCTCAATCAGTATAGACTGCGGAAAAAGGGTATAGACAGAATAAACATTTGCCGGTAAAACTTTGTGCTCTTTTGCTAACTTTGACTGTAATTTACTGGAAGAGTATGGCGCTAGGAAATATTTGAAATTGGTAGGACATACTCATTAATATTCAGGAAAGAGTGCTGAACAGAATATTTAATGTGCTAAATTTGCATAGGTTATTTAAAGGGAAAAAATTGTGTCGAACCAAGGCATTAATAAGAGCCTAACTGCATGAATAACATTTACCTTACCATTTACCCTGAATATGAAATTGTGTTATTATTTTTGTTCACGAAAGAGGTATTTTTCCCTTTTGTGGAATAGCTGGCAAATATGTTAAAGCATGTTCACTGCTTAGTGAGGTTTAAAGGCAAAACTTTTTGGCCAGTTGTACTTAGTGCTAGGAATATTAATAATATAAGTCAAAATAAGTTAGAATAATAAAATGTAACATATGGAGCACAATGATGCATGGATGTGAAATGTAGACAGTAAGTGAAATGATGAAATAGGACATGAGAGGCGAGAAAGGCAAAGTGGAAATTGAAGAATCTGTTAAGTAATACTTGTACCAAACAATTCCATTATATATATATATATATATATATATATATATATATATATTCATACATACGGCTAGATAAGTTGATGGAGAAATGGATGGACTGAATTATTTCAAAAATGAATGATTAACCATCAGCTATGCTTTTTTAACATTTTTAGCTGATTTGGGGCCAAGGTGTCAAGAAAAATGGTTGTG
This sequence comes from Morbakka virulenta, assembly GCA_003991215.1. Lineage (NCBI taxonomy): Eukaryota > Metazoa > Cnidaria > Cubozoa > Carybdeida > Carukiidae > Morbakka > Morbakka virulenta. Next base: position 1,587,277 of record RDPX01000012.1, read on the forward strand.
TGTAGTATTGTATGTGGTAAATCTTGACTTAGCTTACTAAGACAAAGGGGTGATAAAATGACACCCTTTCTTAAGAAAGTTTGAAAATTTTTATTTTTATGATACAAGGAAATGTAGTTTGCTGACAGGTATGTTTCGTGGATATTTTTTACTGTACATGGTAAGATCAAAGGGAATATCAGTTAAACTACGTTAGTTTGATAAGCAATTATCATATTTTTTTAATTTCTAATTTCCAGGAGCAAAATAAACAAATGTTTATTGCATTGAAGACTGTTATGGTGGAACTTATGGGATACAGGCAAAGCATCCTTTCTAAAAACATTACAGAGGTTTGTATAATTTGGTATACTACAGCAGTCAGGAATTTTTGATTTGTAGTATTACTGGACTAATATGCTCGTTACATGTACCATCACCGTACGACGTGCCTTTATGTTATTGTTTAACATTATTAAAGGTTAATTTTATCAAAGTGTCGTTGTAATAATACAATCCATTTTTAGGAACAACAAAAAGAGTTAAAGAATAAAATACTTCAAAAGATTGATTGGGGAAATAGGTATGTTTGTTTTGGTTGTCTGTCTGTCTACCCGCCCATCTACCTGCCTATCTATCTTTCTATCCATCTATCTATCTATCCATCCATCTATCTATCTATCTATCTATCTATCTATCTATCTATCTATCTATCTATCTATTTATCTATCTATCTATTAGCCATCAGGATATGTACCTTGAACTCACAAAGCTCTAACAGAGTTGTAGAACGATATTTTGGTACACTCATTCGTGGCAATCGCTTTATTTTGCTATTCGTTGTATTTTAGTTATATCCCACCATTTTACACTTGAATGAAGTTTTGAGTCACTGTTTTAGACAGAAGACATGAATTGCCCATATTTCAAGTAGCACTATTCAATCATATTTTATGATGGATACCCAAAAGTAATTCATGAAATATTTATGAAAATATTTTTGCCACGCCAGCTATGCCACGCTTTTTACCATCTGGTTCCCAATGAGAGGATTATTTTGCAGTCTGAGTGCTTTTTTTCCATAAGGGCTGGTAAGTACGAGCTATTTAAAGAGGAATGGCAATAAGACTTGATGAAGCAAAAGCCGAATTTAGATGTTTCTAGACTGACACCTACTAAATATTAGTACATTGTTTACGCACTGCGTAAAGGAAAGGGTTTTTCTCGTGCAGTAGTTTACCCCTTACTTCATAGCAATACATAAAGGACGATTGCGTTATCTAGTGTTGGTTCTTTAACATTATTCATTCGAACAAGATATCGTTTTCCTTTTTTAGCAAACAAAAGATTAAGAGTACCTGGGAAACATTTGTAGTCAGTCAGTTTTTCTCAGAAATGTAAAGACAGGTAGCACTTTTGTAAAATTAAGTAACTATTAAGAATTAAAATGAAATGTAAATCTAGATGTTTAATTTAGGAAAATATGATTATCTTTACCAACCAAATTCGAAGAAGTCCCGTTAGACTATGTTTATATTTTGAGGACAAGGATAACTTATGGAACCATCACTGACTTGTCTAAAAAATTTAAAATTGAAAATATTGATGTGTTTTCTCAAAAGGCCTCAGTTAGCTGATTGGTAATTTTGTTTTATTTTATGAATTTTTGACAGTTAAGTAATGTTTAGACTTTTCTTTCGGTATGGTCTTGAATCCGAGTGAAAATTTTGAAGTTTTTTGTTTGAAGTGATTACGCATTTACAATTTGAATTAAAAGTGAAAGGGAGTATTAATTAGGACTAATACGAAAAACTGGTTTGATTTGACCGAATAACACATAATTTATGAATGTTACTCTTGTTTTTTTTATATTAAAGTAAACTTGGTCTTGATTTGGTACCAAGAATCGATGGTGAAATAGTCAATGTGCATAATCTTAGTGTGGTGGAGTTGTATAAAATAGTGAGTAAAATTTTAATTATTTTTGTTCAAACACAACAACATTTCGGATGAAGACATATGCGAAGAAAACATTGAACTTTGACTTTGACTAACATACTCTATGGTTAACTCTTCTGACGACATGAAAACTTTTTGTGAGATTGAAATATAACTTTGACTAACATACTCTATGGTTAACTCTTCCGAAGACATGAAAACTTTTCGTAACTTTGAAATTTGACATTGACTTACACACTGTATGGTTAACTCTTCTGAAGACATGAAAACTTTTCGTGGCTGACATTGTATATTCCCCTAAATGAAATCGTTAACCCATCTGCCAACATAAAAGCCTTTGATACCCTCTCTTCTCTTAGGTTTCTTTTCTTTGTTCTTGTCTTTATTGCCATCTGAGTAAAGTTCACAAGTGCAGGTCACCACCATATACAAGTACAGGCACGGCCATATACAAGTACAGGCACGGCCATATACAAGTACAGGCACGGCCATATACAAGTACAGGCACGGCCATATACAAGTACAGGCACGGCCATATACAAGTACAGGCACGGCCATATACAAGTACAGGCACGGCCATATACAAGTACAGGCACGGCCATATACAAGTGCAGGTCACGGCCATATACAATTATAGGCACGGCCAAATACAAGTACAGGTCACGGTCAAGTAAAAGTACAGGTCACGCCCATATATAAGTACAGGTCACTGCCATGTACTTGCGNACAGGCACGGCCATATACAAGTACAGGCACGGCCATATACAAGTACAGGCACGGCCATATACAAGTACAGGCACGGCCATATACAAGTACAGGCACGGCCATATACAAGTACAGGCACGGCCATATACAAGTACAGGCACGGCCATATACAAGTACAGGCACGGCCATATACAAGTACAGGCACGGCCATATACAAGTACAGGCACGGCCATATACAAGTACAGGCACGGCCATATACAAGTACAGGCACGGCCATATACAAGTACAGGCACGGCCATATACAAGTACAGGCACGGCCATATACAAGTACAGGCACGGCCATATACAAGTACAGGCACGGCCATATACAAGTACAGGCACGGCCATATACAAGTACAGGCACGGCCATATACAAGTACAGGCACGGCCATATACAAGTACAGGCACGGCCATATACAAGTACAGGCACGGCCATATACAAGTACAGGCACGGCCATATACAAGTACAGGCACGGCCATATACAAGTACAGGCACGGCCATATACAAGTACAGGCACGGCCATATACAAGTACAGGCACGGCCATATACAAGTACAGGCACGGCCATATACAAGTACAGGCACGGCCATATACAAGTACAGGCACGGCCATATACAAGTACAGGCACGGCCATATACAAGTACAGGCACGGCCATATACAAGTACAGGCACGGCCATATACAAGTACAGGCACGGCCATATACAAGTACAGGCACGGCCATATACAAGTACAGGCACGGCCATATACAAGTACAGGCACGGCCATATACAAGTACAGGCACGGCCATATACAAGTACAGGCACGGCCATATACAAGTACAGGCACGGCCATATACAAGTACAGGCACGGCCATATACAAGTACAGGCACGGCCATATACAAGTACAGGCACGGCCATATACAAGTACAGGCACGGCCATATACAAGTACAGGCACGGCCATATACAAGTACAGGCACGGCCATATACAAGTACAGGCACGGCCATATACAAGTACAGGCACGGCCATATACAAGTACAGGCACGGCCATATACAAGTACAGGCACGGCCATATACAAGTACAGGCACGGCCATATACAAGTGCAGGTCACGGCCATATACAATTATAGGCACGGCCAAATACAAGTACAGGTCACGGTCATGTAAAAGTACAGGTCACGCCCATATATAAGTACAGGTCACTGCCATGTACTTGCGTAGCGTCAACGTTGATTGGTTTTAAAGAAGTATGCACCAAATTTTGGTATTTAGTTTTTATGTTTAGGTAGCTTTACTATCTGGCATACCACCAGAGATTTGAATAGGTGTGTATATACAGTCCTTTTAATTCCTTTATTGTATGTTTGTGTGTGCACCTGCCATAAGCCATTTTCTTTTTTATCACCAATTATATACAACAAGTGTTGCATTAAGTTTGTTGTGCGCAATTTAGAAATATTTAACTCGAAGGCAAAAGAGAAACATTACAACACTTTTCATGAGATTACTTTTTATCTGCGTTTCTGAGTTCGATTTTCTGAATTCGATTTTCTGAATTCGAACCTTGATCGGTATATTCTATGACTTACAGATTTTCTTATTAATTAAGGCTTTCTTATCTTATGATACGGGGTTTCAAAACGAAATTTTACTCCATTGAATTATTAGATTAATAATAAGGAAAAAACAATTATTTTACTAATTCAAAATAGACCTCGTCTTTGATAACCAGTTATTAAATTCTATTTTTGTAATTTGATTTAGCACATGAAGGGACAGGAAAACACCATTCTTGCTTCAGTAAGTATTTGCCTTCTGAGTATTTTACTTATTTTTAGCACTGGTAAAAAAAGTAAAATGTCTTCATCCATTTTTGTAACAGATGAAATTAGATCCCTATTGGAGGATAAAAAAGTAAAGTGTGGTATGATCTACAAGACCATTTGAAAATTATTGGGTTTTTTTCGATAGTATTGCCGAAAACGGATTTTAGGTAGTGTGAAATGCCCATTTTTATTGACTCTATTTTATTTAGTCATTTATTTATATTTGTTTATTTATTTATTTATTTTATTTGAAATGTTCACACAGTATACAATGCCCTAATTCTACTTAAAAGCTGCTCTCTATACAAGTCCTGTGACCAGTTCACAATTGGAACATTGATTTGGATAGGCATATTATGTTAGCCCCGGAGTATGATTGGCCAGCCATTCCGCATGTGTTCCAAACCAGAATAATTTTACGATTAATTTAGTTTATTGAAAGCACTTTACGTTGAAACAATCACAGCGAAGAGATAATTTAGGAACATTTTAAAAGATATTTAAATGGCAAGTACTGTTTCCTCTTCCATCATCTCCGTTATTTTCATGGTATTCAAAGATACTTCTCCATTCTATTATTATATTTCTTCTTGATTTTTAAAGCAGTGAAAAACTTGTTATCGAAATAGAATTTAATGCAAATATGAGTTTTATTTGGCTTCAAAGAATACGAATTATATATATATATATATATATATATATATGTGTGTGTGTGTGTGTTAGCGTAATGCAATGCTCACTGNACCAGAATAATTTTACGATTAATTTAGTTTATTGAAAGCACTTTACGTTGAAACAATCACAGCGAAGAGATAATTTAGGAACATTTTAAAAGATATTTAAATGGCAAGTACTGTTTCCTCTTCCATCATCTCCGTTATTTTCATGGTATTCAAAGATACTTCTCCATTCTATTATTATATTTCTTCTTGATTTTTAAAGCAGTGAAAAACTTGTTATCGAAATAGAATTTAATGCAAATATGAGTTTTATTTGGCTTCAAAGAATACGAATTATATATATATATATGTGTGTGTGTGTGTGTTAGCGTAATGCAATGCTCACTGCGCATGCGTGGTTTGAGCACTCTGGCAGGATCCCACAATAACTCTTTAAACTGTGTTTGCTCCGGCAACATGACCAGAGAGTTATGTCTCAGAAGCTCTGTGCTGCACTGATGAGCCCACGAAGGGCGAAACAGTACTGTCTGCAGATTGAGTATATATATATTCTATAATGTATAATTTTATTTATTTTTTCGCATCAGTCCACAGGAACTATAAGAAGAGCAAAATCTAAAAAAACTACAAGCTATCATCTTTTTATTGGTTTGAGACGTTTTATGTGCAATGTTGGTGATGAATGTGTCATATCCTTTAGTTTATATGACAGTAAATCATTGGAGTTTATCAGGTTTGTTGGATTTTTTCAATATTTTTGTTTATTTAAGTTATGTATATTATATTGTATATATTATATTTATATATTTTAATTAATTTGTTTCTCCGTTTTAAGTGGCATACCACTGCATTGGTACATGTTTTCAAAGGGAGAATCGGAAGAGGGAAGAAAGTAACAGGTTATTGAAAAGTGAAAAGTAAAAAAATCAAATAAGAAGGAAAACCCTCCTGTGTTTTAGTGGGTTGCAGTCCTGATTAGGATATACGAAGATGAAAAAAAATACATTGCATTAAACGAAAAACGCTTCAAATGGCCCAATTCGAACGGAATCGGTCAAATTCAATACACGCCATTTTGTGAGGTGATCAAAGTCTTAAAAAATCACAACCCTTATATCTTAGTAGGTAGAGCATATGACCATTGTGGCCACTGACATTTGTTTAAACAAAATTCAATAAACACTTATTTTTTACTCCTCGACATTTAAACCAGTTGTTATAGTAATTTTCTTTTGTTTCCTTGGTTGGGTTTTTTAGATAATTGTCAAGCAAGGGCTATCTTGGGCAATTTTTACGAAAAATAGAATAAAATGCAGCAACAGTTTATCAATTAGCTTTGTACAGTTTTTTTTACTATTAAACGAAGACATCACCGTGATACCATATTACGTGGCTCTTAATATTTGTGTTTGCTTTGTTTTCTAGTGAAAAATATTTGGTGACGTATAGCAAGTATGGAATGCTGAAAGACCCGGATAAACTGGATAAGATATTTGCAATATTTACAGTATGCCGTAATTTTTTGTATAGCAGTTGTTGACTTGACAAGTTTTGCTATAATTTTGGTACACGATTAGCACTTATGCTGACCCGGAATGTATTTGTAACAGTTCATCTTATGGAAGTTATTTACTCTGTTTTTAAAGCAGTAGTTATTGGCAATTTAAGTAATATGTCTGTGTTTACTCGTTTTTCCGAAAATAACCACTAAAGTATGGAGCAATTTTTGCTGTCGCTAGAAAAATAAAAGGAAAGCCCACCACGATAAATGCTGCTCCAAATCAAGGGTTTATTAGTTTATTCATATCCTGCTGATAGTATGAAGATATTAGGAGCATCTTTAAATGATATTAAAGGAATATTACATTGATGGTTTGACAAGGTACGAGCGTGAGCCAAATAGTATTGTCTATTTATTTATATCACACAAGTGATTTTAACTGCTACAAACCAGAAGAGATTGTTTGACATATTTCTTGTTCATAGACCGGTAGGCAATTTCATATATACTTCATATACAACTTCATACTTTATGATTTTAAGCGGTGTGAAAACCAGTGATTGAATCCTTTTTTCCTGAGGGCTATACATTGACTACTCTTTAGATAATAGCTATGTACGGAGATAGGTCTGTCTTCTGAATGCCTAAATGATTAAAAGGTGGCATTTGCAACTGTAACTGATACACCCTGTTTTCGCTGACTATCCACTCCTGTGAACCCTGCCAATAAAGCAAAAACAGTTGCCTTAATCAAAGGTGATAGTACCGTACGTTTTGAGGTGGAAAATGTAAAAGTGCACTTTAAGGAACACACTGAGGTCCTGAAAACTTTCAGAGTTAGAATTCGATGGGTGAGACTTAACTTTAGCTGATAATTCCCTCCTATTTGGCAATGCCTACATAAACACAAGCATCAGGGCAAAGGAGACAATTGTTTCGTTCGGATGGATAACCACCCCTTGAGACTATCATTGGTTCTGCCCCATAAAAGAGAGTTTGAGGGGTAAACGTTATGTCTGTCGGGAGAAAGTGAAAACGTCTGTCAAGAATGCGACAAAGAACAGTCAACAGAATTTTACAATTCAGAGATACATGCTTAATTCGAAAGTGGAACATTGCTATTGAAAGAAATAGAGAATATATTGAAAAGCAAGGTTGTGAGCCCTAAAGGATCAGCTTCATTTGATGTGTGATACAGTAACCTGTGTGGGCAGTTCTTCTTGTAATAAAAGAAAGCCATTACTTTTTTACCCGTCCTTGTACGTTAATGATTCATTTGTTCCCTGTAGACATATACTTAATTAAAACTTATATTTGACTTGTTTTTTCTTACAGGACCTTCGGACCTCTGACCTTGTTAGAGATATATACTTGGTATGTCAAATAATCAGAGAAGGTAAGCTATCTCCAGTTAATACTCAACTCAAAATACTATCCTACCCATAATTACTAGTACTATTGTAAGTGCTGCCCAGTTGACTGTAATTTAATTGAAAGGTGTAATCCAATTAATGGCATATTAATTACAAGGAATTACCCTCAGTGGGCTGTCGTTTTCTGTAAGTTTTAATAATGCAAAACTTTTTGTTCAGTATTTTTTTACATCAGCCTACAAATGAGGAAAATTGTAGACGGTTGCATAGGATGGATCAGGAGATTTTTGAAATAGCTTCATGCAATATAGACTTGATAAATATGAAATACTAGTGAAATATTATATGTGATTTTTTTCTACTTGTAATAAAACAAAAATCTTTTAGAGGATAATTTTAAAGGTTTGAAATAAACATCACCCACAATCTAGGAGTCTATTTGTGCCGCAAACTGCTTTACGTTTATACAAGTGTTTCCTAGTACTGAAAGAATTATAGTTGCCAATTTTTTTAACTTTAGTTTAAGAATATAATCCTGGAGTGTGTCATGAAAACTTAAGTGTGGTTATGTAAAACAACATTTTTTCTGATTTTCTAGGTCGCCTGTTAACCGACTCAAAGAAGAACCCCTCGGCTCCAGTCAGGAGACCATTTGGCTGTGGAGGTTTATCTGCTGTTTTATACTATTTGGGGGGATACGTAAAGTTATTTTTTGTAAAAACATGAAAATATTTGTTTACTAGTATTATATATTTTGGGTTATTGTTGTAATTACTAGTAGAGGCACCATGCACTGCGAATGGCATCTGGTTCAGTAATAAAAGTAACACTGAATCATTGCTCTCATAATAGATACGTAAAATTGAAATCAAAATGTGACTTCATTGGCCCCCATACTTTAGACTTCGCAAAGAAATTTTTGTTTAATTCATTTTTAGATTTTAAGTCTTAATTTTTTTCAGATGACCCACTTGTTTCGCCCAAGCAGCTTGCCCGGCGGTTGCACTACAATATAATATGGGCTCTGTTCACCTCAGGGCTGCAAAGTACATTTGGGCTTTCTAAAATGCTTAGTCTTCGATTTCATTTTATTCATACACAGACCTCGAATTTTATAGATTAATTTTCATTATTGAATATTTTTGCATGATAGTAAAATTCAGTTTTTATATGTACAAAATAAATCCAAGTAAAAACTGCTATCAACCACCATTCCGGAGATTTTGTTATGAAATGACATCAAACAGTACTGATTTTGTTACTTTGAAAGAAGAAAGGAGGAAGAGTTAGACACAGTGAAAGAGACTGGAGATATCAGCAGGAACATGTCAACCTTGTGGAAAGTTTGGAGTCTGACCTTCAGGTTGTCAGAGAACGGAGAAAAAAGTGGCTGGTTTCTTTCAGTACGTCAATAACCCAACTGATGTCATTCAAAGAAGCTCGAGTCCATATCTCACCTCAATATTCATGGACTGTCATTTCAATGTTAACCCTTACTAGGTTGCATCTTCTTTTAAGGAANTGCAAAGTACATTTGGGCTTTCTAAAATGCTTAGTCTTCGATTTCATTTTATTCATACACAGACCTCGAATTTTATAGATTAATTTTCATTATTGAATATTTTTGCATGATAGTAAAATTCAGTTTTTATATGTACAAAATAAATCCAAGTAAAAACTGCTATCAACCACCATTCCGGAGATTTTGTTATGAAATGACATCAAACAGTACTGATTTTGTTACTTTGAAAGAAGAAAGGAGGAAGAGTTAGACACAGTGAAAGAGACTGGAGATATCAGCAGGAACATGTCAACCTTGTGGAAAGTTTGGAGTCTGACCTTCAGGTTGTCAGAGAACGGAGAAAAAAGTGGCTGGTTTCTTTCAGTACGTCAATAACCCAACTGATGTCATTCAAAGAAGCTCGAGTCCATATCTCACCTCAATATTCATGGACTGTCATTTCAATGTTAACCCTTACTAGGTTGCATCTTCTTTTAAGGAATGCTCGTTAATGGGAATGCTTGGTTTCTCATTTTCTCCTGATCTTTGTTGGATTTTTTATAATCACAAAGATCCGCAGGCTTATTCGATCCTGTTTTTGTTTTCCACATTGATAAAAACCCATGTTTTTTTAATTTGGGCATTTTGGACAGTTAAGTGCCAACGAAATATCTTTCGACCAAAAACAACGTGATTTAATTCGAATATTTAAATTTTTTGCCACAAATCGTTTATGTAAAAACTTAATATTGTCCCACCACAATTATATTTTGCTTTAACTTTAACATCTTTACCCCCTATTTTGGGGCTTTAACAGTCCCTTCAAAAATAGATTTTTGGAGTACTGAGTAGTTGATTGACTGGATAGCGTTAGTAAAACCAACCAATTGCTTTCTTACAAATTCCAAACGTTTTTCATTCCGAGAATTAAACTCGACGGGTGTCGATGGTGTGTGATTGCCGTAACCAGTGAGACACTGCTCCTCGGTCTACACCGCAGTATTGTCAGTAAATGTAAAGAGAAAAATGCAGGAGAGCCTCGATTATACAAAGCTAGGTTATTTGAACCTTAATTAATGTACTATGCTGTAAGAAGGTATTGTAAGAAGTAAAGCATTTAACCTTAGCAGGTGTCAGTATTTTAATTAAAGCTTTTCTTCACTTTGCAGCAATTTTCGTGGGAGACATTATTAGGGGTAAAACAGAGACACAGGATGATGAGATAGAGTTAAATGTTCCAATTGTTTGGTAAGAGGGTCAATTCCACAATTTCTCAATAAAGGTACATTAATAGAGTGATTAAATGTTCAAACTGTTTGGAAAGAGCTCAATGCCACAGTTTTTGAAAAGGATAAATTGATAATATGGTTAAATTTTCCAAATGTTTGGTAAGAGATCATTTCCACAATTTTTCAGTTAAGGTAAATTTATAATGTGGCCCTTTTTTACGTTTTCCCCCCATTTGGTTGTCATTTCTAGGTAAGACAAGGGCGTTGCTCGTCAAAGTGATTTTATTGAAGCAATAATTGTTTTTCTTTCGTTGCAGCTACAGATGTTTTTTTTTATTTGATTCGAAGGTCAATCGAAGGCAATCGAAAATTCAAAGCCACAACCAAAATTCTTTTGTTTAGATTACATCTTTTTATTCCTGAATTCCCCCTGTGGACTTCATGGGGACCAAAGACATACCAAACACTCAAGAATGGCTACAAGAAGAACCTCTTCTTTTTCTGATGGAATGGACTATCTTATTAATATCTCTTTGTAATAATGCATCGAGTTTTTAAAACGTTTAAGGGAAGTTTTGTGAACGTTAGAGTTACATTGACGTTCTTGCCACAAGAAAGATCTCTCGACTGCAATGAATTCGTGGGTTAGTTTAATGGCCTGCCAGAATGTCGCTTTTCGTCGTCAACCTTTGTAGATATGCCGTTAAACTTATTGGTCGAGAACCAACGATACGTGTAAATATACCTGGAATCTAGCTTTAGACATAGACTAGAATTATGTAATAGATATGTGTAATTTGTATTTTGATTCTTTTTCTTTCAAACATTTTCAGCGAAACTTACTGTTAGGCTTACAATGTTAATAATACTACTGATGATCCATTGCCGGTAAACCAGTACATTACCGGTAGAGTTTTTGTGGGCCAGTCATTCTGCTGGAAATCACTTCACAGCTGCCAAACTATTTAGGTGCTCGACTGCTTAATTGATTTGATTGCTTTTTGGACTGCAGTACCTTTGAGCCTTGGTGCCCTTTTATAGTTTTACCATATTATAGTTATTTATAGCGAAAATGTTTGGCAGAAGTAAATAATATTGCCACCGAGGGGTTAAAAACAAATCATTTCATCTGATAACTAATTTTTAACAGGAGGAAAGAGTGAAAGTTCTAGTTAAGAAAGCACTGCCCTTACAAGGCAACAGAGCGCCCTCGAAGGAAAAGTTCTAAGTGCAGGTACGAAGACAAAAAATGGTCACATACACTAAGAAAACTTGTACAATGCTGGCAAATATTGTACAATAGTAATTACATGAATTCATCAATGTCTAAAGCTATTTTAAGAATGGACAGTACTTTAAATATAGGATCTGAACTTTTTTTCTGCTTTAGTGAACTTTCACAGGTCTTTTTGCCATCTCGCGAAAAAGAGTCTAGATCTAGCACATATTTTGAGATGACACATTTTCACTAATTTTTATTTTTAATTTGTTACAGCCCAGCAAACGACGACGAATTTTTTTCATTACATGATGCCATAATAAAAAAGCAGACGGCGAAATACAACGCAGTTGGCGGAGGACCCTCAGGTAATTTGTAATTGCCGATTACAAGATCCAAGGACCACTGGTAGATAAGAGGCAATTTTTAAAAAAAAATATTGATTCTTTATTTTATACCTGTAAACATGTAAAAAAATTCATCAGCCAAGTATAGCTTAGAAACAAATCGTCCTTCATGTAAAAAAAGGAATAAAACATTGGATTATAATACAATTTTTATGGAAGCCGCCCGATACGTGACTTTGCCTGAAAACGTAGTAGTAACAACTCTCGAATGTAGTTGATATTTACTTGTTACAGTTATTTGTTTTTCATTGGTGTTCAAGAGCCAACTAACGCATGATATCACTAAGTGTATGAAACTGTGGAGATATGACAAAAAAATAGAAAAAAAGAAAAACAGAAAAGAGAACATTTGCAGAATTCAAGGATAACCTAATCCAAATATCACCCAAATATTTTAGCAGCTGTGCTTTTAAAATCTCCCTTTCTTTGAAACAAAAAACCAATATCCGTCAATTGGATTCCATTTTACAATTGTATATGAACTTTTAAACAAACTTTGTTTGTTTATGTGCTTTGCAGCTCCATAACTTTGATGTTATTATATGAAAAATAAACAGCGCTCTTTTTCCACATAAAACTTTTGCCCACCTGCCTGTCTATCTATCTATCTATCTATCTATCTTTTTATCTATCTATCTATCTATCTATCTATCTATCTATCTATCTATCCATCTATCTATCCATCCATCTATCTATCTATCTGTCTGTCTATTACAATGTATCACATCTGTTCACTTTGCAACTAAATGAAGCACTGGTCGATTTTAGAAAGTAAGAATGAAATATTTCTCGTCCGTAAAGGAGAGATTTTTGTCGTTTTAAATAAGACAAAGGACTTTAATTCATTGGTTTATGAAACTAAAATTCAAAATTGAAAATGAAAATTCTCATATGTATTTTCTCGGTAAAATTGTGTAATCATAAATTTAGATCTAAATTTGTAATTATAAAGATATATTTACATTAAAGATTTTGAATTTATATTTTATTGTTATTGTTCCCCAAGCCTCAGTTTTTGTTCCTGTAATAGTGTCTTTCTTCGTCGTTCTTAACACTTACCCCCATCGACAGCTACATTGGCTAATAATGTAGCGTCTACATCTCTGGTCAACACTGACCATGTGTTTACCACTGTTCTATCTTTGAACTAGTAAGTTCGTCCGCTATGCAGTCTGACAAGTTCTTTTGTGGCCAGGTAAGCTTGCTGTTCCCTATCAGTCTTATTCAAAGCAGAATTTAGGAATATGATGTTTGTCAATTTGTAGTGGGCGCCGAACCTATTGATGACATATGCATTATGCTAAGCATAAGTGTTGCGTCGTCCATAGTAATTTTCGAGTCTCCTAATTTTGAAGAAGTTCAACGGATACAACGGTGTGTTTCTTAACAAAAGGATGTGCGGTGGCAAGTGTTAAGATCCTTTCAAAGCAATCTGTGGATGCCCATGGCTAATAAACAACAGAGCAGCACTGGGTTACACAGGCAGGCACTGTAGAAGTTTTTTTATGTCCGTCTACTTATATGCTTCCTTATCCATATTTTATCCCAACCCCAGAGTCCTTTTCCAACTTTAATGCTCCCTCTTGATCACTATGTAATTATTCGAATGCTACACCCTTAACTTTTAAGGTGTGAAAACAATGGCAAAATTTTCGGTTCAGAAGCTTTAAGACATATTAATAAAGGATTTCAATTGACATCCACGATCGTGCTATTTGTGGTATTCATTTTGAGAATAATGGGATTCTCATTGATTAAGTCTGTTTTCACGTGCTTAATAGTTACATTTGACTGATCATAACTGCTAATTGTACCCTATTTGTTGAGAGTTTTATTGTCTGCGAGGCCCATATCTGTAAGGATCTTGCCCCTTCATTCGCATACCAAACTACGTGATACCAGTACTCTGGCCTATGGTCCAGACTTAAACCAAGGGAAAGATCAAAAGGTCCATTTTGAAACTGTTCTTGATTTTGAATTACCTGGTGTGGTTTCATATACTTCACTTAATAAGCATTGTTACTATGAAGCTCAAATCTCTCCAAATTTTTCAGAGACACGTATGCCAACGTGGTTTGCTTCGGTGACATTTGGTGCATACTGTCAAATTTCTTTGCAAAATCCTTGAAGCTGATGCCTGGTAGGTTTTGAATTGAGTATGCCCATCTATTGCATTTTCAGTCAGCATATGCAAAGAGAAAGTTGTTAAACACTGCTTTGCGTAGATTTAAATACAGCTTGCTCATGAACATTTTCATTTACGGGTACAAAATACCACATGCTAGCTATTGGTCTTGCCACCTAAAAGGCTTGATGCCTTGCTAATTGTTATAGTCACAGAAGTCACCCTTCGTAGTAACCCTAGTAATTACTTTGCACAGTAATCTGGGACCCCTTCACAGCCACACCTTGACACACATCTTGTAAGTTTCCGATGCAAGCTATTACCACGAAACTTGATCATCTCTATTTGAACACCGTCTTGACCCCCAAAATATAGCAAAATATAACAAATGTAGCTAAGGTTTACTTATAATTACACTTGGGTGAAAGCTGACTGTTGGTTTTTTGGTTGATACGTTAACAACAAACAATCCACAACTATTTGAGACTCCGGTTTCATTGTAACGTACAGTTTTGGTTGCTTTTTTGTTGTTAAAAAGGGGGAAAAATGTAGAGTACAGTCTTTTTAGTGTAAATTTATGGTAGCACAGTAGTGCCAGGTTTGTCTGTATTTTCCATATTTATTTTTAATGTTTTCCTTTAATATTCTAGATCTGTTTCTTTGCTTAAGAATGTTCCAAGGGGATTTGGATAAGGTAATATTTAAATAAATAATATTTAATTTTTTTCTTTGGTTGGGGGTGGTTTAGCTGTCATTTCTTATCAAGTTTTATTCCAGTAGTGGGTATGTGTATATTGGCGACATCGGTATACATATATAGTTATCTTTGTTTATTTGTTTATTTATTTATCTTTGTTTATTTGTTTATTTATTTATCTTTGTTTATTTGTTTATTTATTTATCTATTTCTTTATTTATTTCAAGCTATACCGCTTTGTCTCCATTTGCATTATATCGTGAATGAGATTCTGATCAGTTTGTGACGATCTCCCGTCTTACTTCAACCTAATTCACTAACGGAATTTGTTTTGAAAAAGTCTGGTCTGTTCTACTACAGAAATAGCAAGATGGACTGTGTACTCAAAAACATTTTGGCGACCTCTTTATGATCACAACTAGTTGACTAGTTATATTAATGTTTCTGTTAAGTTCAGAAATGCTAGCTATACTTTATTGGCCCTTTTTGAAGTATGAATGCATGAACTTCATCAAACTGTACCGGTATATACTTTTTTGGATCAGTTTATTCTGCATGTATGCGAAAATAATGGCTTTGACTTGTTTCTGCATGGTACCAATTGCTTGGTTGACAAGAATGGCGTTCAAGAAGATCATGTTGCCTCCACATTCCTAGTGTTGCAATTCAATACTTATATACCTTAATGATTAAAATTTTCTTTTGCTAAAGAGGTTCAAAATCGATTTGATAGAGCTGATTTTGATTGTGGTTCTGGTTAACCCTACATTGGTAGATGTAGGAGTTTTATGATGTGATAAGTCGAACGATTTTTCTGAGCTACATTTCGAGAGATACTTCTGTTTAGTATATGAGGTGATTTGTACAGCCTGATGATTGCAGAAGTATTTCTGGAAACATAGGTCAGAAAAAGCTGACGACTCATGACATGATAAAGCTCCTATATCTATGGTTTCCACTGAGTCCATAAAGTCAAGAGTTTAATCCCAGATTGGCATTGTTTTGATTAAGACTATAAGCGACACTAGCGTTGCGTCAAAGCAGAACTACTATTTTCATGACCCTGGTGGCGAGACTCAAATCCTCAAATCCTTGTCTTCTCAGGTTCCAACTTTGACCCACATGGTCTGACCTCTAGGCCCTGTCTACAAAATAGGCAAGCGTGTTATTGCGGTTCAGGAGTAGCGGTAAATTAGACTTGTACCACTGGCCGAAAGAACTCCCAGTCCTTGATTTTTATTCTTGTCAATAAACGGCCTCATGTTTAAGGTTTCTTAGGGGCGATAAACGTGTGGGAAGCAGAGTGCACATGAATTAAATATAAATTATATTTAACTCACCTTTAGGTTATAAAAGAACACCCATTAGTGTTTAATGTTGCTGTGGCAGAAACAAAGAGAATAGGATTTCCTGAAGTTATAATGCCAGGTGAGTGACTATAATGATCAGAATGATTTCACCATTTTTAGATACCAGCCGATTTTTAAATAGCTATACATGATCTTATTTGCCTATTGCTATGATTAGAAGTAATATTATTACAATGCGTTCTCCCGTGTTTGTAACCCAGTTGTATTTGCCAATTTGTCAAATTGTTTGATGAGTGATGAATTTTGTTTCTCCCTTGTTTGTAACCCAGTTGTATTTGCCAATTTGTCAAATTGTTTGATGAGTGATGAATTTTGTTTCTCCCTTGTTTGTAACCCAGTTGTATTTGCCAATTTGTCAAATTGTTTGATGAGTGATGAATTTTGTTTCTCCCTTGTTTGTAACCCAGTTGTATTTGCCAATTTGTCAAATTGTTTGATGAGTGATGAATTTTGTTTCTCCCTTGTTTGTAACCCAGTTGTATTTGCCAATTTGTCAAATTGTTTGATGAGTGATGAATTTTGTTTCTCCCTTGTTTGTAACCCAGTTGTATTTGCCAATTTGTCAAATTGTTTGATGAGTGATGAATTTTGTTTCTCCCTTGTTTGTAACCCAGTTGTATTTGCCAATTTGTCAAATTGTTTGATGAGTGATGAATTTTGTTTCTCCCTTGTTTGTAACCCAGTTGTATTTGCCAATTTGTCAAATTGTTTGATGAGTGATGAATTTTGTTTCTCCCTTGTTTGTAACCCAGTTGTATTTGCCAATTTGTCAAATGAGTTTTGTTGTGAGTGGATGAATAGATAAAGTTGCGAATCAAAATTATTTGCTGAACAAATTGCGAATTAACTGTATTAAGATATATTATTGATTCATTACCAATATCAAATTCAATGGCTAACATTGTTTGCTCTCAGATTCTTGTAAAATGCACAATGGGGTATAATTAGTAAGTTGATGCGGTGTACTACAGGGCTGTTTGGTAGAGAACGAACGTTTCGGTCCCTAAAGGTGATTTGATTTGTATGGTTGCTATTCCACTTAACTTTGAATATTAAACCATTCCAATAAGACAAAAGCTACGAGAAAAAAAAGAAGGAGGAGGAGGAGAAAAGAAGAAGATAATTTTAGTCTATGTGACTTAAGTCATTTTTAAAAACATCGTCTTTTTTCAAAAGAAGAAAAGGCACTACTGTGTCTATCGAAGAGTTTATCGAGATTTTTCAAATTTTTTTCATCGAGGCACCTTGGTTGAGCATTCGAACAAATGAGCTTCGACCTTTGAGAAGAAAATCATATATATATAACCGGTATTCAATATTGATGACAAACATGAAAGACTAAAACAAAGCGAGTGCATGCTTGAGGAAAATGGATTTTTTCCCTAAAACAATTAATACCTCTTGATACACTACTTTTATGCTAGAACTGCAATTTTTTCCCCTAAAGTATAAATAATACCCGTTGATATACTACTTTTACTGTTATTGATTGCCAACTTGGCTTCACCATATCGAGCTGACGTGGTTTGCTTGGTTTGCGATAATCTTCCCTTGACTATATGACTATATGAGTTGTTGCATTTGGTCTTTGAAGTCATCTTTATGGTACAACTAACAGGAATTCTGCAAAAATACCTTATTGATACCAGACAATAGCAGAATTATGACTTTTGGGTTAAAAATTGCACTAGCTCTCTCAGCTATTTTTGAGTCGTTTGCCATAGATAGTAGGTGACCTCTACTCACAATAAGGTTATGAACAGTATTTACAGTGAAACTATTTCTTTTACCTGAGCATCAACGTTGCTTGTATCCTTTGCCCCCATAACGGTATTTGAAAAGCAGCAGAGAATTAGACAGTGTGGTAGAACATTTATATCATCTTGCTGGGTTTTATGTGATATAAATTTCACTTTTTAGGTGACGTCAGACATGATGCCTATATTACAGTAAAGAAAGCAGATTTTGATAGAGGTGAGTATCTGGATAACTGCAGTGGTTGTTATTTTTTCACATCATATTAACCCCGCTTTAGCAAGAAAAATACCTATCATTGTCATGGAAATTGTAAGACTGTCAAATTCTCATTGATATTTGTCTAGTTTTTTAGACAAGTGAAAGATAATGAAGTATATGAAGCATTGTCACTGGCATTGGAAATTATGTATCAGAAATAGAGGTGGAAGTACAAGGTGCACCGAACGCTGTTCAAACGAGTTTCATTTGGGTCCTATTGTCACCTATTCTTGGAGCTAATCATTTTAAAACTAATCTTCCATCTGATTACGCCATACTTTTACCAAGGACCTATCTTTAGATACCTTGAACATATCTACTTATATAGAGCTGAACCCCCGACAGAAGGATGACCCCTCCTGTCAAACTGCGAAATTGATATCGACGATAATACTGAAATAGATTATCGGCAGTTCTTACAAATTCTCTACCATATTATTCGTAGAATATGTTTGCTGAGGTTTTTTGTAATCCAAATTTGTTAAGGAAGTGGTTTGTTTGTATATCCCTTATTGAAAATTGTAATTTATAATTTTTCCTCGTAGGAAGTAAGACATCACAGAAAAATGTCCAGGTGACAATGAATGTTGTCACATCAAATGGCGCTATTGTTGAGGTAAATGGAACTAATGTTTCATCGTTTTAATCATACTACACGGAAATCCGTCAAGACATAGCTGCAGCCCAATTTGTAATAATTTTGTATTATGATTTAATTAACATGCAAACAAGGTGAAAGCAACTACCTGGAAGTTAATCGCAAGTCAAAATCTTATCAGGAACTGTTTTTTGTGTGTATGGTGAAAGATGTCTGTGTTTACCTTTTCTACCTTTTAGTTCCCAACAAGTGCAACTGAACTTTGACTTTGACTGACTTCTTTGCATAATCTTCTCAGATCCTTGCATTGAACCAAGCTCAGATTAAATCCATAATGGACTAAATTCCAGTTTTTAAATGTATGTTTTTCAAACAAATGACTATTGGCTCCGAACTTCATTATATAAAAATTAGTTTAGCCGAAGACTTCAGACCTGGTACTTGTAAAGACTTTTGGTTAAGCAAGTAATGACCCAGCCATTAATATAATGTTGAAACATTCTTGTATCATCAAAGGATATTATGATGCCAAGGTTTGGATATGGTATATACGAATTTACGTTGCTGTGGAAAGTACGTAATCCATGTCAAAAGAATCAGTATATCGCAAAACCTAAAATGGTCTGCTACCTGACGTAACCAATACAGAACAGTGACCGGGTTACTTTTAGGCTTAACAGTATGCACTTATTTGTTAACCCGGAATTTGGCAGCATTTCCACTATTTTATCAAAATATAACGTAAAAATGTAAACAATTTCAACATGTTATTATCTTTAGTGTCGCAATAATCATTTTTATTTTCGTTTCCGTAATCATTTCTAACGTCATTTCCGTTGAAATCACTGTTATCAGATATGGTACAGGGTACTTTTTCTGATACCGGTAGCCAAACAATTTTTATTTAGATTGGGTAATCACTTATTTTTTAATGTTTATGGCTTGGTCTAAATTCTGTCTGTGCCAATGAAATCTAATTCTGAGAGATTTTTACTTTGAGCTGTGTTTTGCTTTTGTGAGAAAACGTGCCATATCGGTCACGTATTTGTTTTATTTATTTCGTAGAAATATCACATTCTGTTTCAGAACTGCGGATTTAACTGACCCCCTGGTTTCATTTTGCGTTTGAATTTAACCCCCAGTTCCAGACCGCCGGTTTTCACAAACCAGAAACAAAGAGTTTGCAATGCCCCAGTTCTTTATAATTTTAACATTTTGCTATAGCAAGCTTACTAACCGTTCATGTTGTTGCTTATATTTTTTTCAAGGGATAAATAAAAGATACCAGAAAATATTTTTATTTCAAAATGTACATTAAATCAAATATTTGTTAAAAAGAGCATCAGACAAATAGATTGAAAAAGTAAATAACTATTGATTTTGGAAAAGCGATCAGTAGTAAGTATCAGCAACTGTCGTGATGTATTGCAGGACAATATGAGTTTCGGTTAGAGTTCATAAAAATGGCAGAGAAATTTTATGGCAATTTGTATGGTGATGAAAATCGTACGGAAAATACAGAAGCTAGTTTAAGAAGCCGTTTTGTTCTTATTTTTTTCCAGCTACCGGTTGGATTATGAAACAAACACTTGTTGATTTTGGCTTTGGTTTTCTAGCAGGATTAAATGCGTGAAACATTGCATTTATACTATGTTGATAGATGGTATGGTAGCTAGATATTTCACTGGTACAAAGCTTGTAGTGGTGCACTATGAAATCAACTACTCAAGGAAAATTTGGTCCATGTCGCCTTTAAATGGATTACATCTATGAAAGACTCCAACCGAGGGAACGTATATCAGTCAAGGTATCGAAGGCACTTTCACGTGGTTTGCATTTCCACCTGGTTCTCCAAGAATAAGAGTTCCAGATTGTCAAAAATCAGGCTGTCTACCGTGGGTGCCAGTTTACCTTACCAAGCAGTTAAAAGTCGAAACAACCGAACAACGGAGCGACCTACGTTGGCCACGAAAACCTTTTCGTAACGGAAAACTGCCCTGGAAAGAAATTCACTTAGCGGGAGGATGGAAGTGCCTTTTTGCAATAACTGTGTTACACGACTGTGGGTTACAGGCGCTCCTTGTGGCACTCAGATCTGTTTGCCAGATACATGTCATATATACATCGAAATTTCCGCATTTGTTAGTTTTGGAGTGGGAGGAATGGGGTCTTCACGCATTTACAAAACACCATCTTTTGTAAAACAAGGGATGAATGCAAGGTTTGAACAACTGGTAGCGATGGAAAGGGCCCGTTTGGCACAACTTGGCTCAGTATTTGTACAAAACACAACAGTTCGTTGCCCCCTGCTATGGAAAACAGGCAAACCAATGTAAATAGAACTCCACAGTACTTCCTTTACTCGTAAAGGTCATTAGAACTATTCCAAGAAATGTTTGTGTATTTATCGTATTAACGAAATATCTTCATCATTCAACTCCTTTTTTTAAATGTATTGCCGAAGCCAAAGATACTTCCAGTTATACATCGACGGTTTTAGTTTACATAAAATTTTCAATGAATACGCTTTTCCTGTCCTGGGAAAGAAGTTTTTTTTGGACAGCTTCTCCCATTTTGTGCATTTTTAATATAGTATTTGCTGACAAAAGACTATTACAGCGTAGCGGATCAACATAGAATATGGATTTCTGACGAAAGTTGGCTTTTAAATGTATCCGTCATCTTAATGGTTACACTTTCAGTAGATGCTTAAGCTGGTATAACGCCCCTGCTTGATCAGCCATCCTTGTTTTTTGTTTTTGTGTCATGGAGAAGGGTTTTTTAAACTGCTTTAATGGTACTTATTTTATCTGATATTAAATTTAGCCGATATTTAATTTCGTGAGTATTGATTTTCGCGAATCACATAGAAATGTCATTAAATATCATAAAGAAAAATTTTTCGGTTCTCAAATTCGCGAATTAGGCCAAAATCCTCAAAAACTGCGAAAGCGTGTACCCTGAAAAATTAGTATTATTTAGGTATCCACCAAGTTTTTCTTTGTACGTTTTTAATACTAGTGTTCTGCTTGTTTCATTTTAGGATAGCATTCTTCTAGGCACTGGTGAGGAGGCCATCACAAAATACAATTCTTTTGTCATTTATCATAGCAACTCTCCAACCTGGAATGAAAGCATTAAGGTAAATAATTTTTGTTTTGAATTGGGAATTACATTTAGTTTATTCCGCAAAGGAAAACAAACACAGCAAACAAGAACGTCAATGTACATTGCTGTAACAAACCCCCCACAAACAATGGAAAGTCAGCGAGACTTTGTAACTTGACTCACTTGTGTAAGCAACACGAACTGCCAAGTCTGATTCGTGTCTGGGCTTCTCGCAACATTGCAAAATGGAATTGAATGTAAATATTCCCGTATGAAAATGAAAAATACATAGCAGGTCAGTAATGAGTTCGAGGAACACAGGAAATATTTAAGAATTTCGTCGTAGAATAGTTCTTAATAACTTTTTTATTACTTCACACACTTTTTATGCAGGTACCATTTTTTATTTTGTCAACCTATTGTAGCGATATAATAATTTGTGCTTGCGTCTAAAATTTTCAAACGTAACAGTGAGTCGAACGAAGGCATTTATAACGTAACATTGGCAGAGAACCATATATATAAAAAGCTTGCTTTTCGCACGCAATTTTAGCAGGTAAAATAATCATACGTAATTTAAGCCCAAAGCGAGTAAGCATATTGGCGGGCCGTAGAAAAGAACTCGGATTTGCAAGAACAGGTCACATGAGTAAATACTGAAAAGAAATCATGGGAATAGGTACGTTTGACAAAATGGAGTCGACAGTGAACTGAGACTGTATGTTTAAAGAAAGGGGGAATGGAACATTTGTATCATAATTATGTTGTTTTAATTTTTGACTAGATTTCATATTGGCCTTTCTCTTTTCACGATCTTACGAGCTTCATTAATTATTGGTAACTTCGTGGGGTCATGAAAACATAATGATAGCCATCATTAACATACAGCATTGCAGAGATATTATATTTTAGAATAGAAAATTTCCATTTTATACTTTTGTAAATTTACTGTGATTTATTGAAAAGCAGTAAGATATAACATTTATGTTCTTTGGGGGCCTGCCCTTTTCATTCAATTACTCCAGGCATCAAAAAGGAAAGTTAGAAGGGACAAATGGCATAAAGCAAGTCGTTGAGGCCCAGTTAGGTGTCATACCGGACTATAGTTGTTTAATATTTTGGTTTAATTATAGTGGGACACAAAATAACTAAAAGCTACGAAAAAAATGAAAATGTTAATTCATTACTAACGACGAAGTAGTAAAAGTAGACAGTGAGAAACTGTATTTGATTGATAGTTAGGTTTCGGGCCCCATTAGAGTATTTGCGTTAAACATGATGGATGTAAGTATTAGACTATTAGCTTCTACTTAAGCTTTTGCATATTAATATTTTGAACCATATGCTTGAACTACATGTGAAATACCGACCATATAAAATTAAAGTTTATGTACGTAAATTACAATAAACATTACCTTTACACTTGAATTGTTTTGACCTTTGGCATTTTTGACTCTGGACTCATCGACCTTAATTTTTTAAGCACCTTGATAATATTTGGTTTGTTTCAAGTTTGTTTGACCTAAGTTACCTTCCGTATTGAGAATTAGCGAAAACTGACGAATTTCAAATTCTGTTTACAGCTTAATATTCCTTTGGAAATATTCAACCTTTGCCACTTGCGATTTACATTTTCGCACACCTCTAGAAATGAAGGTGAGTTAAAAGTGCTTAAGTCTTAACAAAAGGTTTATCTTTTGTTCCCTAATCTGTACCGATTACTGCAAGGCGATTTTGCAAGATATGTTAAAATATTAATAGTAAATCAAACAAGTACATAGTACTTTTATTTAGTGAATACATGTCTATACAAAATTGACTTTGAAATGTTTTAGTGTTAATAAGACAAAATATCATACTTATCTATATATATATATACCATCCACACATACACACACGGAGAGGTTTAGATACTTTGCTTGTAGCACCTAACTACCACAGGAAACCGACGAAACAAAATAACAAGGTCGTGATTTTACAGATATGTTGACGATGTGTTGACATGTGCTATTGCATTATATGCTATTATAATCCGCTATTGCATTATTTACAATTACATTCACATACCAGTGTCTTATAATGGAATAACGATAGTGAAATGTTGTTTTATCTGGTGATAAGGTTTTGGTGCTCTGACAAAGGTCACAATGAGTACCTTCTAAACATGAATAACTTGAGCCTGCAGCTAGTAGCATACATTTTACGTTCAATTGGTGTAAATTTATTTTTCTTGGGTTTATAAACCAGAACAGAAGAGAAAAAATAGAAAGGAAGGAAAGGAAGTGTCACATTCATTATTAAAAGGAAGAAACACAAGATTGAACTTGAAAGGTAGAAGATACTACAGATACCACTTATCCTTAAGTTTGAATTCGTATATTATTAGACGTATCTAAGCAACTGGATACACAACTTGAGTTTACTGGTCATTTAACGGTATTATTACGGACTATTTATTCGTCAAAACAAAATTGTAACTGGTTTTTCTTTACCTTGATCCTAGGGAAAGCAAAAAGTGATAAAATCTTCGGATTTTCTTTCCTGAGATTATTAAATGAAGATGGGACTGTTGTGTTAGATGGAACACATAACCTGTTTGTTTATAAGGTATATTATCTCATAGTGATATATATTTACTTATAATTGATATTATTTTAATTGTCTGATAGTATTATATGATTGAGTTATAATTGATATTATTTAACTATCTAATAGTATTATATTATTGAGTAAGTTAATTACAAACTAAAATTAAAACTGTACAATTTTTTTAAATGTCAGGATACAAAACAAAGTATTTAAAAACAAAACTCGCGGTATCGAGTCAAAATTAGGAAATAAACTAAATGTTTCTCTATGCAAATACGCTGGTTTTTATATCGTCATGATATGCTTCTGCTGCACAGGAATTAACCACGTGATTACTGAATATTGAATATTGAATAGAAATATGATGTGCAATCTTGACTTAAAACTGCTGTTAAGATATCCCAGTTGTAAACAGTCCTTCGATGGTCTTTTTATTTTTAAAGTGTAGTATTGGCTGAGTGTTAAGTTAAGTCAACTTATTATTATACCAAATGTTCGTGGTTCGAACCCCGTCACGCCCATGAAACCCTCCGCCAAATTTGTTTTTCCGTGGTAAGTGGTATTCTACTGAGATTGTATATGTTTTCGAAGATAGGATTAGCGGAGGAATGAAATCAATCATTAACAAGATGAAAAAATACAAAGAAGTCAAATAAGGAAAGTAACCCACGCCACTGATGTGGCTTTCAGCCTTGCTTAGGGTGAAAGAAGTTAAAAGCAATTTCCTTTATTCCAACGTCCATTAGATTGTTCTATTGTTGTTATTCAGTGATACTTTTTTGAACCGTTAACTATGAGCTGGTGGGTCAGTCACTTCAGATTTCACGTTTTGACAGCGAAATTTTATTAATTCAACAATGTAACTTAGCCTGAATATTTTGTGATTCAACATATTTCAACTTATTTCCCAATGCAATATTTTGTAAGCCTAACCCTTAATTCTAAGTTGACCTAATTCACATTTTGAAAACTCAATTCAGGGAGAATTTTCTTGTTCTATAAAGTAGGCTATATGAATTGCTGATATTTTGTTACAACAAAATTTATTAGTTTTTCGTATTTTTGTCACTTAAAATTCGCGTCAATATTAAAGCAAGAGGATACACTGACTTCTACTGTCATAGAGGTAAATAAATATTGGTCACGGCTTGAGCGCGGACAATCATACTGCATGTAAAATTTCAAGTACTGTAGGTTTTTTTCTTGTAAGATTTCCTGAACGGAATTTCGTGAAAAGGGGGACGTTTCCCCATTATTGTAAGAGCACTAAAGCGATTGACACCAAATTTTACAATCTATCGACTCTAAGCCTAAAAATGTGTAAGCATTGGTTCTTAAGCACTTTAACGCCAAACCTTGAGGGATTTTTTCTTCCCTCGACAGAACAAGTGAAAAGAATGGGGTTGACCAGTTTATATTTTTTAGGTTTTTTTTAATAATCTTTTTTAATCAGAGCGTGCAACGATGACCGTGTTACTTGCACAATTTCAAATAAAGATCAATCAAATCGTACATTTATTCAATTTGTGGATCGCGTAGTTTATTATTAATGGCAGACAAAATCTAGAGGGAACGTTTCCGCCTTGGCATGTACAGCTTTGCAATAAATGGAGCCAGTGCGATATAATAGTGTGGGCAAAATACCACTGAGTCCTTACGCAGAAAGTGGGAGATTGTATTTACACGATACAAGTGGTATATCATTGTCTTGACAATTAGTTTAGGTTAATTTGTTCATTGAATGGCACCATTAGTTTACGGTATTCCGTTTTTGGAAGTGCAAGCTTAATATATTTTTTATTCCTTAGGCTGATTCAAGCATTGATTTTAAAGACGTCAACTCTTACTTGTCATTGGCAATTTCGGCGCTTGAATTAGAAGAGCAGAAAGCGTCTGGTGTTGTTTACGCGGGGCCTCATCGGAATGCTAAGGAAACTTTTACTGTCGAAACAATTGTATGCTCAACAAAGTTTTCACAAAACCGTAAGTATTGATGAACTACTTTCATGCGATATTCTCTTTTAAAAACGATTGTTTGCATATAGGGCTATTAACTTGCCTTCTAAGTAATTTCTGGTGCATATATACTAATTATCAATAATATCAATAATTAGTATATTGTATATAATAGTATATAATTAGTATAAAATTAGTATATTGTTGAGGTTATGGGAATCAACGTATATTATACGTTGATCCCTATACTTGCAATATTGACGGTGGACAGAAAATGTGTCAGAATTAACAATTGCTGACCTTCGTCTTTTTATTTTTTTTTACCCTTGAGTACCATAGGCTCTTCTTTTTCTTGTTGGTGTTTTTTTTCGAGTAACTCTTTGCTGTATTTGTGGCCAATGATGCAATGTTTAAAATGAATTTGACAGTGGTTATGCCGGCTTTCTAGTTGGTGTTGGCTGATTTCTTTGGGAGTGGTCTAAAGATTTTATTTATACTTTTGAAGATCTGAAAATTGTGTACTATTTGCGGTGTTACGCGATTTATTCCCGCCAAATCCGTATGATTTTTACAAATTCGTTTTCTCAGGGTTGTGAGAAATTAAATATGAGTACTATTATGTGTACCATTGTAAGTAAACTTCTCAGTTGAAACCACTCATATTTGGATAAAAGTTGCAGAATAATGCGAGTTTGCTGTCCATACAGAAAATGTAAGACCTCCTGAGGGAAGATTAGTTAGGGTTCACTCAGATTTCATTGTTATTGAAAAAGTTACTTGTATTTCTTAAGCGCTTATTGCAGCGCAGTTTTGGCGGCTGTGAAAGTCGAAAGTGAATCCTGACCCTGTTTTTGGTTTGACATACTAAACCACAAGTACCTTCTCATTTGCTGTGTTTAAAGGGGCGTCAGGAGTTTTAGATAAGGTTACAAAAACTGTTAGCAGTGGGAATCATTTTGAATGTTCCTTCGTGACAGTGCCTAATGGACGGATATTTTTGGTTTGTAGCGTTACATGATCATGAAGACAGAATGAGTGGAATTGACCTGCGTCCTGTAGTCACATAGTCACTTTACCTACTTATGTTCCATGTTTAGAGAATATTGTAAACCCGCATCCAAAAAGCGTTACCTGGATAAACGGAGTACCGTATTATTTGCTATAGACATCCCTGCTGCTTTTTTTCCATTCTTTCTTCCCCTTGCCCCTTACCTTCTTTAGTTTCATTCCATTTTCTTACCTTTTTCGTCAAATAAAAGATAATTTCTCAGTACCCGTAAGCTAGCTACTACCCCAGTTTAAAAACTTTTTTCGCACTACCTAATTCATCATGATTTATCTAAGATTTGAAATACTGGGAGGGAGCTTATAGTGGTTTTTGTGTTCGATAGATGACTTGGTAAGCTTGCTTAAGTGGAGAACAAAACCGGATAGTGTCCAAGAGGTGCTCAATGAAATTCGCAGTGTCAGTGCAGATGAAATAGTAAAGGTATGTTTTTCATTTTTATTTTTGTGTGTCCATTTTTTGTTGTGATTATGTTTGAATATGTAGGGTTGAGGTGGGCAGAAGGGTACCTTAGTAATGGTGTCATTCTGGTAGCCTGTACTTGAGAATAATCACAAACTACAGTTAGGACTACTATGAATATATGAAAGCAAACTAGGTTTGCTAGTAACTAAACATTTCCATGAGAATATTTTTCGTGCTGTCATTTTCCTTACTGACCGATCATTCCGCGACAGGTCACATTCCCTACCCATCAAAGAGAAATTAGTGGCGCAAAAAATGAAACCCTTAGCCTTCGATGCTGGACCTTAATATAAATTTCTTTGTGTTAGTTCTTAGAGATAAAAGCACAATAGTTACTAGACTTTGTTTAATAACGTTTTGAAAATTGTTGTGGAAAGTCTGTTTTATAGACCACTATATATCTGGTTGACACTTTTAAAATTTTTTCTATACCAAATCCTTTAAATCTGTACTTTTTTCCACTGAGTCCATTATGTTGTTATTTGAAAACTTACTACGTAAATTTCTACTCTCGTTGATTTTGCGGTGCAATGCCAGTTGGAATAGGTGGACCAGCTAGTTTTTATGACAGTGTGAAGTGATTAGGTACTAAATCATTTCGTTGCGGCTATCTATGAATTTCCATTTATGAGCATGACAATGAAGAAAGGATACTGACCATCTATTGTACCATCTTTTAAACTCATTTTAGGCACGAGGCAAATCATTTTGAACCTTACGTTCATATTCCACCTTATGTGATAGCATCTCGACCGGAGTCGCCTGCCATAATTCGACGTATCTCATAAGTACAAATGGTATCGGCAATCGGAAGAAAACTAATACCTCCAATCATTGGTAGTTTTTCTCTAATTACATCTTGACCAAAGTATAGTTGTGACAGCTCAAATTTTTGAACTCGCTACTAAATATTTTAACATTTGTGAGACAAGCACCTCTTTGTGGACACAAGTGGGTACACACCATGTTATGGTCAGATCATGAATTTACCCTATTAGCTAGAATTTAAGGTTGGTTTAGAAGTTCAATGCATGCCCCAAAGTATTTTTTTTGCCAGTAGTCCATACAACCGGCAACATTTCTTTCATGATTTATCCCGGGAACCGCATAGAGCTCTGCTAAGTGTGATGACAATCAAACCAAAACCTTATATAGCGGGGGAATTAGAACTTTAGGAAATTAAGACTAGACGTCCCTAATAATAAAATAATAATAGTTAATTAAGGCTATACTACTTATAAATTACTAGAGAATTAATATTAGACGCTGGGAATTAAGACTGCATCTTTTAGATGAAAGGAACGAATAATTGCATTTCAGTTTCAGCTTTCGAATTTTTAAAAAATCAATTCGAATCTTCTAAAGAATAAAGCCATTGTTCTTTAATTGTAACTTACAATTTTCCTAATTAATTCAAATTCTGCAAAGAGAACATTGTTGCATAGTTTTTCATTAAAAGTCCCATGATTAAAACTAAAGAATTCTAGCAACTTCCTGGTACTATTGCATTAACTAATTGTTTTGATTTTACATTTTGTTCACAAGATCTCGGCCATTCTTTATGACTTGACTGTTATCTTTTAAAAGATATATTCCTATTTTGGGCCCTACAGTTGATGCAGCAAGACGCCATTAGAGCTACAGTTGTCTTTAGCAATTGATGTTTCATCTTCCACTAATTGTTTTCTTTAGTTTCTGAGACTAAAACTACTACTTCTAATTCCCTGGATCAGTTTTAATTGGGAAACAAGGTAGAAATAGTCCTTATGCACTAGACAATTAAGACGTCTAGCCTTGTTTAGCTAGGAAATTAAGATTTTTAGTCTTATTTCCCCGAATCCTAATTTTTGAACATCGGTATTCCACGTTGTTGTCATTATAGAAAACTTGATTGCCTGTTCTTGAAGAATCATTCATGTAGGGAACCTTAAGGCGTCACCTATTCTCCGTCTGGTATTATTTTAATGTTTTTTTCTTTATCTGATAGTGCCTAGAAGACATGGCCATAGGTTGAATACTTCTATTGTACCGTTCGTAGCATTCTGATCTTACTAAGGTTCTGCATTTACGATAAGCGCAGTCATTCTTAATTCTCTTGCGTATGCTTGCTATAATAACTAATGGTATATAATTTTCCGCCTTAATTCCTATAATCTTGTAATCGGCCTTTACTTTCTTCTTGTGTTTTGTGTTCTGTTGGGGGTTTTTTGTTCATGGCATTGGTTTGCAGTGCTTGCTCCAGGGCAGCCATTATTATTGATTCTGTTCTTCCTTTATTTCGTGTATTTCAGCACCAACTTCGTATACTCGCTCCTGATTCATTTTCTGTTAATCTTAAGAGTTACTCACTAAGTCAAGCTCTATTCTTTTTTTTCCAGGCCATATATTTTTAATTCATTTTCCGCATTTTAACTTGGCCATACTGCATTCATTTTATTTATTTGTCACACTCGCTTAAAGTTGTTATCTGTCGTTACCGTTACTCACGCATCACTCAGACCTCTTAAGTCAGAGTTAAAACAACCCCGCTATAAAAGGGGCTACTTCGTCTTTGCTTTGACGCTTTTTATGTATAGTTCTTCGTGGATTGTCAAGTGTTTTTATTCGTTTTCTTGGCTGCTGTACCTTCTTTTTTTACAGTCAGAAAATGCTCCAGAGTATATGAGCAGTAATAGTGGCCACGTTTTTATTGCTTTTATGCCATTTTCTCTCTTTAACTAATTTTCTTTTAACTTTTTAAAGCTAAAAGAAAATTTACTATTTCTGGCCCTTTCTATCATTTCTTTTTGTACTGTTTCACCCACACATGACTAGTTTTGATCTTTTTATAAACTACTGGAAGGGACACTCTCTTAAAAATTTTAAGTAACTAGAATAACAGTTACACCGTTATTTTTCAAAAGCTGTAGGGCCGAGAAAATTAGAAAGAATACGCTATTCTCTCAAAGTGTTAGAAAGCATGGTGCTTCAGAAATTCAGCATTAGTCATTTTAACATTGTGTCAACAAACAGACCAGTAAATGGTACATTAAAAGATAAGTAATTTATAGAAATCATTATCAGTGAAGAAATTGCTTAAACTTTGCCCAGTTGAAGTCAGTACTGGTTTTTGTAAATATTTGTTCTGCCTCTGCAAGTTATAAGTTGCCCGTCTTATACGCAGGATACATTCCCCAGAAAAAATGGTCACTTATTTTGTATGATAAGAAAAGCAAATGGATTTTTTCTTGCCACTGCAACAAAGGAGTAAATTCATATTCCACCACCCACCACCCCCCAGCATTCCCATACCTTTCTACATTCTGTTTGAATGGCTCAGTCGTATTAAAAGAATCAATAGTAAATTTTTAATTTAATTAATGAAACTGTAATATGTAATTCATCACATTTTTCTCTTTTTTGTATTTTTTTTAGTTCTTACAAGATGTTTTCGACGTCTTGTTCAATATTCTCCATGAGAAACGGGAGCTATTGGCGATGGACGTTTTTACTGTTTTAGTAAGTTTGTTGAATGGTTGTTGAAATAATTTTCTTTATACATATAAAAGTGTAGAGGATATCCGAAATCAGGAGAAGAGTTCAGTCCTCGGAAATAATTCATGATCACTGGCTTGCGGTGTTTAACCGAAGAGTAATATTATACCTCAATTGTAGCTACAGGAAATCTGATTCTGAAACGAATGGTGTTACTGACGCCAGAAGGGCATATTTTATACAGTATCAGACGAAATACTGTATAATGGTTGGAAAGTGGTTAAGCTTCTCCCACACTTTATACATCTTACACACATACCTTACACACACGCGCGCACGCACATACCTAGTAGCTTATGACCTGAAGGTTTTGTAGTTGGTTACTTTGTATTGATTACGAATGGCATTAGAAACAAAGGTGCAATATTTGGGCATGATCTTTAACACATTTTTATCTACTTTTGGTCCATTGTAAGGGAGGGGATTTGTGTTGTGAATGCCCTTCTTATTTATGCAGACTTACTGGTACGTGATCCGTTGTAACGATTTATAACTTGAATGAAGTGACACCAATGAATTTGGGATCGTTGACTTTGTGGTATTTCGGGTAGGGTGTTTCATGTATCATTTTCCTTTGGGCAATACCAGAGGTGAACGGGGTAATGCACATTAGTTTTAAGCAGCATTATTCAAACATCATCATCTCTCTTTGTGGGATTGCTTTTTACCCATAGTGACACAGCCATTTCAGCCATAGAGAAAACTTGACGTATTTCACCATATTTTGCCTATTATTTTTTATTCTCTTTTGGATATTTTTGTCATAACCCATATCCTAATCTTTTTTCATCTTCTTTTTTGTCATCATTTTCTCGTTTAAGTTCTTCTTTTCCTCTGGACGGTAACATTAAGGGTTTGGAAGAAGCTTTTCCCCTCCACAGGATCGCCACATCCTCGTATCTATATAGAGCTTTTCTTAAAACGGTGACCTGCAGAGGTATATAGTCAACCGACTCTCTGTAGCAAGTAGACAGTGGTCATAGTACGTAGGTCATAGGTCAAAGGCACATCTCGGACTGACCAGCCTTGAGTATATATTAGAGATCAGTTCTAATCCTGTTCTGCCCTGGTCACAACATAAAAAGGGTGACCTTTTTTCCC
Organism: Morbakka virulenta; assembly: GCA_003991215.1. Classification (NCBI taxonomy): domain Eukaryota; kingdom Metazoa; phylum Cnidaria; class Cubozoa; order Carybdeida; family Carukiidae; genus Morbakka; species Morbakka virulenta. The sequence continues at coordinate 1,620,299 of RDPX01000012.1, forward strand.
CTGCCGATTCGGTAGTCGCTCTTTCCCATGTTTTAGGTATTGAGTTGACGCACTGTTAACCAGTAGATTGATGGCACTCTCATCTTTGTAGCGGCTTGGCTGTCTGCCTATTTTTTTTGTATAACGGTTCTTTAATAGGGNATGGATTCTGCTAGTAAACAGTCATTACAAAGAGGGAAGTAATTACTCAATTACAAAAAAAATACAGATGGAGGCACTGCCCCTGAGAAAAGCTTCAAACACAGCCTCTCAAAACTATATAAAAAAGCCAACCTTACTAATGATTTTTCTATTCTATAACAATTCTGGAATGGAACAAAAAGAACGCTCCACTGTCTTGTCTTCCTTGAGCACGAGGCAAAATATTACATTTTAGTCGATTTTTGCACATTTTGGAACCACACGAAATGAAAGTTGAGACTGCCCTATTAAAGAACTAGACTGTATCACTTGGTGCAATCAATAATTTCAGTAACCTTTTTCCAGTCAGCCCACCAAATTCCGTTTTCTTAAGACTTCTCACATAAGTATTATTAGCCATAGCCATAGAGATTACACTTAACTGTTGTTATTTGTGATCATGAAGCACCAACTGATGCTTCGTCATTTAAAATCCCCGTTTGTTACATTTGGAAAATATTGAATGATAGCTGTGGCGAAAGTCCTTTGCAGATGTTGCTAATTTTCATTGTGTTTATTTCGATGACGATCTATCGAACCAGTCTGGTATCTGTTGAACCTAATTTTTCACAGTTTCTTTTATGGTCATTGAATATTCATATCCAAGTCGTGAGCTTTTTTGGGATTCACTCATATAGATATGCATTGCCAGGGTCAATTTTGATCACTTTAAATTTTAGGATTCACAGGTTGACAACAAAATATCGGTTTGTAGTACTTTGATGAGGTTGCTTTATCGCGTGCTGTTTTTCTGTTGCACCGTGACAGCCAGTTATCTGGTACCTGAAGCTCACATGTACTTCCAAGGTTGAAAGCGTGTACTTCTGTGTGCCTGGTCATTTTTGGTGTTTGTGTTATGATGTGCTGTGTTTTTACAATGTAGCACTGTAAGTACTGTGATATATGTATGTGATGAAGCCACCACCGTCGCTATTTTGCCTGTCCTGTCTGGTGGCTGTGTAGTTAAAGATATTTGGCGTTTTATGTGTATGTTTTGATTTTGTTTCTTAAATAATGGCAATGTGGATCTTTTGTTTGTGCATGTGCTTGCTGGGAATGCCATTTCTTTTTAATTGAAGAATGTTGATATCGCAGTGAGTGTGTTTTGGTTTGGCACTGGGTGTGTTTCGTGGTGTATTTTTATGAGTGCGAGGTAAAGGAGTGCCAGGAAGGGAGATTAAGAGTATGTGAAGAGGGTGTTTGGGTTGGGGGAGGGTAGAGTGCTGGTGTTTTGGTAGCGGAAGAGTGGGTGGCACGTGCAGGGGGAGGTGAACTGTGTGGAGCTGGTTGGTTAGTGTTTTGGTCGGGAGAGAAGTACTTGTTCTCTTGGAGCTTGTTGTAGGTTGTAGTTTGAATTACTGCATAAAATGCATGTCAAATGTTCGTTGTAATTCTTTATTGTTTTACGTGTGATACACCGAAGATGGCACTGTTCATTGTCACTGGCTAGGAGTAGCTGTAGGGATGCCGTACCCGCTTTAATGCATCCCTTTATAGAAAAAACTGGTACCCTACAGAGCACATTTGAAGCCAATCCTCTTCTTGAAGACTTATGTATTCCCAGGTCTCCGCAGCAGGGTCGATGGTGGAAGTTTGGCCCAGGCATCTGAGTGATGATGGTGTTCGCGTCCTTCTTCAGTCTGGGGAGGCCCCGCGATAATGACACTTCCACTCCGGAACCGCAAGCCTGAGTAAGCAGCTACTGATTTACCATGTTTTGACATTCATAAGCAGGGGATTGTAAATAGTCTTGGGAATATTTCTGTAAGGAAAACGGAAGGTAAGAACTGCTTTTTTGAATATCTTTGGATCCATGTATTCGATTATAGAGCACAACGCTTTGACGAATGTGATCGTGTTCTTGTGGATAAGATAATAACTTGACTTGACTTACTGACTTATTTCGAGTTCACTCGGACATCATTGACTAGCATTCTCCATAGCGTGCGTTCATCCATGATATTTTCAGCTTTTCCGTACAAAACCTGTGTAACTTCTCAGCTGACCCACGTACGTAACACTTATCCTTCCTTTCTTCCTTGTTTCCTACTTTGGTATCCACATGAGTATCAAGCATACAAACTCCCGTTTTCTTCTCCTTATGTGTCCAATGAATTTTAGCCTTTTACCCTTAAGCACTGATGTTGAGTTGCTCATTTGGCGATATGGTTCTCTGTTTGTTTTCCAGTTTCTCGACTTAAAACCGAGGACTGCTCTCAGTGTGCTTGTATCAGTACTACAGCGTAGTAACGAACGCCACAACATGATATGAACAAGATCTGATTACTACATCACAATACACCTTAACTATTGAATAAGAATAGACAAAGCAGTATATTAGAATAAAAATCATTAAAATAAAGAACCAAAACTTACCTAGTTATAAAGGAGGGGATATGTATGCGTGAAAGTATGAATTTCAGGAAAGCTGATAAGAAGATAATAAAGAATAAAATAGAGATATGGCATATGAAGGTTTAAGGTATATATCTTTTTATTTATATTTTTTAGGTATATATCTTATGTATCGTGGAAGAAAACAAATATGTTAAATTTAAGTCAACTGTGACAACATACATAGAAGAGCATTTTAGTGGGAAATTAGCCTACAGGTATGCATTTTTCTAACAATTTTGTGTTGTTTTTCCCCTATACTACGAGCTCCAAATATTGTGCAAAAGCCGAAAATATCTATTTACATCTTAAAGTAGCAACTGAGTGAGTGTCAGACGATGGGGAGATAAAATAAGAAAGAGTGTTTCACAGTTGGTATGATAGGACAAAATGCAAACATCTGAACATGTCGACAGAAGGGCTGTATTCTATTTGTATGCGCCTACAGAAGAACGTATCGCTAAGTGAATGCAGGATAGTTTTACACCTTTCTCACTAGCAGCTGTGCAATTTAGAATTGCAATTAGTATCAAAACCTTTAACAGCAATAATTATTACGTTTGTTTTCCTGTTGGTGCCTATGCAGACAGATTTATTGATAACTTTTAACGGCATAGTAAACAAGGCCCCTCAGTTGTATTAAATCAGGAAAAATGGAGAGCTAACATATTGCTTTTCTGAAAATTTTTACCCGGCTGGGAGCGTCCGTTCATGTTTTTAATCAGCAAATCTGAGATACTTTCGTATTTATTTAAAGTTTAAATTTGCTTTCTGCATACTTAATTTTCACATTATATATAAACTTTTTTATTGTCAGGAGTTTGCTGAACTGCTTAAAACAACTGTTGGATGATTCATCCAGTCACCAAAAAGTTCTTCTAAACGCATTGAAGGTAACGTTTTTCGTGCATATTAACTTTCTAAAAGCATTTATTTATAACATACTGTCAGAATGATGTATGCCTCGATAAGATGATTCCATATGGCTTATCTTATCTAACGGTATTTCTTATGTTTTACAAGCTATATGTGTTATTTTCTTTACCATCATCCTGTCGTATTGTACTAATGCAGAATCCGCCCCTAGTCATTGGTTTATACCCAAGTTTAAATATTGTCTCCAAGCCACTCCATACATACTTTTGGTTATATTTTATCGGCATTTACAGAACCAGGGTATCTTGCTCTGTGTTCTGGCTTTCTAGAACCATGTTAATCAGTTTGGAGTAAACAGATGTCTGGTATATGAGAAAGAAAATACATTTTTTTGTATTCGTATGGTATACATTTATTTTTTATGCAGTTAAGATTACTGCCTATTTGATTCTTTATTTTTAAATAATATATATTTATATTTGTAAGTTGTTTATAGGCGCCTAGAAAACAATTAGCTTTCGCATAATCGCTTACCCTATCCATTTGGAAAGGGAGAGGGGGAGGGAAGGAGAGGGGGAGGGAAGGAGGGAGAGAGAGAAAGAGAGAGACAGAGACAGACAGACAGACAAACAAACAAACAAACAAAGATGCACAAAAGAGCTATTGAGAGAGACGCACCCACAACGAAGACTAAAAATACCTTAATACCTATTCCAGGTTTATGTCAGGTTAGGCTAAGGTTTACTATGGTGACTGCTCTTTAACATTTTTTAAAGTTTAATTTTGGAATTATATATTGAAGTAAGCAAATAGCTTGAATAGAACCATTTCTTTTCAAATTTCCAATGTAAAGGTATGTAAAAGCAAACAACAACTAGGCATTTCAACGTGAAAGTGACGGCTATTGGAAAATGTCAGAGGTGAATTAATATTTTGGTCATCAAACAATTGCAATAACTTCATACTATTTGTATGACTTCTGTGTAAACGACATACCAATTAGAAACCGTAAAAAGAATCAAGCTAGAACCTTGGGATAGATTAAATGAGCTTAATATTTGAAATGTACTAATTCACTTCCGCGTACATGGAAACTTTGTAACTCTCTCCATTATCTTACTTTTCTGATATTTAATCTTTCTGCTTTTAAATCCTCTGTTTCTCTTCATCTTCTTTAACTTCTTTAAATAAGCTTTCACTTTTCCACTCTTAGCTTCAGGCGGCGACGATAAGTGGTCTTGCCAAGATAAGTGGTCTTGCCAAGAATGAACAAGAATAAGAAAAACAATTCTATATCTGTGATTTTTAATGTTTTTGGCTGACAAGGGTAAAAAACTAATGTTCTAAACAACCAAAGTAATTTTACACATTTTAATGTTAGCATTTTTCTTACTTGGCTTTTACATTCTGAAATAGAGTTGCTGCATTGTATTACAATATGATTTCATTCTTGTTTTTTACTGCAGAGTTTACCATTGTTATACAAGTTTATTATAAAGTCAGCGGAGCTTAAGAACAGGTTAGTAAAGTGTAATTTGCGAGTGAGATTGTACTTGTTAATATTGTTTCCAAGACCACTTTTTGGATTTTTAGTATTTATTTTTTTCCAGTTGTTTGTTTATTTCTCAGAGCGTATGCTAATCAAAAGCCAAAATGCAATCCTTTGTGCAAACTCTTCTCGAAACTTTGTGGCTTGTTAGTGCCTCCCTTCATCATTTAATTTGATTGTTTTTTATTCAAATACTATTTCTTGTCTCCACCTTTTTTTCTTCCTTTTCACAGTTCAATAAAATGTGGCTTTTTGCTTGTTATGGTTCTTCTTCATTAAAAAAAATGCGTATTTTATTTTTTTATAGCGAAAAGCACTTACTGAGACTTGTTTTCGGCTCGTTTTTTATGTATCATCTTATGGAGCACGAAATGTCGCGCTGTTAGCGTAATAGTTTATGGAAAATATCTAGACCCTACATATTGACAAGTTGGCTACAAGTTGGAGATCATTCAACATTTTTCTCTTTTTACGGTAACAGTGAAGGGGCTACTTTTGTCCTGAAAATCCTGTCATAATCATGTGTTGATTTCCAGATGCCCCAGAGTTGTGTCCCAGCCTCCGTGAAACCGTAGAGCCTGTTTAGGGTAGCGTTTTGACTGCTTACGTCAAACACGAAAATATTGCTTTGGAGCTGGAGTTGCGTCCAATGACTAGCGTTTTAGGCCCTAATATTCTTATTTGGGGGGGGGGGGAACACCTGGACCTGAAACATTAATTTGCAGCTTTTTTTTTATGCAGCTATTTAGACAGCTATATATCAGACGTAAATGTGTGGTTTAGGAATAAGAACAGCTCTGTGGTTCAATTCAACTCACCTGCAGATTTACATTTTTTCGAGTCCAAGGGAACAGTGAGATGTGAATTATGGTTTTAAGACACTGAGATCTGCCCTGGTGCTCTGCCCATATCGGGTGCCCATGCGTACGCCCAAAATGGGAATTAAATCCACACTTTTCGGCACTGTTTTGTGAAAGTGACTTTAAGACTTTAAGGAACATATAACTTTTATTTGGGATTAAAGAAGGTTAAGGGCTTCTTTTCCCCTGTTCTGCCCCAGCCTATGTCGATCTAAATATCCTTTTAAAGTATCTGCAAATTAACAGCTTTTCTTGCCAAGCGGTTTTTTCATTTGTAGGTAACGACCAAAATATTAATTTTGGTCTTTAGGCCTGTTATGGATATGCACACGTTGTTCTTCGACAGTTTTGGTGCGGCTTCTTGTCTGTCTTGACTGTTATGTAGCTTTTTACCCATTTGGTTTAGTTGTTTGGTTGCTAACTAGCAGCGAATATCACTCTGGGGTTTCATAGGAATCATCTTCTGGATTCTTATCAAACGTTAGCGAGGCCTGGGGCTATTCCGACTTCCATTTAGACTTGGCGCTGTTTTAGCCCAATGGATTTGGCTACGGTAAGTTAAAACAAAATATTCATTTCTGTGTTGCACAACACACAGAGTAAATTTGGAACTGATGCTACAAGTACATTATCTGTAAATCATCCATCTCAGTGTGCTAACATGTTATCTGGAAAGGCACTCAGTTTTACAGGTTTTAAGCACGAACACCTGCACAGAAATACACACACACAGATATATATATATATATATATATCACACCATAATTGTTTACAATTTTGTTTTAGTACACTTTATTATTTTTTATATTGTTTTGTCTGACCAAGATTTGTAACGTATGCTTTATAGACTGCTTCTCAAAATTGCACTTCATTGTTTTTTATAAACTCCTTTCTTTTCAGGTTATCACGTAATTGTGAGCGAGATGAGCTGAAGGGATTACTGGAAGAATTATTTACAGCGTTGTGTGACCTTTTGAGCGCAAAATCTGCATCCCTTATGAATGCCAAGGTTTGTTCTTTTTATTACTTTGAGACAGAAAAATTTCTTTTCATTTTCGACTGTTCCTAAGGTTGAACTCATTGAGCTGTATATTGAAACAATTTGCTACACAAGTAAGCAATAAAGAATTGTGCGTTTTATTTCCAAACTAATTTTGCAACGTCTGGTTTATGGATATATATAATTCCTCGCTATTTACTTGGTATATGACGTGTTCGTGCAACAGAACTACGCAATTAAAGTCATATTTTGGGGGTTCCTATAGTGGTTGTTCAGAAAGCTATTGAACTTTCTGATACGCCTTGGTGGGGTGTGACACGGAACATTTATGCTTCAGTTAAGGACCTGAACATACAGAGGATTTTAGGGCTTTAGGGAACCTGCGATTAGGTTTACGATTAAGTAACAGGGACTATTTTTTAAACATTCTAGATTTCATAATCATATGAGCCTGCGTAGCATTTTATTCATTTTGGTCGATAGCTATTTCGTTGGGACTCGACTAGACCAAAAGCGCCAAAATAAGAAAGCTGAAAGCAAGTGGGTTTTTATTCAATATTGAAAACAAAGAGACGACCAAGAAAGCTCGCTAATGTTTTTATAGCCTAGGATATAGAATATATTTTTGGGCACCAATGCTTTGAATTATATGGCCTACCCAAAATTCACAAGGACGGTGTTTCCGTGAGGCTCATTTTATCAATGAATGTCTCTTCCCAACAGCAGTTGGTAAGATAGCATTCCCTTATCCTCCAGCCAGTGCTAGATAAATATTCTACTTTCTGTGTGAAGGGCTCTTTTACATTTGCTAGCACAATTACAATATGCTCTTTAAATCAGGCAAATGTTGTGCTTTGATCTGTTGACATTAAAAGCCTATTTACCAACGTTCCTTTAGACAAGGTCATTAAAATTTGTACTAAAACACTTCTTCTTCTTCGTCGTATCTCACATCAATCATCTAGTCCCGCTCCAGAACTTGGCGGTCGCTATAGCCTCGTCGGTTGGACTAAGACACTGAACCACGAGGACATTGATTCACCCCCGATTTCAGAGTATATTTTTTACAACTAATGAATTTTGAAACAAAATCGGTTGTATTTTGTTTTGAAAATGTTTTATACCAGGAATTTGATGGCGTGGCTATGGGCTTGCCTCTGAGCTCGGCTCTGGCTAATATACTTGTAGAATATTATGAAAAACAATTATTTGAGTTGACACAGAATGTAGATGCCCTTTTGTATTATAGATTCGTTGATGACACGTTTGACTTATTTAAAAATAAAGAAGACAGTAATACGTTGATAATTAACCTAAACAATCACCCATCCTTTGTGTTTACTGCTGAAAAAGAACAGGTTGGTTGTTTCTATTTGTTTTAGTAGAAAAAAACTTCGACTGCTTTTAAAACCAATGTGTTTCAAAAACCGACTTTCACTGGACAATACTTACTATGGGACTCTGTCAGTCCCACACAGTTTTTAATTGGTCTGATAAAAACTCTAGTCCATCATGCTGCCCTTATTTTCTCTTCTGAGAAATGGTCAGGAAAAATAGGTAAAATTGAGCAAATTTTGCGGATTAATGGTTACCCCAACGATGTTTTAGAGAAGGTAATTCGGTACATATTATCTAGTTTCCAAAACCCTATTAAACAGTGGGCCCAAAAGTGTCCATTTACCTCAAACTACCCTGGATAGGACTGGTTTCTACCAACTTTCAAAATCAGATGACCAGGGTAGTTTCTGAATATTGTCGTGCTACTGCACCTAAAGTTGTTTTTTTACCTCGCAATAAATTCTTCGTTCGTCTACAAAAGATTTCTTCCCTGCCAAAAATGTAAGTGTGGTTGTGTGTAAGTTTAACTGTCGGTGTGATGTCAGGTACGTAGAGCGTATTTCCTTTAGGCTAATGGACAGAATGAAGCAGCCTCTACCCAATATTTTTGGGGGAAAATCCCGTGTTTGTCAAGTTCAACCCAAAAGACAATCCAAGGGTACACGCAAAATGTGAAATCTGATTCTGCTATAGCATAGCTGCTAAACCTCAAATGCAGTGAAAATTTCGAGATTATTCAGTTCAAAATAATTGGCCGAGGCAGGTCTACCATTCATTTAGGGACATTAGAGAGAATTCATATTCAATTTTTATCACGTCCAGTGTGCAATCAAAAATAACTTGTTGATAGTTTACCAGTGTTTTAGACAGCCAGTCACCAAAAGTGACGGGCTTTCCTCAAGCTATTTCACAAAAAGGTGGCGGGCTTTTCTCATCCAATTATAAAATATAGGCGGGCTTTGTGGATCGTCTCTTTTTCTGACCCCTTGACCCCAGTCCGGTGCTAGCGATATAGCTATCGACCAAAATGAACGTTTTATTAATAGTGATTTTTAAGTTTTGTACCACTAATCGTTTATTTGAATACAGTCTTATGTCATTAAAAATTACATTGGTTTTCTTTGAAGCCAGTTTTCCACGTTAAAAAAGTATAGCACAATTAGGGATTTTTTTGACAGCATATGGAGAGTAAAATTGCATATTACTTATTTTAATATTAATTATTTTTTACTGAGTTCTAAAATCAACTTCAAGATTCTCAGATACAAGAAATTCGATAGCCAGAAATAATAATTTCAAAAGCATTGCAGTGGCCCAAAAAAGTTCCATATGCTGTTTCTTTCCTTAGTTACGTATATGGTTATGTCTTACAGTCTTCGTTTGAAACATTCTGTCTGTCATTACAAGTTACCAGTAGATTCATGTGGCTGATAATTTGATTAATAAATGTATTGCGTGGGACATTCTAACAGTTATGTTTGGGAGTTTTCATCCCTTTATTGCTAAGGAACTTTCAGTTTTGAAGCCATATCTAAGTGTCTTATTAAGTGTATGTAAAAAAATATTTTCCCAGAGATATTGAATGGAACCAGTTATTTCCTTTAGGCTTGGGACCTTCTGGACGTTATTAAGCGTTACTTGGCATATAAGCATATTGCAATAGTGAATACTCTGGTATGAGTACTGTGTTACATTTATGACGGACTCTTTGTATTTTGTTATGTTTTTTTTAAAGGAAACTGCGCTTGAAAAGCTTCCTATGATCCTTGACGAATCATTGAATATGTTTTCCCATGCGGAATTTAGGTAAGGATGAAACTGTTGCCATGGCACTAAATATTTATGTTTGTTTTTACAGCCTGCTAGCGACTAATTGGTGGAAATTTTCTCGTTGTTCTTTCTACATTACATTTGGTGTATGCTCTTAAACACTAAACAACGTCATATTAGCTACCGTCGCTCAAAATGTTTCTGAATGATTTACAACGACCGCTTCTTACTTGTTTAATTGTTGTATTAAGAATTAAATTCCAACCATTTTAGAAGCGAAAACCTTCTCACCCAGGTTTACATTTTTTTCAACTGCAGATGTGTCGAAGTATTCATTATATGAGGAGAATGATGGTGCGAAACGGAAGGGGAAAACCGTTATTGGTGATTGTACTTAAAACAGGCCTTAAAACGTTCTGTATTGTTGGTATCATCTAAATATCGGCGGTGCCATTCCCCGCATGTTTCCTATTTACATAAATTTTCTCGCGCCCTCTCAGATAAAAGATAGCGTTGCTGCCTTTTGTTTTGAACTATGACCACATACATAAGTACAAAGCTGATCAGAAAGTTCTCAGATTTTTAAGATTCAGATTTTTTTATGCATTTTTTACTTTTAATGTGTAAATCCTCTGTCAAAATGGTTTGAACTGAACCAAATGATATAACAGCCTCCAATGACAACTATAGAGATCGCTCGTACGTCTAATGATTTTATCGCAAATTTTACTGCACAAACCACCACATATTAGCAAAAGGCGGTTAAAACCAATATGAAAAACAGCGAAACGTGCTGTTGTGCAGTAATTGTAAATGCTTTCTGACAGAATTTTTTTTTACCAACATTAACCTACATACACTGGTAAATAATAACTTCTGCTCTCTTTTAATGGTAAATAATGACAGAGGAGTCATTATTTACCATTGCAATGAAGCTGAAGGTGAATGATGGTGAGACTATTTGCCGATTGCTGAGTTACAGCATTACGACATCAGTCGGAAAAAAGTGCAGACTAAAATATAATGATAGACTCTGCCAAAGACTGTGGTAAGAGGATCAACTACAAAGAGGCAAAATTAGAAATTTGAAGACCCTGTACGTTAGATGACAAAGATATGGGACGTAAGGGTTACTTTCATACCTATAGTTATAGGAACGCTTGGAACCACCCAAAATAAACCAAAGAAGAGGTTAGAAGATTTTGACGCAACTACTGAATTGGAGAAAACTCGGACCTTGAATTTTGTACGGATTCGGAGAAGTTATGGAGATTTGAGAAATCTTGTTAATGCTAAGTCCCAAGAACACATTAGTACCGAGAGTGAGCTGTTTTATTAAGATGAAGCTAAAATAATAATAATTTAATTGTGGGGAGTCACTTGTTTTTGTATAGACGAAGTTGAAGTGATAAAGTAGCTGAAGAAGTTACAAACGAAACCCCAGTGGAAATTTACCGAAGAGAAATGAAAAATTGCCCTCACCAACACTGCTCTTATATTACCTAGAACACTGTCATTGTAATCAAATAACGCCTGATGATAAAGATTAAAACACTACTGGCTGGTATATTTCAACTGCCAAATTAATTTTAATCTTTAATTCTAAATTTACGGATTTTGGTCACAATAATTCTGGAAAACTTTATAACTTGGATAGGATTACAAAAAGACATAGACGTTGAACCCTTTTTCATGTTGTTTAACACATTGTACCGTTAACCTCTTGCCAGCAGTAAATTTTAATGGTGGTGTTCTTTTTTTTTGAATGTTATAGTGTAGTTCTCTGCAATATTATAAACTGTGTTCCCAAGAAATCGTCACATTTACAGACAGTGAAATTGGGATGTATCAAAGAGGTGGTGTGTGGAAAGTTATTTCAGAACCAAGGTAAAGAAATGTAGTCTAGTAATATGGTAATATTGTGACTAGATGGGATGCTTGAAATTCTACTTTTTCGTAAAGAGCCTTCAAAGAGTAAGAACAGAAATAATCTATACTTCATGAGGAGCCCAGTTCTGTCGACTTGACGTCAGTAAACGGGAGTAGGAGTTTAATAGAATTTGTTAAATTATTCAGATACACATCATTTTATTTGAAGTTTTAAAACGGAAAAGTTTGTAAATGCTATCAAGTTTCAAAATGTATACAAGGTTTAAGAATGAATAGCTGGAAAAGTGTGATTTGGGTTGAGTAAATGAAATAGCATGTTCTTTACTGTTATTTGATAAGTTGGGAGATCTAAGAATCTCACCTCTTGCGCTTATCGCCATGTGTTCATCCCTAGTTATCAGACTCTCAAACGAAATGTAGAAACGTGAAAATTATGTTTGCCCCGGTTTGGATTCAAATCAGTGTCTGTGGCTGTTATGCTCACATGCACTTCCACCTAAGCTATCGGTATCCGCTCGTCACCAGATCATTTTTACAATCATATCTTTAACGTTTACTTCAAAAAGTCATAAACAATGTTTTATATACAGTATTTTATATACAGTATTTTATATACAGTGGACCTTCATTCATCCATTAAACACATATTGAAAACTTTAAAATTAAGTTATTTCTAAACCACTTAACATGTAGAGAATCATTAGTAATTATAAATCTAAAAAATAGTTAAAAAATGGTATCTGCAACTAGATTAAATGTAATTAAAATATCAAAGAAGCATCACTGTTTCCCTTTCATCGAACACGCAAGTTTTTTTTCGTGAGATACGGCTAACTTGGCCAGTCAACAGAAAACATCAACAAGAAAAATACATGTAGGGCCCACGTTNAAAGATATTTTATATACAGTGGACCTTCATTCATCCATTAAACACATATTGAAAACTTTAAAATTAAGTTATTTCTAAACCACTTAACATGTAGAGAATCATTAGTAATTATAAATCTAAAAAATAGTTAAAAAATGGTATCTGCAACTAGATTAAATGTATCAAAGAAGCATCACTGTTTCCCTTTCATCGAACACGCAAGTTTTTTTTCGTGAGACACGGCTAACTTGGCCAGTCAACAGAAAATATCAACAAGAAAAATACATGTAGGGCCCACGTTCGGGTATTCAAGAAAATCAAACACTTATTGAATCAAAAAGATTTAATGACCATTGTAGACAACTGTGGGGCTGTTTGGACTGTTAGAAGGTCAAATGTAGAAAAGCCTTGTCATTTTTTATACCATCAAAACAGTAGAATTTTTTAACAAAGATATCATCTCCGTATATTTCATTGCTGAAAAATACACTGAAAGTAAAACCCTGCTTTACACATTTGACAAACAAAAATGAGAATGTGAAAATAACATAACTTTTATTTTCAGTTGTTCCCCATTTGTTGTGGGCGTTGTTCTGTGCAAGCTTCATCCCTGTATGCGTGATAGGGGTGAGATGTTTAACAATAGGGACCAAGGAAAAAAGTAGTGAAAGATATGGGTGCAAATTTATCGAGTTAAAATCTTAGCTCTGATAGCACAGGTGGTAGAACATTTGACCGTTATACCCATAGGCACACGGTCCACTGTTGTCATTGGTGTCATTCTTAACTACTAAGTAGAAAAAATTGTCGAAATATCCCCAGAGCATAATATTTTATCTCCATATAATTGATATTTTCATATCTTGGAAATTAATATTCGAACTTAACTTTTGGACACCAATCATTAACCAACTTGAAATATTTTAATCTAAAGCTAGCCCCTTCGCCTACCCCAGCTAGGAAAATAGACCGCAAGTGCAAGTAAGATGACTCTTAAACCAACAAACAGGTATTGGTGCGAAGAGACTAAATTGTTTACATTTCTTTTCATTAGGTTTTACTTTTAACGTAATTCTTATTCTTATTAAGATTATCTTTTTTTGAATTATAATTTTAATGCAGAACAGTAATTTTTACATATCACTGTTAGGAATTAAATTTGTAATTTACTCTCTTAAAGGTTCAGTAGGTGCATTCAAGTCCTGTTTGCAGATGCCAAAGTGAATTAGCAGAAAACGAACAGCCTGTCATTACACAGTATACCGGTCTCGGCTTATCCACCATCTTAGCTGTTAAAACAAATGGCCATACCTACCTGGCCAGGTTGTAGTAATTAACTATAAAAGTGGCCCTAGTCAGATGCCTGCTCCAAATCAGACGAGACTTTGGGCATCGTGGCTACAATGAAGTGATACGATAATACTTTGAACTCACAAACTTCCTTATACAGAATATATTTGGCGTAAAACGTAAAAAATGTGTGGAAGTTTTAGTTTGATGGGTGAAGTTTTTCTGTTTAGTAGCTATTTTGAAAGCACTTGACATTTATTTTTACTTTTATATAGATGGACGAGGAATTTTATTTCCCTTGGTTATTGAGCATTTGGTATTTCATCTTGAACGAAGGCAGGAACATTCGCTTTGTTTAGAAATTCTTGGCGACATAATTTCTGGAATGAAATATGATGGATCGGTAAGTGACGTATTAATCGAAGTTATTTTTTCACAGATTGAATATTTTCCGTTCGAGATTTCATTACCAAAACTTCATAACACTTTTTAGCAAGCACACAATTTGGTTCGTTGTACAGGTTTGTTACCCATCAATTAACCATTTGGCCTTTGACGTCCGGCTGTCATGGTCTGTTTAGTTTATCTTCTTAGCCTTTTTCTTAAGTTGCCCGTATCTTCTTTCGGTAGTCCATCGCATTATATGCGCTTAAGCCACCCTCTTTGCGTTCTCGCTCGCCATTTCCATTCGACAATCTCATTCAACTCCCTCATTTGATCCCCCAATGATGTACCTCTCAAACATAAACTTATATTTTGAATTTATGTTCTATTCTGTAGACCAGGGATGTAGTCTAATATTTCAGGAACATTGCAAACTTACGGAGATATGATAAATAAGGTAATCAGGTGCAGATAGTGGCTCTCGTAAAAGAAGGGGAAGTGGCGCGCTTGCTACCCCGATGATTACCGGTACCAGCTTTCTGATTCGTCCAGATCCGAGGTAAAATAAGGCACGTGATGCAAATATGCTCGAAGCTGTGTTGACTGATACAGTGATGGTTACCGTTTAAACTCAGCAATGATTTCTGCCATGAGCCTATAACGAAAGGAAAAAGCTTTTTATTTTGTTAGAGTTTGTCTGTTGATAGTAACAAGAGGCAATTCTTTATCTGCATGTACGCAAATTAAAGTGTTTATTTACCACTGTACTTCTTTTTTTCATAATCAGTGATGCCGTGGCCATGATTGCTGGCTTTCTTAATTATTTTCTCTATTTTCTTTGATTGCAGAAAGAGGAACCAGATGAGCATGAAGTAGGACATCTTGCAAGCTCATTATTCACCATATTGTTGAATGTATTCTTGACAATTGACAGGCGGGGACCTTTAACGGTTGGTATATTTCAAAGTAGTTACTTATGTTGTACCAATGCTGCTTTAAATGGCAGTATAGGTAAGGTGACATTGCCCTCTTCTCGCCGATTTACTGAATATTCTCTCTAAATTAATACATCTACTTGGTAAGGTAGAAAGAGCAAATACACTTGAAATGAATTTAGCACAACATTGTTACATAACAATGGCTTCTTTTGCCCAAGACTCATATATCCCATTCTCAAAAGAGGTTCTTAAAGGTTCCTGAAAATGAACCAGCCATCACTTATGAGATGATGTAATTTGAAAAGATTCAAATAATTTTTATGGTTGAGCTATGTCTCAGTATCTACCCTCAGGAAGTTTTATATGGATGACTGAAAACAGATTAATGAGATAGACCTACCAAAGTATAATGAAGATAGTCAGAAAGGATTGATAAAAATGATTATCCTTTAGCTCCTCAGAAGGTTAAAGTAACTGAATTCATTCTCTCTCTATGTTGTAAAAGGATAGCAGAGAAGTATAATATATCAACAGGCCTTGTTTATATTTAATCCCTACTTTTAAAAATAAAGAGAAGTACGTTACATTACAGAAACCTTGAATTATACACAGATCTTGGATTGAAATTAAGTAAGGTTCATAGACTATTAGAGTTTAATTGATCTCGCTGGTTAAAGCAATATATTGATTTCAATACTCAAAAAGATCTCAGTCTAAAAACAGTTTTGAAAAGGATTTCTTCAAGCTGATGAATAACTCAGTTTTTGTAAAGACTGTAGAAAACTTGAGGAATAGAGTTGATGTAAGGCTTTTTACAGATAAGAATAAATTGGAGAAACTTTTGAGTAAGCCAAATCATGTTAGTAGTAAGATTTGTTATGAGAATCTAGTAGCTGTACATAAAATCAAAGAAACACTGAAATTAGACAGACCTTTATGTAGGAATGACTATCTCAGACCTTTCTTAAGTATTAATTTATGATTTTCATTATAATTATATTAAAGACAAAGATGATGACAAGGCTAAACTATTATTTACAGATACTGATAGCTTAACATATGAAATAGAGACTGAGAATGTATGTCAATATATTTGTAAAGATAGAAATTTGACTTCAGTAATGATTTAGAAGAGTCACAATATTATGATACTATTAACAAGACGGTTATTGGTAAATTTAAAGATTAGGCTGCTTGTATTCCAATTGTTGGGTCAAGACCTAAGATGTACGGTTATATTAAAGATGATGAAATATGTGGAAAGACTTGTAAAGGAATTAAGAGGAGTATTATTAAAAATGAATATCAAAAATGAAGACTTAACAATGTGTAATTAGAAAATAAACAAATGTATCATTATATGAAAACCATTACAAATGAAAACCACCAGCCTGGAAGCTATAAAGTAAAAGATACTTGCATAAAAATAAAATAGATTCTTATGCTTATGGGCGTTGTAAGATCAAATAAAAACATAAGATGAATGACATAAGATTAGTAAGTTATAATAGTGTAAAGTATGTATGTTTGATAATGATTGAACTCAATGATGGTTAACGTTATAGAGACTAAAACATTATTTTTCAGTCTGTACTGTACATAAGAAATAATAAATAATCATTAATAGTAATCATTAATAGTAATCATTAATAGTAATCATTAATGGTAATCATAAATAGTTTACTACAAACTTTACTGCAAACTTTACTATAAGAACTTACTGCCAAAATGATTTATAATAACTGATAACCATTTTATAGATTTAAGTCATAATAGAATAAAATATTTTGTAGGTTCTATGCTTTATTGATATGATTGTTATCATTTTGAGGTGAAACATTTTTCAATTTGTATAGTACATAGGAAACAAAATTGTTATCATCAATAGTTATTATAAAATTTTACTACAAACTTTACTTATAAAAATGATTGATAATAATTGATAGCCATCTTATGATTTAAGTTATAATAGCTTAAAATATGTTATTGTTACTATGGTTTATTGGTATATTTGTTATCGTTTGGAGTTGTAACAGATCAATTATTTTTCAGCCTTTACTACTGTGTAATTTAAATAAGGATTTGTCATTGCTTCACTTAGTGAAGCAATTCATATATAAAACAGAAACTTCCCTTTTGTGTATAAACTAGTGGTTAGCTATAGAACAAGTTCATACTTGCCTGTGTGATACACAGAGCTTTAATCACACTTTTATTTAACAAATAATTGTAACTTGATATGCTTCTTGTTTCCATGGTTTGTGTTTGATCTGGTCTGCACCTCCTTGTTTTGTTGCATTTTAACCTTACTGTTAAGAGGTAAATTTTAGGTTGTACCATTACCAGTATTTTTTTACGAGACAGCATGTCAGGGTTTGAAATCAAAGTTTTCCTTCTTCGAGTTGAACTACCAACCAAGGCTAATGAGCTCCACCAACACAAGGCTAACAGGTACTACATCTTACGCAAGGTAGTTGTGGCAATGGAATACCTCATTCGCCCACGTCGAAACTCCATAACCGGGTGCATTTTAACATAGTATGCAGGACTATTATTATTGCTGTTGTTGTTATATTAATAATAATAATAATTATTATTATTATTGTTATTGTTGTTGTTATTTATTTTATTAGTAGTGTGTTTACTCCAGATTACTCTTACTAGTGGTAAGGTGGGGGATAAGAAACAACAATGAAACAGCCTTCCAACTTTTTTCAATTAACGTAAGACCAAAACAGAATAACATTTTTGAAATTTTATTTGCAGGGTCCAACAGTTTCGTGTATGGTTGGAATTATAAAATTGATGAATGAAAAGCACTTTGATCAATTTATCGAAAATTTTGAAGAAAAAGGAGACCTTAAGGTATATATCCTATATATTTTCTAATTGTACAGTTTACACATACTCCAAACGGTGAAGCAAAGTGTACAACAAGCGAATTCGGGCTATGTTAATTGTGAAATGCTTACTTTAATTACCATTTTGAATAACAAAAGTCTTTGAATAGATTGGAAGAAACAAAGCTTTTTTAGTCTGTGTAATATACATGTTAATGGATCTTCTTCTTTATATTTCGGCTGCTCCTTGTTAGGGGTCGCCACAGTGGTTCATACGCCTCCATTTTGTGCGGTCGGCAGCATCTTCCCTTCTCACTCCGATCCCCCACATGTCTTCTTTATATATGTTAATAGATAACATAATAATATATAGGATATTTGACTGGCTGTTTACTTGGTTACTGGCTAAGTCGTATTATTGAATGGATCAGCAGAGAACATGGTACTCATGACTCAGTGGCCCCCAGAACAACGTAGTGGTGATGAATATGGGGGTTTTCGTGAGGAAGAAATTTTGTGATTTTCGCTGGTAAGTCGAAGTCGGAGCACATAATTTTTGTTACTATTCTTTAAATATAACATAAATCAAAATATTTTCTTAAAGTTTTGGCCAGTATGTGTGTGTGTGTGTGTGTGTGTGTGTGTGTGTGTGTGTGTGTGTGTGTGTGTGTGTGTGTGTGTGTGTGTGTGTGTG
>RDPX01000012.1:1639191-1714962 GCA_003991215.1 Morbakka virulenta
GTGGTGTTTGTGTGTGTGTGTGTGTGTGTGTGTGTGTGTGTGTGTGTGTGTGTGTGAGCGTGTGTCATTGAAACATTTCCCAATGTACTGCAAATGGATGGAAAAGCCAGGGATAGTGTTTCTTAGTTGTTATAAAAAATGAAATTGTTGTCTTTTTTGAGTAATTTTGATACCGTAGATTGCCCACCTTTTTATTGAGGATATTCCTGTGGAAAAAGCACACGAAACAGGCATTTCCACTTTTTTTTCAAAACTTTAGTACATTGAAATACACTGAATATTTTATATATTTTAGGATTTTTTGACGAAAATTTTGGTGGCTTTCAAAGAGTTAATGTCAGAAGACTTTTTCCCGAAAGACTGGCATACGCTTCGTATTCTTTGCAACAAGTAAGCAGAAGAAACAATAATAAAGGACTATTTAAATATGAGGGTTTTGCTATAGGTTTTATTCATGTAAAATCGTTTTGCTTTATGGTTCCCCAGGAATTATTTTGCCAATTATCATAGCTTTCCCACATTGATACACAGTGCTTACGAAAGACATGCACATTCTATACAAATTCCTTGTAAGTGGATTTGTAAAATATAATAGTAATACTCAGCTTGTCGAAAAAAAATTCTAAATGTTGTAAATTGTTGTACATAGGATAGTAAAGTAGAGTATAATGCATGTAAGTACATTTATACATTTAAATTAGTATTTTACTGAAATGGATTTGCGTGCTGACTTGTACAAATTGGCAAGAATTGATAGACTCGAATTTAAGCCTTCCCTTCGAGGTTATTAAAAAGATTGTTGATAGTAAGCGCGATCTCCCAATATTAGGCACAAATAACATAAAGCCCGATTTTTGCCAATGCCAAAAAGTTGTCAACAGACTTAATTGGACTTCACTATCACAGTGGTAGGGTGTATGAAATATATGCGAATGGCACCATTCATTTTTGTTAGTTTTTGCTTCGTCTTGTGCCAGAACCAAGATGCCTTATGCAGACAAGACGAAACTTTTCCCGCCTCTCTTTTTTTCGATACGTCTTGACCATTCAAGTGGCTTAAAACATCAATTATGGGTGCGTTTATTTTACTTGATGATTGCTTGGTTTTACTTGATGATTGCTTGGTATCTCAAAGTAGAATAAATGGAAACGTCGGCTCAATTTTATTTTGCTATACTGTTGACACGTTCCTCACTATTTTGTATTCAAAAATGGAAAGGTGATTAAGATTGTTGATAAATTGCAACATGACAAGCAGTGTTAAGAGTGCAAATTTTTTTGAACTGGGGTATCGTGTAATGACTTTGGAGTCTAGTTTATATGCTAAGTTAAAACTTGATGTTTTATTTCAGTTTGGTACTTACAGCAGTTCAGTACCTGAGCAGAGCATTTGTTGACCATTTTCTAAAGGATACCGACTTCGAACAGAAGGTATTGTATTCATTTTCCATGTAAATATTTCGTATATCATCATCATCATCATATTCGGTTTAACGTCCGGTTTACATGCTAGCATGTGTTGGACGAATATATACGATAAATATGAAAAAGTAATGTTATTGCAACGTTTTGACGATTCGTTGTTAAAAAGGCTGTGCAGTATTATACATTGGCTTTCATATGTTAAATTTTGATCAGAAGCCGCCATACGAAAGATAGCAGTAAAATATAAGTCACTGAAGCATTAATAATATATCTTGGGGCGAATAGATTTTAATCTATTCAAGGCTATTATTTTGCCTCATGGGACCGAATTATTGATACTTGGAAGGAATGGGAGTGTATGGCTTTCCCTTTGATTTTGTAGCGAGGAATTTCTTGACCGGATGCCCTTCCTGACGCCAACCAATGGCTCTTTCATATGTAAAGTTCTAAATCCTTTTCGCCCGCTCGGAGAATCGAAGCCGAAATATCTTGGTTACGGTAAAACTGCACTAACCATTAAGCCACGGCTCCTCCGTTAGTATTATTGTTAGTATTAGGGTTAAATGTAATGAAAGAAATAGATGTAAATTTCCATTTTCCAGCATTGCGACAGACTCGTGTGTAGGAAGGAGCTGAGCACCTAATCTCATTTGATATGGTATTTCAATTTTAAAAGTTAGGCTTTGAACGACCAGCAGACACATACGACACAGCAAACACAGAAGATATCAATAAACAGACACTTGTTACCCTGGGACACTGGTTAACAACTGCAAATAACCAACCCATAGCAATATCAAAACTTTGATAAAGATTTTGAAGCTTCTGTTCTGTATTATTTACAAATGGTTTTTTCTACCCTAGAATAATTTTTTTAGTATACGTTCTCTTAAATGTGATAAGCCGTAAGCCATATTCCCCACTCCTTATTCCATCTAGTTTTTGCTTAATTGTAAAAAAATCATTTCCGAACTTGCCCTCTTCTTGTTGGGTCGTTATTACATTTGGTAGGAGTACCCACTTCTTTTAACATATCTTAACATAGTAATAGTAATAATAGTAATAAATGATAATAACAGGCTTTTGATGGGAATTTTAGATTATTGTCATGTAATACCATGTGAAGCATCAAGGCTTTGCCCTTTCGTTTTTTTATGGAACATTAGTTAGAGCAAGTTCACTATTTCAGTTCTCATTTTGGGTCTATTTTCTTATAGCATTTAAAAGCAATCATGAGTAGCTTGTGACGGGAAAAAAAGCATATATTGAACCTGAACGTGTGTTGTTAATCTTAGGTAATCACTCTGGGTAATCGAGTCAGTCGTTGAAAGGAAATGGAAGATGCATACAGCCCTGGATTGATACCTCCTTGCTCCTAACTGGGTCATAGTATTTATATATGAATAACCAGGGAGAAGAACATTTTTAATTGTGATATTCTGTAACTCGTATTGTATTCCATCCAATACTTGTTGCGAGTGAGTGATCGATACAAAAAAGAAACTTGAAAAATTTTATCGACATTCTTAAAATGTCATTTTCAGATTACTTCATTTACTTATGATAACATACTTTGGTATCGTGATGCTGCACTTGATTTTTCTTGTCAATGGTTAACTTGAAGACTTGTTTTCCTCCTTAGCTATGGAACAATTTTTTCCAACTGGCTGTTATGTTTGTAACGCAATCAAGTTTACAATTAGAGTCTTTTCTTTTGAACAAAAAAGAAAACATTTTAGACAAGTGAGTAGATCCGCTTGCACATTTGTTTACGTTTTTATCTCCTTCCCAATTACAGTAGCCTGCCAATTCCACACAGATCCATTTTTCCTCGGATTTTGATTAATTGCGTGAGGTTGTAGACCCTCCCGCCGAAACCTCTGCTTCTCTCTCCATTGTATTACTATAGCAACCTTTGCTTTTCATCACATTTAATTATACAAGTATTATCTCGTTTAATAACTAAAAACTGTTATTTTCATGCGTTGTACTATAAAATAACCAGTATTTTGTGTGAATAATTTAATGACTATTGTTACATCTCTCAGGTTACTGTATGGCGTACCCATTTTTCAACCGTAGGTATGGTGACATGAGACAAATTATGGGATTCGAGGTTGTGTCTATGTGGGAAAATTTAGGTGTGTAGTTTAAATTTCAAAGTGTAAGACGTAATTATCAACTTTTTGATTTCCTTTGCTTGTTGTTTTGTTGTTGTTGTTGTTGTTGTTTTTTCGATGACAGGTAAGACAGGTGAAATTCACCTTTTATTCATAGTGTAAAGTTTTTGGATGCCTAAATGCCGTTTCTTGACCCCATTTCTTTCTTGTGATTACCGCCGTCACCGTGCCGACCATGCCACAAATAAATCCAGTTGCTTGGACCCCAGTTTATTAACTTACCTAATGGTTTTCGTTTTTTGGAGGTTGCATAGAAGGTTAGATACTCCGTAGATACCCTCATTAATAGTCCATCCGTAGAACCGACACTTACTGCTACCTGCACCAATTCCTCAACCAACGGTGCTCTTGATTAGATTTCAAACAGCTTTTTTTATGTTTTTTTTACTTTAATCTTAACTTAACTTAGCCATTCTCTCCCTTATTGCTGATAATGGATAATTCATTTAGATGTAGGTCGTTAAGGCGAAAGAAAAGACGATATTAACAACTTGGATAGAAGCATTAGAAGTAACATAATAATAAGAGATAATTTAAGTTGAGTTGAATGGCTGTTAGAAATAATTTTGTTTAGTGTGTGTTTTTTGTTTTATTGACAATATGACAACGAACAGATCTAATTTCGAAACGGAACAGAAAAGGCGTAAGGAGGCGTCGAAATTCGATTGGTTGCCATCTCTTTGATATTCTTTTACGTTCAGTAGTCACTGTACCAAATGATAGCGAGAGCAATCCATATAGTGGGGCTTAAAACTATACGTTTACTGTACAGAGGGGCCCAGTAAACTAGTATACCTCCCTCAGTACTTTACGTTTTAAAGATCCTTTTTGACACATGGTTCTAATGTGACTTGCAATAAGATGAGTGAGTTTATCAGTGATCCAACTCTTTTAAATAAGAATCCGTTTTTTAAGTTATTTTTTCATTGCGGAAATTTTATGCTTCAAACTAAATATTAACTGCACACCCCCAAATCTCCTCAATGGCCAGTGACCACTGATAGATATAAAATTGAATGTTGATCTCATTAACAGTGTGAAAAATGTTATGGATAGTTATTTAGTGTTGTATTTGATTTGTTGTTTATCAAATAAGCTTATGACCTGGAAATATTAAAGAGAAGTATACAAGGACCCTTTAAAGAGGAATGAAAAACAAAATGATATCTATAAAAGAGTATTTTAGAAGCCAGTGTGTCTAAAAAAGCACTTTAAAAAATTAAGTTATTTTAAGTCTTTGACTTACAGGAGTTACTAGTTTTACAAAAGAACAGGCTCCGTCATCTTGTTATAACCGCCACGGCCGTAGCTTTTGTTAAGTTAGTGTACTTTTTCGAATATTTCTGATTTCCGTTTTTTGCAGTCGCTGTCAGTCAATCTTTTTTTATGATCAAACAAAAAGCTTATTTACCTTTGTGCCCAATATCGATTCCAGTTGGTTTTGTTTCTGAGTAACAAAAACAACTGTTTTTCTTTCTCTTTTTTTTTTGTGATTGTATTGACGAGCCTCAGTTGTTTGCCACATCTCTACCCCATTGGGTTACCTTTTAACATGTATTTGTTTTCTTACGCAGAGGACAAGAAAATACATTTCATTCCACATTTGATTGGCCCATTCTTACAGATAACACTAATTCCACAGACTGGTATGTATAAATTATTTTTAATAGGTTTATCGCGCAAACGTGAAGTAAAAAGTGGAAGGGGGGGAAGTGAGTTGGTGGGAAGACGGGGAAGGTTGAAACATCCCTTATTTTCCCTGCCCAAGAAGCCTATGGAAGATTCAAGTGCCATTTTAAAAAAACCTTTTCTACATCCTTCCCGACTGGGCTTAAAAAGTGTTATGACGTTTAGTGTCTGTTTTTGGAATAATAAGTAGTAATGTTCAGTTTATGCGACGAAAGTACATTGGATAGCATTTTATAGGTAAAATTAAAACTGATTTTTGAATAAATATGTTTAACATTTCCTTGAGAATTCACAAACCCATTGGTACTTTCACTGCATCAATTGTATCAAATAGTGATCATAAGTTTGTTTTTCGGGCTGAAGGAAAGAAAGAGGGAATATAAGAGACCTCGTTGACACACCTGAACGGCTAGCCATATTGGCATAAATCAAAAAAGGTAAAGTAAAAATTCCCTGTGGGATAAAAAATGTACCAAGACAGAGAGGCGGTTTGTTAAATGGCTGAAAAGAGATTATAAATACCATAAGTACTGGAGGGTTGTCACCGATAAAGACAACTAAATCTAAAAACCAAATTACCAGGGCAATTTCTGAATGTTATCGTGCTGCCGCATCTAAAGTTATTTTTACCTCGCGAAAATAACTTCTTCGTACGTCTGTAGAGGATATCCTGCCTTCCAAAAGTTTAAGTATGTTTGTTATATGAGCTTAGCTGCCAATGTGATGCCAGGTACGTAGACCTGACATCCTTAACGCTTGCAGATCGAGTAGAACAACACGTGCCCAGTGTTTTAGGGAAAATTCCTGATTTTGTCGAGTTCAGCCAAAAAGACAAAGCAGCGTGGGAAATCTGATTCTGCTATAGTATAGCATTTGCTGCTGAACTGCGAATGCAGCGAAAATTTCGAGATTTTTCAGTTCAAAATAATTGGCCGAGCCAGGTCTGCCATTCATTTAGGGACATTAGAGAGGATTCATGTTCAATTTTCATCACCTTGTCTTTGCAAACAAAAAGAACATGTTTGGTTTACAATTGTCGTAGACAACCAGTCACCAAAAGTGACGGGCTTTTCTCAGGCTGTCACACAAAAATGTGGCGAGCTTTCTCGAGAGTGTTTGTTTTTAGTATTGAATAAAAACACACTTGCTTTAAGCTTTCTTGTTCCGGGAAATAGCGAAAATAGCTGTCGACCAAACTAAACGTTATCTAAATAGCGATTTTTAAGTTTTGTAGCACACTATAGCAGGATAACTGTTTGAAAAATCTTTACTACTGTACTTTAACATTTTGCTCCTATTTTTTAGAGCTTCGAAAAGCAACTCTGCCAATTTTCTACGACATGATGAAGGAAGAATTTGCACAAAATGGTAACTTTTATCAGGTGATTATTTTATCAAGCAGTTATTTTTACGTGTATTTAGGATAACGTTAGTCAAGTTTTCTGACTAATCTTTTTATTAAAAATTTTAAACCATTTTGTACTGTTTTAGGCAACATTTTATGGGTTTTAGGTCAACCCTACATTTGATTAAGTAACAATTCTGAAAACATAAAACAACAGCGCCGTTATGTATTCATTCTGATGTAGTGTATACCTGTATAAGCATTACTTTACCATATTTCAGAATTTCAAGGGAGAGGGTGTGAAAGAGATCTTCATTTTTCATTGCACAAAGGATTTTAAAGGAATTAAGAACCTAAATCATAACTACTAAACCATGTAGTTCACGCTACTTGTTTCTGCCTGTTAAAGTTAACCACTAACAACAAAAGCAAGATGAACAAACAGCGGGCTCTGAATAATTCCGCCAACGTCTGGTCTCACCGTGCCCTTACCTTGCCTGATACTGTAGTAAGGTTAGGGTTGCTGTTAGGGTTAGGGCTAGCGCATCCAGAGTTGCCCGTAAACGGAGCGTCTAGGATTAATGTTGCCTTTGATGCTGTGGAAAAAACAATGGTTACTTGGCCGTAAAATACAGGAATGGAAGGAGGGAGAAAGTTTCATGGAAGGGGGAAAGTTTCATTGGCTTTTTAAGCTTTTAATAGCAAAGGATAGAACAAAAACTTTCACTTACTGTATCTTTATGAAGTAAATAATCCAGTACTGCCCTGTATTGGGTCAACTTTGAATTCCAAAATGAGCAGATTACGATATTCAAAACTCATACATTACTGCAGCAGCTAGTGTTATGTATAAATATTCGAATTATACTGACAAGCAAGTGAGTTATGGGATTTCTCAGTTTAGCATGTTCTACGCACCGTACCTTGGTTATGTTTAAGAGCCTCATACTGCATCCTTCCCATTAGTTGTTATTCTGTTCTTGCTTTCTCTTATACTTTAGGTTGAGAGAGAACTTATTGATAAACTAGATATTCTTGTAAGTCAAAATAAAGGTGATGAGGAATACGAGAGTCTTTTTAAGGAAATGTAAGTACAAATTCCTTGATCTGCCTTTCCTTACTGTTTACATTTGATACTGGCAGTAAGAAGTGAATTCCCCTTGACTGTCTTAACGCACAATAAATGTAAAACTGAATGTTAATTGCAAGAAATTTTTAACAAATCGTTTCCCATTGCAACAAGTGTTTTCGTCTTTTTTTAGATTGGGAAGTTGTGGTTGTAGTTAGAACTGCTAACTTGACGAATTTCACATATCAAACCATTGCACCGGTTTTTTAAGAACATCTAGAATTGCTAGATATAGCTAGTGTATATTGGAGGAATTCGGTTCTTCCAAATTTGTAAAATTACACAAAACTTAACTTCTCTGGGGCACTTTTACTCAGGCTTTAATCTGATTACATAGTATACAATGCAGGGTAGAAATGGTATACCAATTATTTCCGAGGGTCACTATGCCTGAAGTTGAATCACCGATGCATAGGATATGTGCACCATAGTCATTATTTGCTTTAGGTTTTTTTATATAAGGAGAAATGGTTTTTGAGGTCAAGGAGTTTGTTATAGAAGTTTGTAGAACAGGAATTTGTTTAACAATTCTCGTGGGGATAAAAAAGAACGTGTGAATGAAAGGTGTCAATGAAAGAAGTGAAGAAAGGATAAATCTCACTATTTAAGAGATTTTTCGACCATTTTTGTTAGTTTTATCAAACATCTTTTACATACCTTTAAAGTGTTTTTGACAGTCGTAACTCTTTGGATGAGCGACCGTGGGTTTTATAGCTATTTCTGTTTACTAAAGCGTTTATTGACACCAGCATTTACTAAATTGCTTCTTTTTTTTTTGTTAGAATGGTTGAACAGGTTAGTGCTTGCTTTGATCCTGCATTGCGCGAGACTGGCATGGTTTGTGTGGATGCAGTTTGCCAATTGCTAAGAAGACTGCTTGATTACAGGTGAGATAAATATTCAGATACAGATTGCTGTACAAGAATGAGCTGTAGTAAATAGAAGGACCTCATATTTGTATATTTTACTCGTACTTTTTTATGTAATTTGTTTCTGCCCAGGGTGGCTGTCTTGTTCGTTCGTTTTCGTGATATTACAGATAGTTTGGGCTCCTCTAAGTCATCAAAGTTGCAATTTGGGGCGTCTGGACATTGAAGGAGGTGGTCCATAGTCTGTGTGCCGTAACAGGTGCAGGTGTCAGATGTTGATAATCCCATTCGTTCATGACAGATTTGCATCTACCAGAACCAGTACGTAGCCGGTTTAGACTGCGCCATGTTGTCCAGCCAAGATCGTGGCCAGTAGCAAGTTGTTCTTTATGAACTACACCTCTGCTCTCAAAAGTTAAGTTTGGTGATTCATCCCATAGTGCCTTCCACATGGTTTCTCCTTGAGATTGGCAGTCTTGTAAATATCTGGAAAGAATTTTTTTTTTTTGGGGGGGGGGATATCTTAACGTGACTCTGGACAGTATGGACTATAAGTAATCTAACATATGAAGCTTTTATGCTAAGATATTTAATATTGTACAGACCTGCAGTATTGTAAATATTTGCAAAGATATTTAGTTTTAAGGAATTGTCTTAATGTGACTGTGCACAGCGCAGGACTGTGAGTTTGGGATTCCTGACAACAAGTTCCAAGGTCATTTTAATACATTCTCCTTAAAAGAGATAGAAAAAAATTGCTTTGAAGATGAAACGCACTTTTGCCTTTTTAAACCACATGCTTTTATATTTTGCTTCTACCGGTCGTTAGATTCAAGACAAAGTATTTACAATACTACAAGTTTCCTTCACTCAGATATTCATTGTAAGTTTTCCTGAGAGAGCAGTTGTTGTCCAAACTAGCAAATTAGTAGAAAACATCTTTTGTTGATAGCTTGTTTCCCCCAGTAATGTAGAAGTGTATGGATAGGAGTTATACCTTTGATTTTTGGCAGTTACTCGTGTAGCCCGGATGGCTTCAAACTGGTCCTCATAGAAATCGTAAAGCACTCGCGCTTTGCGCTTCCTGACACTTTTCAGGCAATATCCCCAGCATGCTGGCTTAATTGCGTCATTGACCAATGTTGACAAATATAACTGGAGGAGGAGTAGTGGAACTATCGTCATGATAAACTCACTACCAGGGTAGACTTGTCACTAAGGAACTACACTGGCTGCTTGTTGGGGACTAAGATAAGCCACGTAGTTAGAGGAAGGAATGTATGATCAGGACTGAAGCAAAGTGGGCTGGATCAGGTTTAATTGTCTAAGACACATCCGACATAGTATTAAAGCAAATTTATACTGAATCTATCGCAACCTAGGATACCGATAATCTCACCACCTATCTTCAGCCAAGGCGAACGTGATATGTCAGGTAGAAAACAAAAGTACGGTAACCCGTTTTATTCCAAGATTATTCATGAAGTATCAAAGCTAAGACTGTAATACTTTACACTCGTTATTCTAGATGTATAAGATAACTTTTCTTGAAATAGCACTTTCAAGGTTGAAAGACTTACAAATAGCAATATTTTGAAATTACTTGGGACAAATGGAATATCGCCCATTCTATATCTGACACATGGCATGTGATTTAGGTGCGTTAGCCGATATATGCTACTGGTATACCAATGTAGAAAATCTGTGGCAGAGAGAACACCACAATCGCGATTTAGAATGTTAAAAGCTCATCCAGACAGAGAAACTGAAGAAATTCACATATGAGATGGGGAAGTACAGCTTGCTCTTTCTGCGGCTTTATGAAGCCTAATGGAGGAGCAATGGAGATGTGTGGACTGAGGTTAACATTACCTCCACTGAATGCATCTTGATGTAAGGATAGTTATTTTGTAGACAGTTTGAAGACAAGAAAATTTCCTGACATAGTCGTACGAAATGACTATAGCATTGGGATTGTATTCTCAGGTTGGTCTTGATAAAAAGCGATAAGACAGAAATATCCGGTTAAGATTCCGTCTAAAAAAGTGAAACACTAGGCCAAAGCGGTCAAAGGGCATACGGTGTCACTACTGCTTATTAAAGAGGACCTTAAGCTCAAAATTAACAACTCATTGATCACAGAGACACCACCAATGGTTCCGTGGGAAACACGTCGAATGTCACAAGCATGAGCCACCAACAGCATCCCGGACACGTGACTCTATAAAGAAATTAAAGCAGAGTGATAATGCAGCAGCAGGAAGAGTGCGATACAGGAAGATCAATAAGGAACTCAGGAAGGGAATGGAGGCAAAGCTGAGAAAGATAGCGGAACAATATCCTGGTGTTGAAGATAGCCATCTCATTGACAAAAGGTAAGATCACCAAGTATTGCAAGACTTTTACTAGTTGGTGACCTTACCTTGTACTGTTGGATGAAGAAAAACAAGTCTACACTATCCATCGCGTAAATGATGGGGTTCTTACAGTACGAAAATTGAACATTTACAAGGTGAACGCTGAGAAGAAATCGTTGCTAAGGAGCAAGCAGATTTTCACCAAGGCAAAAACACGATTAAGTAAACTTTCAGCTTCGGCTTTTTTATGGGAAACACCATATTACAGAGAGAGTATCGCCATTGCCTTGTGAAAATTAGAGGGGTATTTGACAGAGTCTGGCATGGTATCTTATATGGATCACCATAAAGAAGATGACCATGTGCCTGAAGACGAGCTACAGTCCGCAACAGCTTTACCCCAAAGCAACTAGCACACTACCTGCCCTGCGTACCGTAGTAAGTGGCTCCATCGTAGCGTCTTGCTGAAAGACATAATAAGCAATAGATCTAAAGCTCTTAATAACATTTTCTCTGTGATGAACTTTTTTGGTGTGTTTATGGTCCCATATCGTTGTATTCCATTACATTGATATTCCATGATGATGCTGCATCGTAAATATAATTCTTTTGGTATAACTTAAATAATTCATTTGTTTGATTTTTCAGAGCTGTCACAGCATCATACGATTGTGGAATGGATCAAATGATGATGTGTACTGTAAATTTACTGGTAAGCACAGATTTTTCTTGTAACCTTTATAGTGCTATTATGTGACCAAAGCACGATTGTTATTTCTCGTAGTACTAAATGATTTTAAACTGTAGAGGTTAATGCTG
The DNA here is from genome assembly GCA_003991215.1 of Morbakka virulenta. Taxonomy (NCBI): domain Eukaryota; kingdom Metazoa; phylum Cnidaria; class Cubozoa; order Carybdeida; family Carukiidae; genus Morbakka; species Morbakka virulenta. The sequence goes on from RDPX01000012.1 coordinate 1,651,005, forward strand.
GTACTACAGTTCTGGTATAACGTTTGATGTTAAGATTTGAGGGACTTGCACCTTAAATATTCACTTCAAAAGACCGTATTTTTTGTTGTAAAGAATTGATGCCCTAGAATTAAGAATCGTACTTCGCAACAGGAGGAGTTACCACATTTAGACTTGTTAATCGAGCAACAATATTAGATGACACGATCAGGTCATGTAAATGAGACCTCTGTATTTTGTTGTTGGTGTAGAATATACTACCAATTATTCATATTGATTTTTGTTTTTTTAAAGAGCTTCTGCCAACAGAGCAGTGCAGGCTTTCGTCGGTTGTTTGGACTGATCGTGTAATCATGCAAACTTATATGACTATCTCGTTAAAGAGGAGCCTTCGCATCTTACCCAGGTGATCGAGCGACATTTGGAAAATAGTATATTAGACCATGTAGGCGAGGCGAGACAACTCTATCTTGTTATTGCCCTAATTTCACTGCTAACGATCTACTTAATGTTGATTTTCATTTCTGCTAGAACTTTTACAAGCAGATTAATAGAGAGGACATGTATCTCCGGTATGTCTACAAACTTTGTGATCTGCATGTTCGTCGCTCAAACTACACAGAAGCAGGGTGCACATTGTCACTTCATGCATATTTACTTGAGGTGAGTATCATATACAGTATATCATCCAGAAATCTTTAATGAACTATTAAGTAAGTGAGTACTTTTAGACTATCTAACGTTTGGACTAATGTTTAACTGTATATGTAACTTTAAAAGATGACAGAATTGTTGTATGTAACATTTGACAGACGTTCTCTTCAGCATATCAGCATAAGGTATCAGTAAAGAGTAACTGCACATCATCTGTTTATTTCCCATTCAGCGTACAGTTTGAAATGACAAGATCTTGTTTTCATTTACTTCTTGTTAGACGCTGGAGAGACGCTGCTGTTTATTTTCAATTTGAGTGTTGCGTAGTTTGTGTAATAGCCGTTGATTGATTGTTGTTATTTGTTGTTACGTAATGTAACATCAAGACGAATTGAAAAATCTCTCGAGTGATTTTGATGACCAAAGCTCAGGATGATGACGATTAATTTGGTAAATGTTTCAGTCATATAGAGTTTCCTTTAAAGACCCGAAAATCTACATTGAATATACTGTCATAGGTCCTAATATAAACGGTACCCCTGTAGCAATATGAATTGATAAATTAATAAAATTCTGTAGAAGTCTGGAAAATTATTCACGGTTTTATAGTAAGATTACGATATTCAGAACTGTTTATATCTTGTGGGGAAAGGAGAAGGGAGAGAAAGAAAGAAAATAAAAGCAAAGAGTTCGTTTAAAATCACTTTTGAAAAGCGAAAGGTGTTTACACATCGTAATGGAAGCAGAATACTAAAAAATTAACCGTCGATCCCAATAACAGGAGCTAGTTGCACCGGCCGGAAGCAAATAGAGAGAGAGGAATTACATGAAAAGGAATAAAAACAACTATGAAACTTTGCAACAAAATCTCAATGGATGACTGTTTTGTTCGGGTGCAGTAAGATTAGCCCTAATACAGCCGATTTTTTATTTTTTTTTCCATTAACCCGGTATTTACAATATTTTACCTTGAAAGGGTCTGTGAATAAGGTTTTGTAGCCTTTAGAAGAAAGCTCGTGTAGTTTTTGAACTAGTGACCACAGGGCATTCACCTTTTGAAGGCACCTCTCTGCTACTGCAGAGTATTAGTTTACTGATGTTATGACAAGCAGACTACGTTTTCCCTTTGCGAAAGAACCATTCTATGATTTGAAAATGGTCCTAGCGTTAGTGCAAGTCTACCGATTTGGTAGCATTTCGCTCCGCAACGTTGACTTGTATTTGTGATGTATTCTTCTACCAGCCCAAGATGGGAATCCATAAACCTAAACCATAAGTCAGGATTCCAAAACTCGACTTACTTTGTCATTGAAGGGAGAGATAAATCAGATACTTACATCCTGGCAAGAATAGAAAACTGTTACATTGGTTGTTAAAATGGCTCTTTGTTTACAGGGACAACGCTTTTGTTAATTTACTACTGCAGAATTTTTTTATATATGATACTTTATTCACTTTGTAGTGGAATGATAGCTTCCTACCACAGTTTATGAAATTTCCAGCCCAAACGGCACGTGAAAGGAAGGAACAGCTGTATACGGAAATTATTGACTACTTTGATAAAGGCAAAGTATGTGCTTCCGTTTCTATGATGTTAGCCATATTCCTTATTTAGGTCATATAGCCTATTCGTGTAGCCTCGGCCTTTTATATACAATACCATGATATAGTTTTGTTTTGCGATTTAGCGACAGGAATTTGATAAGTACCGGTAGTTAATGTCGTATGTGAACTTCAATGCTGCCCTTAGCGTCTGTTGGGTACTATTCGCCTGACATTCTATATGAGGTAAAAGTACCTTTGCCTCTTAATATCTTCACATTCATAATAAACGCATTGCCAATTTTAAGGTAAGAAATTGCTCTAGTTTTACCCCATTAAAACACAAAAACAATATGAGGTAATCGTCATTTTTTGTTTTAATTTGTGTAATATGCATTACCACTCCTTTGTGTTGATGCGCTTGTTCAACTCTCCCACTGAAAAACATACCGATTAGCAATTTTGTTCTTTTATCTATTTTTTTGATACTTTCCCCCCTTAAGATAAAGTTAATGGTATTGTTTGTCTGTGGTTAGTGATTAAAGAAAGTAACTTTTTCTGAAGTAGTTTTTGTCATACTTTCTTCTTCTTCTTCTTCTTCTTCTTCTTCTTCTTCTTCTTCTTCTTTTTCTTCTTTTTCTTTTACTTTTTCTTCTACTTCTTCTTTTTCTTCGACGAGCTGTTAAATTCCTAAATGATAATTAACATTAGTAAATACTTGTTTTATTTGGTTAGTATGTTCTATAAAATCAAACTACATAAGATTTCATTTCTAGTTTGCTTTATAAATTTACCAATTTTGCATTAATTATGAAATGGAAAACCATCAGTAGCAACGAAATGTAATTATACTTGTGATTTGTAACTTACATTTGCTGGAAATAACTTTGTTATGAAAAATGTAGCGGCTGAATGGTTAAACCATCAGATTACCATGCAAGGGATTTGCTATTCGAACCCCGGCCATGTCTCTGGAATTATTGCGTCTAATTTGGTTCTCCGTTATAAGTGGCATACTACAAATGTTGTACATGTTTTTGGAGGAAGAGTTAGGAGAGGGAAGAAAACATTAAATTAAGAAGATCAAATAATAAAAAGTAACTCCTTGCGCAAAAGCTTTAAAGCCTTGCTTAGGGTGAAAGACGGTGATCAAAAGAAAGGTTTCTAATAGTTATGAAATTCAGTAACATTAAGTGTTTGAAGAGATGCGAGGAATCTTTTACCAATGATGTTATCCTTTTTGCTTTCATTTATTGGCTTGGTAATTGGATAAACAAACTTAAAGATTAGATCGACATTGCGACAGCAAGAATATTAAAAAATCAAATAAATGTGCATCGAATGATTTGTCGTTAGCATTCTCTTTTTGCTTTTTATGACCAAAATCTAAAAACACAATAAAAAGAGGGAGGAAGAATAAAAATTATACCTTATATGAATAGCCGCAAGGGGGTTGTCATCATCATGTTGAACAGTACCAACAATGTTTCTGGCATGCACGAGAATTAAAAGGGGCGGGGCTTAGTACAAGTTTGAACTAGTTATGAAAATTAATTTTTTTTAAACTAATGACATGGAATTAAATAAAGATATTTAATTGTTTTAATGGGTTTTTTAAATCAAAAGTAGTTTCTTTGCCACAAATTTGTTGGTTGGTTGTAAACATATTGTAAAAAATATTCTTTTTGCCAAATAGTGGAAAAAGGCATTAATACGTCATTAATTGCCAATCGGAACTTTAACCTTTGATCTATTATTTTGAATATTATTTTATGTAAGTTCCTGTTCTCACGAAAAAGGATAACTTTTTGCTATTTAAGGTATGCTGGTGTTGCCCCTCATCCTTGTCAGGTGTTACAAATCTCACTGTAGCCTTAGGGTTTTCCATTGAATGCTAAGCAGAGTAAAATTGAAAGGGTGCAGTAAAGTCCATGGGAAAAAGTCGAGGAAAAGTATTGGGTTGGGGCCCATTAAATATTTGTGGTATTAATAACTATGGATGAGCTTGAAGTTGTTGCAATAAAGTTTTTGTGTTACAGTCCTACCACCATGAGATCATGCTTAATTTGAAAAACGAAACGCTAAATAATTGGTAAGTATAGAGACAAGTAAATCCGCAAACTTCTGTTCCAAGTGACGTGGCCATACACACAGTTGACAAATTCGTGGCCATTGTAGTCAAGCATTTTTAATCAGTACCACTGAATCTTGGTTGACATGTATGTATGTCAATTGTATATTATGGCAAAGACCCGAGTGATTTTTTACACTGCATCGCCTTTTTTTATTGTCAAAATATGTCACTGATCATTCAGGTGTGTATTGGAAAACCCTGCTTGTAAGAAAGACCTATTGATGCTCTGACGGTTAAATTCAGTGAATACTCTTTTAACACAAAGTAACAAAGGTTGAATGGAGGACATTTTACTCCAATAATCGTAAGAAAGTGATCATCCGAGGAGCCGTTGCTTAATGGTTAGTGCAGTTGCACAGTAACCAAGAGGTTCCGGGTTACATTCCCCGAACGGGCGATGAGAATTTGGAACTCAACAAAAGAAAAAGCCATTGGTTGGCGTCAGGAAGGGCACCAGGCCAAGAAATTCCCCACTGCCAAAACAAAGTCCCTCTGAACCCTCTGAAGGGCATCGTCTTGAGCCCCAATTGCTTGGGGAAAATGACGTTAAAACCCAAAAAAACGTAAGAAAGTGGTCAGATTTTGTCAAAACAACTTCTTTTCTAGTGCAAACGTTTAATGTAGTAAATTGCAAATTTCTGTATGATGTTTTCAGCTTCGTTTTTGTAACAGCACCCGCCAAGGTAGAATTAGGTAAAGAGAAGTTTTCTGGTTTCCCAAACAATAGGATACAGCTCCAAGGGTAAAGTAAAGATGCAGTAGAAAACAGCAAGAGATAAGCAACACGGTATTTGCCACCCGTGAATATACTAATATATTAATTTAAGGTACTTTTGCATTTTCTATTAACGAATTCTATTTGAATATACTGCTGATGTTTACATGTTTATACTGATGTTTCTCTTCTTGTAGACATGGNCAACTTCTTTTCTAGTGCAAACGTTTAATGTAGTAAATTGCAAATTTCTGTATGATGTTTTCAGCTTCGTTTTTGTAACAGCACCCGCCAAGGTAGAATTAGGTAAAGAGAAGTTTTCTGGTTTCCCAAACAATAGGATACAGCTCCAAGGGTAAAGTAAAGATGCAGTAGAAAACAGCAAGAGATAAGCAACACGGTATTTGCCACCCGTGAATATACTAATATATTAATTTAAGGTACTTTTGCATTTTCTATTAACGAATTCTATTTGAATATACTGCTTTCTATCAAGAATTTGTTTTTCACAATGGGATGTTTCTCTTCTTGTAGACATGGGAGAATGGCATCCGTCTGTGCAAGGAGCTCGCAGAGGAATACGAGACAAGAATGATTGATTATAGCAAACTAAGTAAAATTTTGGTAAGTTATTTTGTGTAGAAGGAATGGTTTTAATTTTAAACGAAAATTTTAAATTTCTGTTGAGTTTGACATTCCTCTGTAACAAGGGACAGGTGGTGAGAAAAAGCGCAAGTAGAGGTAGCTGATGTTTCAAAGGATAGAGAAAAGCCTGTGCTGTTTTTTCTATTTTGCTGCTCATGATATTGTTGGATGCTGAACGGTTCCTTCTTTCATCATAATGACAATAGTAGTTTTTGGTTGTGTTTCCCCTCCGATCAATTTACATCATCAACAACACTTTAACGCTTTAGTGTTTTTTTTCAAAACGTCGTAATGTGAAACCTGTTTGTGCCTTTAAAAACAAGAAACAATTCAGATTTTGGGTTGGAATACTTTTTCAAGTTATCTAAAACCAGGATCAAGTTGAAATAATAAAATAAAAATGTATTCTTTCTGTTTTCTTTTGTATCTTGGCCGATTCAGCCTTGGTAAACCACATTTTGCTACAAATCCAGGTTTTTCTCGATCTTTCCTAGGAGAGTGGAGAGCTTTGTTTTCCTTTCTTTTCTTTTCTTTTTTGTTAATTTCTCTGTAGTTGATCTGCAGGCCGAGGCTCTGGTAATAGTAAGTTAATGGTATCGAAAAGCTTTTGCAGCTATTCTGGAGATGAGATCAGTAAAACCGTGTCATCAGTAAAGCAAAAATTGTTAATCTTGACCCTTCCAAGCATCACTCTTTCCGTTCTCCCGTTGAGCTCGTTCAAAAATACCTTTGAGTATGAATTTAAAACGTTTGGAAACATAATAGATCCCTGCCGAACTCCCGTTTAATAGAAAACCAATTTTTCACTCTTTCCAGTAAGCTAGTAGCTGGTTGTTGGTTTTAGTCTACCGATCTAATCACACGCATGACATTGTCGTCATTTTAAATGCCCGGAAAAATAATAATTAGGCGATTACCGTTAAAGGATCTTTACTCTTATCTTTACTTATAGAGAAAACAAGCCCAATTTTACGACAATATTATGACGGAGATAAGACCTGAACCTGGATATTTCAGGGTAGCATTTTATGGGAAAGGATTTCCTTATTATTTGAAGGTACGTTTTATTCAATTTTCGAAATACTTACATCGTATACAGTTTATGTGAGCAGGGCTGAAGCTCTGATGACTGAATAACAGGATATTCTAATTTCCAGTTTTAATTCCGCATTTAAAAAATTTAAAAAATTGTTTGCTTAATCCGCATTACCCAAGAGGTACCACACTTAAGACCTTAAGTAACGACGGAAAAATAGTTTATTCATTACGCTGATGGAACTATTCTGGTACTGTTTAGTTAAGGGCTTTTGAAGACCATTGATGCCTACATCAATGTCTTATTTCATTTAAGATTTTTAATAGTCTGAAAAAATTTGATGTACCAAACGTATTAGAATAAGATCGAATTGGCTGATGAATTCATAAGAGTAAAAACTAGAACTGGTGGGTAGGTAGTAAGTCCTACATCATTATTTTTGACTCGGTACAACTGAGAATAAGCTTTTTGTGACGTTATTGTTATTTGTAGTGAACGATTTACATTGCATTTTGATACAAGTAATCATATGTATTTAGTGCAGTCTTTACTTTGGCATTTGGAATTAGTTTAAATGTCATATTCATTTTGTATAGGATCAGGAATATATTTACAGAGGTCACGAATACGAAAAGTTGGGAAATTTCATTCAAAATATGAAACTGGAATTTCCAAATGCAAAGGTAAATTTTGTATTTTGCATTATGACAGAGTACAATTTGTTTGATGTACATGTTGTTATGAACATGTTATTATCATAAACACCCCTCCAGATATGCTACAGACCAAATTTATTTTTCCTTTCATCCTCCCAACCCCATTCTGCCCCCTGATAGGACCTTAGAATATCAAAAAAACAGATTGTTATGAATGTGTACACTTGGAAACACCCAGGGCCCCTAAAGTATCAGTATTTTGTTTTATATTTTATATGTTTTTGTCGAAAGTAGATTCTTGTCGTTGATATAATGATGCAACGGGGTAAACAGGTCAAATGTCAACCCCTGGACAGGTCAATTGTAAATCCCACCAATCCAAATTGAGATGTTATCCAGTTACCTAAAATGCAACTTGTGAGCATTTATTGTGAACCAGCCGTAGTGTCGCACCCTTAGAAACAGAAAATATTTTAAGATCCCATTTCTGCTGACAAATAAAATCACATTTGTTATCAGTTACAAAAAGTTAGAGCTATTTTCAAAAGTTGCAGAATATTAACTTGAAACCTCGATTCGCTAGTTATTAACACTGTTTTACTTTCTTCGAAGAATTTGCTTATAGCAGTTGGCTTTTCTTCTACACCCGTGATAAATTGAAAGTTCAGGCCACTTTGCATAATAAATCGGTAGTTTTGGTCCTATAATATATTTCGACACTACTTGAAACCATGGTTTACGTAACTCAAGACATTTCTACTGACCTGAGATTATACTCGTTAAAAATTTGTTTGAATTATTAAGTCATTGATTTTAGAAATTTGGCTCAGGTATTTCTCTTTCTCGCGAACCCGGTGCTTAGTCATGATGCCATATATACATCCTTTTCATTAAACATTGGATTTTTTTATGAAAGGTTTTGAAACAACCCCTAATATTCGTATAATTACGAGAAGGATGAATTAAAGGTTGGGTATTAGTTGCCAGTGAACCCATTCTATGAAAGGAAGTTGAATATGGGCCCTTTTTGACTGTAGCGTTGCCATTCCATTTACAAAAAATAAGGCCGTTTTTCCTTTTGGAACATAGAATAATATTCTAGCTCTCCTTATTATCATTATTCGTATATTTGTGTAATATTTTTACCAAAACACACTTGAAGGTTATGTTTGGTAAGTGTTCACCGTTCTAATAGCAATAGATAGCAATATCAAGCCAAAGATGTTCCAATCATGTAATACGACTGTTTTTGTTTCCCCGATGTACAGAAAAAGCTATGTTTCTTTTGCTCTTCTTTTTTGTTACAAAATTTCTTTTCTTCACAAGTAAGGTAATATAGATTCAGTACGTTTTTCTCGTTTGAAACCTTCTTCTTTTTTTTATCCGTACAAAATGCTTCACTGATAGTCAGTCAAGACAAAAAGAGCTTCTGTCGTTTAGATTAAAACCTATGACATCTGCTCTTTATTTTTCCAAATTAGATCTTATCAAAAAATACGCAACCAGATGAAAGCGTGGTCAATTCTTCTGGACAATGTATCCTTTCTTGTCTGCGTGTGTTGGTTTGGGGTTTGTTTGGTTTTTTTGGGGGGGGGGATGTTCATAATGATGTAGCTTCACTCATTATTTGCATTTTGATATTAAATATATAATGGTTGTCTATTTGACCCCAAAACAGAACTTTTGAGGAAAGATGTTTCGTTTGCATAAGATATAACCCCACCCCCACCCCCCTTAATTGGTTCGCACTCATGACGGTCGACCTGCTATGGCTATGTGAAGATGACTATATTACTTAAGCTGACATGCAAATTTGAAATAAAGGCATATCTGGGATTAACAATATTAATATAGAGACATAGTTAACATTATGGATGGGTTCAACTCACTTTTTCATAACAGGGGACGGAATTTTGGAGGTTGTTCTAAATGAGCCCCAAAACCCGTTGGCTTATTTTGCGTTGGCCATACAGCAGCTGTCATAGTTAACAATGTTACAATTAGACCTTATGATTATGATCTTGGTGATTACGATGATGATAACGCTAATTACATTTTAAGACTATAACTTAACTGTGGAAAAGGTATCCAGGTGTGCAGTGTTAAACCAGTTGCATCAGGGTTAGCAATGGAGAAAAGATGTATCAGTGAAAGAGTGAAAGGGTAAGTAATAACATTGCCATTAATGCCTATGTTATGACACTCGTAATACATTTGACATAATTTACCACTTCAATAGGGGTTGTGCTTGAGATGTTTAATTTCATAACAATAGAGAACGAAAGAGTAGGTTACTAACAGAGAGGGGAAAAAAGAACAACCGTCCATTTTCATTGATAGATAAATATAGAATTCCAGTATGTGGCACCTTCCAATTTTCTGTCATATAATGACATATTCATTGGGTCGCGAATAGTAGCTTTACGTTCTCAAATTTAATACTACTCGTCTCGTACATGGCACTTTTATAAGCAGTTTATACCCTGGTATCCGGCTGCCAGGGTCAAGTGGCAAAACGAGGTTTAAACTTTGTATACTTCTGGTCTGGGCTCTATCGACTACGTTGTACAGGTGCTGATACTGACTGTGGGGTATTAAAAATTGATTTTCTGCTCATTGCCCCTACGGCATATAGTTAGAATCTTTCTTGAGTAAAGTTTGGAGAAGGTGAGTGTTCTAAACAGTATAAAACCTTTTAAAACTCTTTATTATNAATTTTCTGTCATATAATGACATATTTATTGGCTCGCGAATAGTAGCTTTACGTTCTCAAATTTAATACTACTCGTCTCGTCCATGGCACTTTTATAAGCAGTTTATACCCTGCTATCCGGCTGCTAGGGTCAAGTCGCAAAACGAGGTTTAAACTTTGTATACTTCTGGTCTGGGCTTTATCGACTACGTTGTACAGGTGCTGATACTGACTGTAGGGTATTAAAAATTGATTTTCTGCTCATTGCCCCTACGGCATATAGTTAGAATCTTTCTTGAGTAAATTTTGGAGAAGGTGAGTGTTCTAAACAAACCTTTTAAAACTCTTTATTATGTCTTTCGAAATCGAGAGTGGAAATTATATATGACAATATAGGTTTAGATATGATGCTACAGGGGTACATTTCCCCCTTATTAAACAAACTTACTCTTTCATCAGTTTTGTCTTCATTGAAAATTCTGGAACTGTACCAAATCGATAAAAATAACTTTTGAAATTGGGTCAGAATGATAAAATAAAAATTAGTAATAATTAAAGTAACCAGAGTCAAATCATCTGTGATAGAGAAGTAAAGAGGAGAGTGCAAGCCGATTGGGATAGTTGAAGGAAGGTAACTTTGCGATAGGAAAATATCACCACGGATGAAAAGAAAACGCTTACAAGACAGCAGTGCGCCCAGCTCTATTATATTTGATCTGGGAACTGTTGCTACCACCCTGCGACAAGAAGCGGGACTAGAAGTGGCTGAAATGCGCTTGATGAGCTGGTCACTAGGTGTGACGCGACTAGACGAAATTCCTAACGACCACATACGAGAAACATCCCATATCAGGAGACTTAAAGACAAGATGAGGTAGTCAAGACTTCGCTGGTATAGGCACATGGCAAGGCGTGATGCAGATTATGTAGGAAGGAGGGTACTGAGTTATACGTCCCCGGTGGGAGGAGAAGAGGGAGGCTGAGGAAAAGGTGGAAAGATGTGATTGACAGAGATAAGGAAGCTACTGTTGCGAGGAATGCTGATTTGACGAACAGAACAGGCTGGAGACGGCTGATCCCCTTTGGCGACCCCTAACGGGATACAGCCGAAATATAAAGAAGCAGGTACCCTTTTGAATTAAACAGCAAGGTACTAACAAATGCGACCCCTTTTGATTAGTGTTATTTATGTACAGCATTGCTTTCAAAAGTTGGTAGCTGTTTGTTTTTTCAGCCCCAAGGTTTTTCTTTCCTTGCGGAATAGAATTGTATACTGCCCTCTCGCTGTGCGCCTACCCTTTGCCACCCCAGCCCCAAGATATCTACAGGCTTATATATATTGCCTGAAGGTATTGGAAAATGCATTAACAGGGATCTGACTTTTTTCGGTAAACATTAGTTAGCAATAAACGTTTAGTTTTTTATTTTCATATATCCTTATCAAATTATAGTGTTTATTGTTTCGTCACACTTCTTGAAAAATGATGACAGTTACGTTTTTGAAATTAAGGTAAACGTTATTGGATATTTCTCGTTTCCTAGGTACTACAAAGTAAACGACGTATATACTTTTACCTATTCCATCCCATTTCGTCGTGGTTCAAAAGAGCAAAGTGAATTTTTGGTTAGTATTTTTCATAGTGTTACAGTACTGTATATAAAAGTAAAATGTCAGTGAATACGAATTGTTGGCTTGAAAAAGTTACTCTGGCCCGTTTATATCAACTGGTTGGTCGAAAGGATACTTATTTTCTTGTCGCATTGGAATAGATCTGTTTTAACAACATAAATATATTAGTACAAACATGAAGTGGAAAGGTTCATTAAAGTATGAAAGTACGAAAGTACGGAAAGCTGCATTAAAGTAGACCTAGTGGAACTGTAATATCACAGCACCTTTTAATATTTGAACATAGGTAATCATATATTCTTACGGGTTTTTGGTGGGGGGAGGGGTATTTTCTGGGAAATAAATGTAATTTAATGTTTTTCACACAAGAAAAATTAAGTAAGTAAGTAGAAATAGCTAAGAGAAGACATTCAGATTTTTGCAATGGCGTTTAGCACTAAATTAGTTTTTGCTCTTGCCGATAAAATGGGTGAGTTTTATGACCTCTAAAGCAAAAGCGCAAGCCGATGGAGTCAGTTTTGCAAATACCTTTTTTTTTCGCGAGGCTTACATTTGATGCAGATACGTATTACTTACTATAGTATTTCACTTAACTTCAAAGATTTTTTTTAAAGAAAAATGATGGTAAACTATTTCCAACTTATTATGTAATCTTATTGCATTGAACTCCCTCACAAGCTGCTTCATTAGCCGTATCTACCTCAAAATACACTAACAGGGATGCAACAGTGTCTACATTGTCTGCATCAAAAATTAGGTGCAATTACAAGTTATTATCTTACGTTTTTTTATTGTAATAAAAGAACTGCTTTTTATTTTTATCAATTAACTGTTGCGCTTATAATCAGTGCGAGATAGCTAATTGGTCAGGTCGTTCGGACCAGAATCGGACATAAAGCGCTCCCTACCGCCCTCAGGGATACAAAGAATGCCCTGAAATATTTTTAACCAACGCCTGAATGTTAGGCGACAGGGTTAATTCGACTAGTGCTTGTTTTCAAATATCAACTCTTGGGTGGGCGCTTATTCATGTAAGCGTTTTTTTGGGGTGGGGTCGTTATGGGCCTCCACCGTCCGATATCAATTTTCTTTTGTCAAAAATTAATTAATTACTTTTAAATTTTTTTTTATTAGTCATCATGTTTTTATCCACTTATTTATTTTTTTACTAACTTTTTTACTAATTTCTCACGGGACTTATTGTGATAGCAATATTTTATTATTGATTATATCAATCCTGTATAAAAATTCTTTAAAAACCCCCTAAAAACTTAGTTATTTAACTGTTGTGTTGTTTAATTGTTATTTAAATGTTATAGAAATAAAAGCATAAAAAGTCTATAATGTATTATTGACAGTAAATTTTACTTTCTGAAATGCAGACATTATGGTTGGAGAAGACGACATGTCAAACAAGGGAACAGTTTCCAGGCATCGTACGATGGAGCAAGATTGATTGTGTCGAAAAGGTTAGTAATTTGAATAGTTTCCATATTAAAAAGGCACAGCAGACGATACAGATAGAGAACAATTTATTTAACGGAATACCGTTCTTTTTTATGTGTGATACCCATTAATCATGGGTCACCAGCTTGAGTCATTCGCCACCAATGGCTCTGGCCCACCGCATCGTTCGACCTTACGCCTATCTCCTTGATGTTCCTTATAAACACACCCCTCCACTTCATCTTCTACCTTCCTGGTGTTTATCTACCATCCAAAGCTGGTAAACTGCTTTCCTGGTCCATCCTTCCTCAGCACATGGCCAGCCATCTCAGTCTTGCCTCTCTCAGTTCCTCTACAATGCTCGTTACTCCTGCACTTTTACGAATTTCTTCATTCTTCACCAGACCGGCCATACTCATTTTTAAAACCAAATCGTTTCAGAATAACGGTCGAGAAGACCTTTATCGGAACTGTCAACCCTCAAATCCATCTCTGTTTTGATGGATGTCATACTAACCTCACCCACCTTAAGATACAAAATCGTCATCGAAGAAGCACAAAAAGACATGCGAAAACCTGTCACGTATCAGTGATGGCCCCAATTAACGTCCCATTAGATTTGTTGGACATTGCTGGCGTGCTAAAAATGAATTAATCTCAGATCTGCTGTAGAAACCGCCTACTAGTCGCAAGCGTATGTTCGCAGACGCTACGGTAAGATATGCAGGTATCAACAGAGGAAACCTGGGAAATGTTTATTCCCATAACTGGTCGAACATTTTGAGAGGCTACTTTATATCAATGTAATATCGGTGAAGGCTGCATGATAGTGCTACAGCTACTGTTGCTGCTGCTGATGATATAGATAATATGCCATTTGTTAGTTACGAATAAAATTAGGAATAAAGGAAAACTATTGAAAGATATGTCAACAAAATAGCGTACGAAACGTAATCCATTTTGGGTGGAAACCCGAAGAATGACCTTTGGTATTGATTTATTATTATTGATTCTAAACAGCCAATAGATGTTGCTGGTTTGCTGTACCCAATCCCTTCGGATTCTGACGTTTGAGTAAGGAGAAAATAATGCTTTAAGTATACTTCTAATGTAACAACATTAATTTTCTACCTTGTAAAAGGGCTTAAACTCCCTTGATAACATTAAATCACTTGAGTCTTATCTGCCGTTTAGTTGTATCTGGTTATAGCATGAAATAGTAACTTTACAGTGATTACAATTTCGTAGAAGTACTTCTTTTGTTCTGTATTTGTTGTCTATACCTTTTAACTAATTTAACTAACACAATATTAATAATACGGGATTTCTAATCATGCGCTGGTTTTGTAAGGCTACGTACACAGGGTGGCAAAGTTTATAAGCCGCGGTTAAAAGTTTTGCCAGAAAAGGCCCTTTAAAAGACTGTGCTCCAGTTTACGTATTTAGAAAATTATAAGGTAATTTTTTAGATATTTTTATTCAATTTTTTTGTTATTGTCAGGGTATACTCTAACTTATACACCCAAAAACCTGCCTGCATCGTGTTAATAGTAAACCAGTTTTCCCAAGGAATACTTGTTCCCTTTATTATAATATTAAGAATAATTGTTTAAAAGAATGTTTTTCTATTTGTTTTAAGACGGAGCTTAATCCTCTGCAAAATGCAATTGAGTCTATAGCGTCAAAGAACCGTGAATTAGCTGAAATGATTTTGAAATTTGAAGGAAGGCCGGAAGAGAATATCAATCAACTTAGTATGATTTTGAATGGTGTGATAGATGCTAACGTCAATGGTGGCATCGCGAACTATCAAAAGGTAAGTAAAATTTAATTAAATTTTAACATACCTTATTTAATTATAAATTTTGGGGCTAGGATAACAAAATAAACAAGCTATTTATTAAACCAATAAAATTGTTTTGTAATGTGTTAGAAGCTGCCAAAAATTGATGAGTAAAAACGTTCCCAGTCAGTAATTGTCGTAAAATTACAAAATCAGGATTATGGGTTTTGCTACAATTCTTCGTATGAGTCAAAAAAGCAGGAGCAAGATAAAAACAAGAGAAAACGTTTTGTACAATAGGTAGAGAGAGAAAAAAATCAAGTACACTTGCAAGTAAAAAGTTTTAGCTGCTTTTATTGCCTTATAAAATTTCTTTCAACAGAATTCAGCTTTGCCTTTGTATTTTTTAGCCAGACTCTACTAAAAGATTTTTCTGTCTCCAAAAATTCTGACGTCGTAAATATTACCTAAAGTGAAATCTCTTTCTGTGCGCTACTTTAAAAGTACTTTGATCAAACAAAGTGCAAATCATTACCAAATAAAAGGAGTCATTACTAATGTATGTCAGCATAGAAAAATTACAAGAAATAGAGACTAGTTTTTATTTAATTTGCTTAATGTCTTAACAAATTAAACGAAGTATGTATAAAGTACACATTGCTTTTTAGCATGCCAGTATTGTTTGAGGTCAAAATATACAACAAGGGCTTCTTTAATAATTTGAAAAGAAAGCTTCATGAACGCCTCTTTATCAATTCCGGAAATATTTTGGTCGTAATTGGACATACGAAGTTGGTTGGAGGGAAGGAAGGGGGAGGGGTAGAGTACTGGATTGGCACAATTCGTAAAGACCAAAACATTTTTGTAACTTATGTGATTTAAATCGAAGCTGAACTAATTCACGTTACAAAAGGTCTTTCTAGCTTTGACTGGATACAGTAAAGTCTTCCTTGAAGCGTGAGGAAACAATATACCGAGCTATTGGAATACGATTGTACATTCTTTCGGACTTCATATCCATTAAATCGTAATGAAGAATAGATTATATACACCCCCATTGCGTAAGACACGTTGAATGACTTTTTGCTTCAGCCATTCCTTTGTATTGCTCAGTGCCTTTATCCTAAAACTAGTCAAAACTGTCATTTACTTGTATTTACTCAACGACAACCAAAACCTCATACACGTTACAAATTCCAGAGAGAGAAGTAGTGATAGTCTGATTCATAGTTTTTTAAAGACATTGTCAAAGTGACGGCCTTTTTTATTGTCACTGTTTAAAGCCTATGTGCTTTGTTATGATTTCAGCAAGTTTACACTTAAAAGTGTGTCTTAATCTTACATGCCAAGAATGTTTTGTCCAGAAATTTATTGAATTGTCACTATCAGTGCCCTCTATTTCCTTTCAATGTCAATAAGACAAAAAGATCCTCAAACTCTTTTTCATAGTTTACTACTTTGAACCCCTCCCTCTCCCCAACATACAAGCAATGTTTGTTGCAGAGGCTAGTCATTGAAACCTTACATCCTATCGTAAATGTCTGTCTTGTAATCCAGCTTTGTGCAAATAAATGCCAGTCATGGTGCTTCCTATCAGACCCGTCAAATCCTAACCTTAGATCTAGCTTTTGTGGGACGCCCAGTGATCCTATGAGTTATTCCATTGCCATCATCCATTGTTTTAAAGTAAACGTGGAAGTGTTGGAAAAGATATCACCGAAAAGTGGATGAATAATGTTAATGTTGTAACACGTTTGTAATGCAGATTATTGCTAACTGGAAAAATAAATCAAATCAGGTCAGTTGAACTGTCTGGATTTGATTTCATTCTTTATCTCTTATGGACGGATGGGATGTAAAATGAAGCAGTATTAAGAAAGGCAGATACAGGAAGCAAACTAACGAAAATTTTCAGTGTAAGACAAATTTATTTTTTAGGTTGGTTAATAGAAAAGAAACAGTGGAATATTTAGCTATTGCTGGTAAAATTGAAGGGAAACGAGCGAGAGGAAGACAAAGAATGACATTTATGAATAGCATCATTAGAGGAATGAGAAAATCTTAGACAGTTTGTAAAATATTGCAACCNCAGTTGAACTGTCTGGATTTGATTTCATTCTTTATCTCTTATGGACGGATGGGATGTAAAATGAAGCAGTATTAAGAAAGGCAGATACAGGAAGCAAACTAACGAAAATTTTCAGTGTAAGACAAATTTATTTTTTAGGTTGGTTAATAGAAAAGAAACAGTGGAATATTTAGCTATTGCTGGTAAAATTGAAGGGAAACGAGCGAGAGGAAGACAAAGAATGACATTTATGAATAGCATCATTAGAGGAATGAGAAAATCTTAGACAGTTTGTAAAATATTGCAACCATCACAAGATAAAAGGACTTGGACTAACGATATCGCTAACGTCGAACAGCATAGAGAAGAGAGAGAGAGAGAGAGAGAGAGAGAGAGAGAGAGAGAGAGAGAGAGAGAGAGAGACAGACAGACAGACAGACAGACAGACAGAGAGAGACAGAGAGAGAGAGAGACAGAGAGAGACAGAGAGATATTAAAACATTTATAAATGCGATATTTTTTTCTTTTTATATCACAGGCTTTTCTTGTGGAAGAATATTTATTTTTTCACCCAGAGGAGGAAGAAAGTATAACTATGTTACAGGAATTGCTCTGTGAACAAGTAATGAAGATAACTCCTTTCTTAAGTGTTACAACTCGTTTTTAATTACATTTATTTTTAATTAGTTGTCTTGTGTCTTATTAGCAATAGCTAATGCTATTGCTAATAAGGCACAGAATTGAGTTAATGTATGCATACATGTATGTATGGATGGGTGGATGGATGGATGTGTATGTATGGATGGACGTATATATGTATGTATGTATGTATGAATGTATGTATGTATGTAATTTGTATCAATGTTGCTTCAAACACCGAAAACACAAATATGTTTGACTACTTTAGGAAAGGAACCCCTGTATACCAACCACATTGCTACTAAACTAAGCGTCCAAAAATATTTTTTTATTGGAGTAGGTCAGGTCACATAAAATTATGGGCAAATAACATTATGGGAAAGTTATTTTTAGCAATGAAATCCACAAACACGTGCCAGTGGAAAGAGTTGTGATACGTAACGTTATTTAACAAAGATTTAAACAAGACGTTTTCATGTTTTCAGTCCAGCACTGCAGACAGGTTTTATTCGTTTGTTGTAGTTTTTCATTTATTTTTGTTTGTTTTTTTGTTGTTCTTTTCATTTATTTATTTACTTATTTATTTATTTGGTTTTTTATTTATTTATGGTACATTTATATTGTTTTCTGGTTATTGACCTCCAACATTCTATAATTGTTTATGCCCAAAAAGGGTTTAGTAGAGATAACTGTTAACAGAAGTGAAAAAACGAAGAAAGAAAGCTGGATTTGATGATCTAATTTTGAACTTATAGTTGTACTTAATTTAGATGTCATGCATTTAGTAGACACTTATGTACTTAGGACATTACCTAGATTATGTCTTTTAGCAGGTATGTTCCTGCTAAAAGACAGAATCAAGGCAGATAAATAACAGTTAATAACAGTATCTATGATTTTAGGCGAGAGTATATAAACACACCTTTTTTTGTCTTGTCAAGGTTGTCGTGGTTTAAAAATATGAAAATATGTGTTTTGTTAAAATATTATTTTTATTGAGGATCGTTGGCTTGGTCGTTTGTATATGCAAGCTTCAATCTTCGCCACTTGGTTTGGTCATGACCTCTTTTGTGACATCATAATCAGTTGTTTATTTTTTATCAATTCTGAAGGTCTGCATTCTTGCTAATGGGCTTGAACTACACGAGCGTCTTGCTACACCGTCCATAAAGGGTTTGCATGATAAAATGGTAGTTATGTTTGAGAGTTTAAAGCAAAGCGTAGAGACGGGAAAACCAATAGAGGTAAGAAAGCTTAAGACCCATTACATAGTGTTTTCTCACCGTTGTCAGTTTGTTTCTCTTGTTAGCATCGTCCGTGCTACATTGGTTATTAAAGATGATTGACGTTGATTATTGAACTATGGATTCAACATCCATTCCATTAAAGTGCTTGTAACTATTAAATTGTTGAGTGGATATTTGAATCTTGCAGATGAATTCGACGAAGTCACACTTTTATTTAACTTCAGCTAATAGGACTATTTGGAAGTTGTATTTTTACTTGTAGAACTTTTTATAAACCCGTTGTTCAAGATAACAAAGATCCTTGTTGTGATATAGTTGAAAATGGCACAGACCCAAATATTCTTGCTGGACTACACTTTGAATGATAATTCTGAAAATCGGGGGACAGTTCAACTGATGGAAAGCCCTGGTTAAGTTCAAGACTTTGCCGACGCACTTGTAGATGTTATGATATTGGGTAACCTTATCGCAGCCAGATGATAAGAAACACTATTGACATGTTTTTTTAGAAATAGGGTAGATAGTTTCTTTGATGTTACGTGCAGCTTAGTCTTGTGGACAGCCTGTTCCAATTTTGTTTTCCCGGGGGGGAAATGCTCTGTTTGCCAACTTTGATCGGCCGTCTCCCACCTTTTTCCGGCTCCAATGTTATCGCTATGAGTTGTACTTAACTGACAATTGGGGATTTGTTTGATTTGATAGTACGGCAATATTGTGTTGACAGACAAAAAAGACAGGTTTTGTACATAACAAGAGTTTTCCTACAAAGATTTTTTTTCCCGATGAAAAGAGAAATATTTCTTGAAACATAATACAGCATTAACTTTGTAGAATTTGGCGAGACAAACCATACCACATTCCTATGCTTTTTCTAGGGCTAATAGGTAAAATTAGTTAAAAAAATATTTTTTTCGGAACTAGAATTAGTTGCACAACAATTCTAACGTATTTGTTTGTTGTCGTTTTTTCTTGCTTTAGGAATGTATGGTTTTGACGCAGATAACATCACTGATGAACGGGTTTGTAACTTCCTACTAGTTTATAGACTTAAGACACACTTTACTTTCATTTCACCTCGCTTTCCGTTGTTTCCAAAACAATTCCTAAGATTTATGGCTCTGGTATTACTACTACGACTAATGAAAGTAAAATCCCAATCCTAAAACATCCTAAAACTACCAATAGCAAGCCAATATCAAATAACAGCAACCCGAATCAACACCAATACCTCCAGCAGCGAAATCATGCCCCCACTACCGCTGCTGCTTCTACTACTACCACTACTACTGCCACTACTACTACTACTACTACTATTAATACTACTACTGCTACTACTACTAATACTACTGCTAGGGTTAGCATTTTCTTGTAAGAACCCAACGCTTTTCCCATCGGGGAAGGGTACACGGAAGCTCTCGATGACAATGCAAGTGTACCAAATGTACTGATAAACCTCAGCTTCTACCTGCCCTGAAAACCCAACAATACCAAATATCGCTATTGTTGATCAAAAGACGAGACACAACGATATCTTTTAAAAATAGAACTCCTGACACGGCGATCTTCCAAATATTAACCATAGTTTGAGTAATTGGTCGCAATCTAAGTTTTTTGGCTTCAAAGAAGGTATTATGGAGCACTTGTTAGAATATACGTAGGCTTCTGATTTTCAATAGCTTTAATATTTTTGTTAATGTAATAAATAGTCAAAGTGATCTATCAAAGTGATCTGCTTTACCCTGTAGAATGTGTTTCTTGTCTCTGACGATATTTTTGTCGATGTTTCTGTTTTTTTCACTGTAGTAAATTTGGTTTTAGTTATTGCTATCCTTTGTTTTATTTCTTCGTCAAATCGAGCATCTTCTAACATTAGTTCATTATGGTCTATAAATTGTCGAACTTGCTGTATTTCTGTTCCATCAATGCAGATTTTAATACTAGGGCTGGCTGGGCTCTTATTAATAACTGACGTCTTCGCCTATTTTAATAAAAATCAGTATTGAATAGCTTTCCAGTTTCCTTGGCTTCATTGACAATAGCTTGCAGTCGCTCCCTATCCTCTGCTAGCAGTACTGTGTCAGCTGCATACCTGGGATGATTTTTATTTATGCTATTAATGGTAATGTATTTGTAACCCATTATGTCTTTCGATAAGTGATCTTTGTTTACAGGTTAAAAATGCAAGGTGATAGCGTACAACCTTTCTGAACTCCCTTGCATTATAGAAAATTTCATCAAATAGGCTTTGCTCGAAAGGAATAAAGGCTCTTTAAAACCACTACAGATTCACGATCACTTTAATGTCTTTTTTGGTTCACTCGGAGGTCTTGAAGACACTGAACCTTTCGTGGTGGACTCTATCAAATGTTTTCTCGTAGCCTATGAAACAAGCAAACACAACTTTATTTATCTCACAGTACCGTTTGCAGAGCATCTTTATGTTAAAAATTCCACCTCTGGTGCCTTTATCTGATATAAATACACTTTGGACGTTACTACTTTGTTGTCAGTTGTCGCACTATTTCTCCCCTAAATTATTTTTGAAAACAGTTTTAAGAGACTTAACGGATTTAAGACCAGTTACAATAAATGACGAAAATATGTGGATGGCTGTCTCGTATGACTCTATAACGTTGCTGGAGAAGCAACAGCTGTTGTATTTAGTTTTTTACACTGCAATTGTTTATATAGTCTATTTTACAGTTAAGGGATCAGGCATAGTAAGGGCACAAATGCTGTAATTATAATATATTTTTTGCATTGGTTGTTGTCCATCAATTTTTAAAAGGCGAAGTAAGTTTGATAAATGATGTTAATTTTAGCAGAAACTACTCGTGTATTTAGTGGGATAATAAATAGTGTATTGTGTCTCTGCCATAAAACTCTTTTTGTTTTTAACTATAAATCGTAGCGAGGAGAAGAAAATAGTCTGAGTTCAGGTATCATTACAAATCACGTTCCGAGATTAATTATTGAAACAGAAAAAAATTACAGATTAACTTAACTGTTCGTTAGGCTAACCTGCTTTGTAATGAACAGTTTTTGAAGTTATGTAATAATTTTGAAAAGATTACTTAGCACAATTAAGAATTGAGAACGTGAAGCTTGCTCAGAAGTTTTTATCGTTACATGCCAACATTGAAACTTGTGTTTAAATACATATTTGCTTGCCCCAATTTACAATGTACAGGGCCCACAAAGGACATCTCTTAAATTTCTGACATCCATGATTAGGCTTACTGAAGAGATCTGATATTGGTTGAAATCGGTCTGCGTCTGTCTGGAGGCTGCACCTGTACATTGCATTTTTGTGTTTTTGTATATATGTATATATATATATATATATATATATATTTGTATGTGTGTGAAATCTCGTGTATATATACCAAAAAGTGCTTAATATATACAGCATCGTGAAACTACCAGTCACTATTATCATTCTTATTTTTCGTGTTTTACCATACGTATATATATATATATATATATATATATATATATATATTAGATAGCTATTACATTTTCTAATTATTTTTTAATACAGATCAGGAACACTAACAGCACAAGACTCACCAAAGTCGCGGAGAATCAATTCGTCGCCAATTGAAACTACAAAGGTGATTGAAANTATATATATATATATTAGATAGCTATTACATTTTCTAATTATTTTTTAATACAGATCAGGAACACTAACAGCACAAGACTCACCAAAGTCGCGGAGAATCAATTCGTCGCCAATTGAAACTACAAAGGTGATTGAAATAAAGTTTGCACTGAACTTTATTTTCGTCTTTTAGCTGTACTATCAGTAGTAAAATCTTATTTGAGGCACTGCTGCTAAAAGGAATATAGCTGAAATTGAGTCTAGTGTTACTGAGATTTATGTTCTTATTCCTTTTCGATAGGGGCCGAGGAATACCGTTTTTTAATTACTTAATAAAAGGAAGCTATAGCGGAAAAGTAATATTCAATAATTTACTAACCAACTTTTTTTTTCACCTGAGATGAAAGCATGGCATAAAAATTTGATGGTGCATATTTCAAATCCGGAAACCGTTTTCCAACAACACTTAAAAGCTTTTGGTTATTTGAACATTAAATTTTTACTCATTTTACAAAATATAGACAAAATTGATGAAAAATTATTTTCCTAAAATAGACACAGATAAATTGTTTTTTACTTTACCTTGTTCCTTAGGTTTTGAATAATGAAAATAACGGAAAACTGTAGTTTTTGCGTGTAATGGGAGCGTCAAAAATATTCCAGGGGTTTTCTTTTGTGCTTGTAAGCGCTTTGAATCTCATTGCGAACTACAGCACAACCCTGGCCTAATATTTAGACTGGGCTTAGGTTAAAACCTCTTCTAAAAATTCTATCTTCTGGTAGAACATTTGTCTATGTTTATCACTTATGTTCACCCATATCTGAACGGGAAAAAAGTCAATATGAGAGTGTAAGAAGTATATGTCTATTCAGTAGCATGTCCACTCAGACAGAAAAATTCTTAACCCCATGACTGCTAAGAAAATTTTGAACTGTATTTGTAAATGTGCCAAGGCTGCAGTGTCAAAACTGTTAGGCTTTTCTCGAAAAGAATCGTTGTGCATCACTTTGCTGACTCCGGTCCACAAAAATAACTGCTTTCAACTTTGTTTCACCCATTTCTCCTCCAAATTTCACTTTGAGCTCCTAAATCCAGCCCTATTTCTATCCTATTTCTCTCCTATTTCTCTCCATTGCCCATGCAACGTTTTTCATGTAACCAAATTTAATGTGAAGTGGAAGAAGAAACTGTTTTGGATCTACTAGTGGCGAATGCTGAACATTGTATCTGTCAACAGTGAAACATTCCTTTCAGATCACTTATTGTTAGTGTATTGATTTACATCATCAAGAGTGCTCCAAAGGTATAAGAAGCACATATATTGGCTATACCCCATTTTTAGTTTAATTAAGAGAAAAATTACGTACATCGTTCACATGTACTCTAGCTATTTTGAGATAAATTAGACCAAAATAAAAAAAACAAAATTTTAGTTGATAAGTTTAGGAAAAAGGCTCCTTTATTCATTATTCTCCTTTAGGCTTTCTACAAGTACAGGAGGGTTTTTGTTACCATTATGCAGCAGTACTGCTTTCAAACTGGTTTTACTTGCATCAATAAATAGTCGCCACTTGGAAAGTATATACTGATAACCTAGAGCTAAAAAAACATTTATGTCAATACAGAACGTGATATCCTCAATTGGAAG
The DNA here is from genome assembly GCA_003991215.1 of Morbakka virulenta. NCBI lineage: Eukaryota > Metazoa > Cnidaria > Cubozoa > Carybdeida > Carukiidae > Morbakka > Morbakka virulenta. Next base: position 1,675,124 of record RDPX01000012.1, read on the forward strand.
AAATGGAACCAAACCCAAATGCCTTTTACACTGGCCCCTCTCTTTAGTCACTAACAATGCCATTGAATATTTCTTTGTTTATTAAATGTGTTGTGGCACTCATATTAGATTTTTGTGTACAATCAAAACTGGTACTGATCTCCACAGGTTCACCATTAAAACTGATCTCACTCTGCACGCTGGTATCTGCAGGGGTAACAGAACAATGTGTTCAGCATCATGAGGAAGGAATACGTGCTGATTTGCAGTCTGAATAAACAACTTTTGATTTATCTTTGAAATTGAAATCGGAAGTACAGTATTTGTTAGACAAAAATAGCAATGAGAGTAATTATCTTTAGATCCACACAATATAATTTGCATGGCAAAAGGCATTGATTTCCTTTGACCACCTAGCCACTTTGTAAGTCCTGTATAGCATGTTGCACGTTGCTGTGTTCGATTTATTATATATATATTTTTTTCTTTGCTTCCTGGATGCAAACTGACTACATGTGTAGCAAAAATTGTCTGGATGTTTCACACAAGTTCGAATAGCCATTTTCTTTACAGTCCTACACAGTTGTCTAAATATGTTGCCGCTAGCATACAGATTGATTGTAAATAGAGCAATTGGGAATACTTCTGGCTGTTCCACTTATAACTACAATTATCAATTGCAGTTAGCAACATACTTACTACTGATACATAATACAAACTCTCAGTGACCAAACTTCACAGAATATGACTTAGTGGCAACACTAAAAATTTAATACTGGATTAAGAAAGGTTTTGTGATTTTTGCATTTGAAAATAAACCAATTTTTACTCATACATTAAGAATCTGTTGTCCTTTAATCAATTTAGGATTGATGGTTTCCAGTGACTTGACGCTTTTAATGCTACTGAGACAAAGCGTTTTATCAATAGATTCAATAGATGCCAACCCCTTTGCTGTTTCCATCACCCGACCATCGCCACCTAAAATCAGTCTTTAAAATTTCTCTGACTTATCTTTTCCAATGAACTTTCCTTGTGTCACACATTGAAGTGATTGCAAAGCCAGCATCAATAAAAGTAGGCTCTTTCTGTCGTGTTCGCTCATACCTATTTCCTGAAGCCCTTGGTTCTTCTTGTCATGCTTGGGGTGGAGGCCCTGCTTGCTCTTTCAGCCTCCTCGATCGTATTCAAAGTTGTATTGAAAACGTTATCGGTTCTTATCTTGCTGCTTCAGTCAAGCCCTATTTTCATTGCCATGATGTTGCATTTCTCTTTTTATTCTACAGGTACTTCTGTAGAAATTGTTCTAGCGAGATTTTTCCTGTTCTATACTTCATAGTTTTCATGCGGTCTGCACGGCTTGCTGGAAGTCTTGCTACAAGTGCTATTCTAAATAATGCCTTTTGAGCCAGTTTGCAAAGCATTCTTCTATTCTCTCAGTTGCTTTTCACTTACATTGAAACCAGGAGATTTTCTTTCGTCGTCTTTAGCTTCTTTGAATAGGCTCTTCCTTCTTTTCTCCCAGTTGCTTTTCACTTACATTGAAACCAGGAGATTTTCTTTCGTCGTCTTTAGCTTCTTTGAATAAGCTCTTCCTTCTATTCTCCCAGTTGCATTTCACTTACATTGAAACCAGGAGATTTTCTTTCGTCGTCTTTAGCTTCTTTGAATAAGCACTTCCTTTCTCACTCAACTCCTGGTGACATTAAGTGGTTACTTACTGATTTTAATAAGTCCAAGAGTATCTGATAGTCATGGGGATATAATCCGGGAGCAAATTCAGTAGGTTCTTTTAAGGATTTATACTGTATTCAAAGGATAGCTATTTGGTACACAAAAACTAATAAAAAAATTGTTAAAGCAAAGAAACGAATTGAGTACTTTGTGTATCGACAGGTTTTTGTTACATTTATACAATGCCCCTATCCACTGAACAGAAAAAGTGTTTTAATGCCATCCATAAAACCCCATATGGATCAGCTTTCTTATTGCTAAAGGAAAGGTAGGCAGAGAAACGAGATTTAACATTTACTGTTGTAAAATTCTCAAACGCCTCGGATACTGTAAAAATTAAGTGGCGGCTCTGATTCAAAGTTTAACTGACTGCATTGTTTGCAAATATATCTTTTAAAGTGATTTTCCATATCAGGAATTAAAGACCCACCTGTTTTATTAGACTTCAGAAGCGCCGTAAGGCACCAGAGTTAGTCCATCTGGAAGACGTCAGGAATTTTTTTCCTCTCGGACTGGTTCGACTCGTAACCAGTGTACACTGTAAGGTTTAATGAAATGTATGGACATTTTTTTATATATTTTCTTGTAGAATCACACAAGTATATCGCAAATTCCACGAGGGTTTTCATTTGCGACTTTGACAAGGAAAGTTAATTCTGCCATTTCTTCAAGTTCACCAACACTTAACAGAAGTTCCCCGCCAAGCTCCAGTGGGGCGCCAAGCCCATTGCCAGGAAGGTAAAGTTCGTTTGGTTTTTTTTGTTTTCACCCTAAGCAAGCCTGTAAGCCACTTCAGTCTAGAGGATTACTTTTCTTATTTGTCTTTTTTCTATGTACTTTCAAAACCTTATTATTTATTTTTGTATTTCCCCTTTCAATTCTATCTCCGAAAACTTGTATCCATACGTAGTCTGGGACTTATAAAGAAGAAAGGAATTGATTAATAAATTTGACAAATAAATCCTTGTGAAAAATGAAAATTAAGAAAAGCATTTAAAAACTCAGCCGATAACAATTCTATATGTAAAGTAATTTCTTTTACAAGTATTAAACGAAATAAATAAATACCCTTTTGAAGAAAGAGAGATTTGGGTTTCTTGCTTTCTGCTGTTATTGTTTATCTGTGATACTGTCGTTTGTATAAAAAAAAAGATTAAGAGCTGCCGGTGGACAAAAAGAAGAGAAAGTTAACAAAAGTGGAAAAAATGGGGAAAAAGTGAAAAAAAGGAAAAAATGANCCGATAACAATTCTATATGTAAAGTAATTTCTTTTACAAGTATTAAACGAAATAAATAAATACCCTTTTGAAGAAAGAGAGATTTGGGTTTCTTGCTTTCTGCTGTTATTGTTTATCTGTGATACTGTCGTTTGTATAAAAAAAAAGATTAAGAGCTGCCGGTGGACAAAAAGAAGAGAAAGTTAACAAAAGTGGAAAAAATGGGGAAAAAGTGAAAAAAAGGAAAAAATGAGGCTAGTTAGATAGAACCCTTGAAAACCTTTCTGTTGTTGAATTTGAGCAATCAGGTTTGTAAGTTAAAGGAAAGCGATTAGCGGAAAGAGAGTTTAATGAGGACGCAATTTAGTAGTTATCAGTAAAAGCTACTTGAATAAGAAACCTTTGGACTCTTTGGAGAAGGTGTACTGAAAGTAGATATTGTCGTTTTAATCGTTTTATACTGTTTTATTTTCTTTCTTTGGTATTTCATTTCCTTGTATGATTATTGTGCCTTACTCATTCTAATATTGGTCTAATTTCAATAATAACACATCAGAACAGTAACTTTTGTCATTGACCTGAATGTTAAATATAAGTTGGGATTTAATAAATTATTTACACCTTTAATACTACTTGCTATGCTGTAAATCGTGAACTTTTATAAATTTAAAACATAAAAATTTGAAAATATAATAAGTCGAACTGGACTGATAAGTAATGGTATGTATAACTTAACCATTTAAACACTGCAAAGAACAATTAAAGCATCATTTTTAGGCTAACTTTAAAAAATCTTTTCAAATTAGATGTCACACCTTACATTTTTCAAGATTAACCAGGAAGTAAGTGGATTTTTTCCCTTTTTAATCATCTACAGCTGTAATACCTTTGAGTAATTAACATATTGATTAAATACAGTTAGTTTGATACTAAAATATACCTCTTTTTTATAAAATTAATATTAATTGTAGTTTTTAAAAGTTCATTTTATACTGTAAAATATGTTGAAAACAAATACTGTATATCTCAAATAAACCGAACATTTTCTCCCTCAAGCAAAATAGGTGCCACTTTTTCTCTTCAATTGTTTATACACGTCTTGCAGTGATCATTAAGTGTGTATGTGTGTTAGGGAGGGGGGGGGGGGCTTTGTAGACATTGATTAAATGTTGGATGACTAAGGTTTTCCATTTAGGCGTTTGGGTTCTGACTAACGTCACCAAAAACTTTAGACCAAAATAAACGGATTTTTATTGCCATATTTAAGTTTTGTAGCATGCATCCATCTATCCTTTCCAAAATCCACTGTCCTGCTGCCAACAGCTTCGCCGTAACCCTGGTACGGGGAGCTACACGAGAGGGAGAGGAAGACCGAAAGTTAGGCAAAGCGACAACATCAAAGAGATTTCTGGTGGAAGAAGTATGGTTCAGTTGTACAGAATGGCGCAGGATAGAAGGAAATGGAGAGCCACGGCGGGGTTTTTTTAACCTCCCGTTAGATGACGATGAGCATGCATCGTTTAATATCGAGTTAGTTACCCAAATCCCTTTTTCTTTTCTGGTTCTTAGTTCTTTCTTCAGTTGACGACAACCTGTATTACTTTGACAGGACCAATATGTCGCTTAAAGTTATTGCCCTAAATGTCATATTTTAAACATATTGAAAAAAAAACAAATTGGAAAATGGTAAATCTTTTCGCATTCGGCAGTTATCTTTGTTTTCCAAACGTTTCGATAAATATTACCCATAACGCTTTGAATAACCTTGGTGACAAGCAGGCTGTGCTAAACATAGATTTGTTGTGGTATTTTGTATATATATAATAAAACAGTATCAGTTTTCGATGGTTTTTTTATGGCTGTGAAAGAGTATTTAATATTCTGTAAAGCACCAGTTCGTCACCATTATGTTAAAGTATTGTGAAAAAGTGTTTATTAATAATATTTTATACTAGGTGATAGAATTTGGAATTTAAACACTAAAATATATTCTTCTGAAACGAAATTCTGTGTTTCAATACGTACCCAGAAGCAATTTCAGTTGAACAACATGCTTTAGACGTCCTTAATCGAAATGTGACAACATATTAAAAGCAACGCAAAACAGAGTGTATTTAAGCGTGATAGATTAGTAGCAAAGTGTGCAGCAATTTTTCCAAACGAGATTTCTCCTGATACCACATTGCTAGTAACTATTAAAGCTTTTGGTTTTGATCAATAAAACGTGATCAGAATCATAATTATCAGAAATATGAGTATTGGATTATGGCCCAAATGAAAGAATTTTTTTAATACAAAACATGGTTATTGGTTGTTTGTGTTTAAGGTGCAAAACTGAAATTCTATGGAGTCTTGCTAACGATTGTTTTAAAACTGTTTTCTTCAACTTACACCTCATTGATGTCATATCTTTCAATGCAACAGTAGATCAGATGTCAATTATTATCTGTGACTACTCAGAAACAATTATGGAACCATCCCATTTTTTATGTCATAATTTGGAATATCTATAGGCAAAGTTCTGTTAAGGAGTTGAAAATGAAACAACCAATATGTTTCCCTGTTGAAGAAGTCAAATTTCTGCCTCAGCTGATACGAAAAGCAGCCCGAGAGACAACCTGGCAGACAACAATTATCAGCACAATTAACCACAATAAACGTCTTCGCAAAAACTCTTGGGTTTACGTCACGACAATCTTAAACAAAGATACATCTTCTTTTTTACGCTAGTAAAAATAAAATTAGATCCCGGCTCTACAAAAAGCTACTGCTCCCTTCAATATTCCCCATCGTTTTATTAACAGGTCACCATGGTCTTATAAAAGACGGAAGTCTCCTAGTACACTGTGCCCCTGCGATCTTATTTGTATAATTTGTTATAAAGTGTTGTCCTTAATTAGTAAAAATTGTAATAAAGTGTTGTCCATAATTAGAATCCTTTTTAACTGAATGTTTGGTGTCACTTAGGTTTCTGATTTATTCTCACAAATTGGAAAATAGCTTGTACTGCTATTGTACACAAAGTGAGTGACAGAGACTATTCTTCTAATTTTATACCTACCTCTCTTCACTGTAATCCTTTACAAGTATTTGCATCTTGTCTATGTGGTTCTGTCCTTGACTTTTGTGTGAAGATGTTACATTGATCATGATTTTCATAAGGGGTTTACATCACAAATTTTAAGTGTTACAGAACATACGAGCATGATAAAGTGTATCATAAATTACCTCGTGGTAAACAACGCACTCTTGTAATATTACTCCTTGATCTCCAAAACATTGGTCACAGAGAACCTGAATTACCTTGTCTCTAATTTTGTCTGGAAGTTGGCGTGGTCTTTCTATAAGTTCAACTCTAAGTGGTATTGACTCCGCAAATCTCATGTATATGTACAAACATAATGAACTGGCTAATAAATAATCTCGCAATAAACAGCGCTTTCTATTAATATCTCCTCTTGCACTGACCCCCACCCCCTCCTGAGCCATGTTTTTGACTGACTGTAGCTAATGCAACTCTAAGAGTTGTCGTCTTATTCAAGAACCAGTTTGACCAAGGTCTAAGTCCCCCATAAGTCAAATTTGCTCTTTGTCAGCAATGGAAGTTCTCTAAAAACACTTAAAAAGTGAAAAGACAACATCTTTATGAAAAATCCTGCAATTTGCACCAACATTCTTTATGACGCATCGCAAAACCAAAGAGCTTTTTAAAGCTATTAGAACTAATCATAAAAGTTGTATTAATAATCAACTTACACCACAAGGTTCTATTCCTTCATTTGGCTTTGATCATTCTCTAGCAATGCTTAAACAATTTACCTGCTAATCGAAAAAATATCTACAAATGGAATCTCAGTCAAGCCCTGACTGCTCGTTGTGTCTTTACCAGAGAGCTATATTTCTTGTAATAGCTGGTTGTAAACAGTAACTTGACCAAGAAATTCCTAATAGCTATTTTCAATCGACTTTTGCATCTGTTGCGACGATTGACTACGTAATTAGATTTATGAACGATTCGATTTATGAACACTTTAAACATACATGCGGCACTACAAATAAGAACTTCGACGAAAGGTACCAAAGGAAATGTCAAGACCACAAAGTTAACCAATTAAAAAAAGGACTTAAAAATCACTTTAAAAAGGCAACGCTTCGATGATGGAAATAAAATGTTTCCAATTTGCTTCGCCAAAAACTGACTTCTTCCCATAACCTTCACACTGTATCTAACCACGATAATCTCATCTCCAAAAACTTTTGGGGCTACGTAAAGAGTGTGCTGCTAAAGAACTCTTCAATACTTCCTACCTCATCCAAAGTCTGTTGTACCCAATACTTTTCAAAAATACTTCCATCGACAATTCCCAACAAACACTTTACAATTCCATCATGGATACCGTCTTTTAACGAACCTGAGCACCCATTTAACACTGATCTCCATCATATCAAAAAATCACAGTTATTCCTCGTATGAAGTCATATGCCTCACCATGCCATGCAATATATTAGGGCTGAAAAATACAACCAACTTGGTTTTTCACCTCACGATAAGAACGAATGGTGTACATCAGCGAACTGTGTACACTGGTACACAGTTCGCTGATGACGCTCCGGTCATTACAAGTGGGGAAAGAGACAGCCAGCTTCTTTTAACTGTTTTACTCGATGGTGTCAATGTGCCAACATGATCATCAGGGTTGAAAAATAGTCCACATTCGGTATTAAAAAATTCACAACGAGATCTCTTCAATTTCAACCCAAACTTTTTATTAATAATGAAACTGTACTTCCTGTAGCCATGGGAAATGCCTTTAAGTATCTGGGACGTTACTATGACCTTGAAGTCTCACAAATCCTAGCTTCTGTCTGTTTTACTAGATCTTCGTAAACAAATTGATTCTCTACCTATCCATCCAAAACACAAACTGCGCCTCTATAGTGAATTTGCCCTCCCAAAGATTTCCTGGCACCTTACTGTTTCAAATGTTTCTGAAACTTGAGTAGCTTAAATTCTCGACAACCTCAAGGTACCATTCTCTCATTTCTGTTTGGCAACGCCACTTCAAAATATAACAAGTTTTGGTCTGAAGTTCAAAGTAAGCTGCCCAAATATATCTTCAGCTTTACCATTCGTTATTTGAACAACACCCTTGCAACTCGTAAAAAATTTTCCAAATGGAACCTCAGTCTATCGTCTTCTTGCTCTTCCTGCCTTGAACCAGAAACCCCTCTTCATGCTGACGCCGGCTGCAAACCGTACCTTCAGGGAGGTCGATATACTTGGCGACACAACTCAGCATTACAGTTTTTAGCATGTTCTGTCAAATCTCTTGAAGGCTGTACAATATATGCTGATATTTGTGGATTCTTATCGCCATGCATTATAACTGGAGATACCTTGAGGCCTGATTTGCTGTTAGTTACTCCACAAAAACAGTTATACATACTTGAATTGACGGTGGGGTATGAAACAAACCTGGATAAAAATGCATTCCAACTTTTCGAAAGTTAGCTTCGTAAATCTTTCCATTAGCTCTTTAGGTATATTCGCTCAATCTTGTATTACTTTCAGTGAAATGTTCAACGCTTAGAACATTGACAACAAACACGGGCACTTTCTTTCAACCAAACTTTCTAATATAATCATTCACACCACATACTACATATTCTGTCGTAGAAACCAACCATGAACAAACCCTGGATTATTGTCGTTTTATTAATTTTGTTAGTAATATATTTAATTTTGTTAGTAATATATTTAATTTTGTTAAATAGGCAAGCCAATGCAAACTACCCTGATTAGCGAGGTTTGTAATTGTATGTGTTCGGATGAAAAAAAGTACCTCGAAATCATCGATCGACTACCATTTCATCCGAAAAACAAGTTGAAGCTGTACCAGCAGTGGACATTATCGAAAATCGGCTAGCACCTGACAGTCTCCAAAATTTCGAACACGTGGGTTTAGAACAACATCGACCACCTCGTATCCAGGTACATCAAGACTATGGCTCAAAATTCCAATCAATGGTATTCTGTGTGTCATCACCCAATCAAAACGAAAATTTTGTCTTGGGCTAATATTACCATCTATAAGACATACTCAGTGCCAGGTGACATTTCGAAACGAAGTTGGCAGTTCTTATGACGAGAATATTCGTAAAATCCACAAATCCACAGCTGCGGTAAATGTCCAATATGATCAATTCAACAAAACTCGTGAGGCTTTGAAGCAAATTCGTCTGTCGGACGAGCACCACTTAATCAATGACTTAGCCACACAAAGTTTATTTATCAAATCTATAGGAAAGTATGCCGACAGTAAATTCATCAATCAGTGGTCCAACATCATTAGCCACCTCCCAAGGAACATCTTCAGTTTTGTCGTCCGTTACTTAGACAATACGCTTGCAAATGCTACTAATACAGTCAAGTGGGGAATAACCAATGATTCCACCTGCATATTTTGTGGTCGCTAGCAAACCCTCAGCCACGTCATCGGTGGATGTCGTCAATCTGCATTAGACGAGATTAGATACAACTGGAGACACAACTCAGTCCTTCTCCACATTAAAAAAACCCGTTACATCTCAAGGTTTACAAGTGTATGTTGATGTTGACGGTTATCCCAACCCGTCTATAATAACAATAGGTGAGGCCCAAAGGCGAGATCTTGTTATAGTGACAGGTGACAAGCTACTAATATCAGAACTTACAGCTGGNCTATTACTGATATTATTATTATTATTATTATTATTATTATTATTATTATTATGTTCAATATGATCAATTCAACAAAACTCGTGAAGCTTTGAAGCAAATTCGCCTGTCGGACGAGCACCACTTAATGAATGACTTAATCACACAAAGTTTAGTGATTAAATCTATATGGAAGTATGCCGACACTAAATTCATCAATCAGTGGTCCAACGTCATTAGCCACCTCCCACGGAACATCTTCAGTTTTGTCGTGCGTTACCTAAACAATACGCTTGCAAATGTACTAATACAGTCAAGTGGGGAATAACCAATGATTCCACCTGCATATTTTGTGGTCGCTAGCAAACCCTCAGCCACGTCATCGGTGGATGTCGTCAATCTGCATTAGACGAGATTAGATACAACTGGAGAGACAACTCAGTCCTTCTCCATATTAAAAAAACCCGTTACATCTCAAGGTTTACAAGTGTATGTTGATGTTGACGGTTATCCCAACCCGTCTATAATAACAATAGGTGAGGCCCAAAGGCGAGATCTTGTTATAGTGAAAGGTGACAAGCTACTAATATCAGAACTTACAGCTGGGTTTGAAACCAATATAGAAAGTAACTTCGACCGTATAAATCAACGCTAAGCACAGTTGTTATTCGATTTACCAAGACGATTTAGAGTGTATCATGTAAACATCATCCTCGGAACTCTAGGTGTGTTGGGGAAAATATAGCTTGATTGTTTCAAAGCTAAAGTCCCTCCATCTCAATGACGAAACTGTTAAATTTATCATCAAAAGATCGGTAAACGTTTGAAAACGGACATCATCGGAAACAAAGAATGGAAAAACCCAGAATTATTAATCTGGTAACCAGCTGATACATAGTCTCTAAGTGATATGCCCAAATGGAGAGTATCACTACTACACTTCACCGTGCTATTTCTAGTCTTTCTGTTTCCAGTCCTCTACATCCAGTGACAGCTCAGTTGTGTTGCAACCTGTATTGAGTAGATCAAATTCATTGTAAATTTTCTACATCGTTAATTAACAAATAATCATGTGAAGTTAAAAAAACATTATCATTATTACATGTCTCATGATAGCCTCAGCTCTTGAACATGAAGATCATTATGTTGTCGTTCTTTTTTTAGCCCAGCGGGTGTGTCGCCCTTAGTTAAAAGGAGGTCCGAGCCAAGACTACAAACTATAGATCCTGAGCAGGCGCCACCGCTTCCACCAAGACAGAGTCTACACCTGCAACCTCAAGAATTCAAAAGGGCATCGACAGCTTCTCTGTCACCAGTGTCCAGTATTCAACGATCGCCAATGCCGCTGTCCGGGGTAAGTGTCTGAACTACTTCGCATTTTGCAAGTTTGCTTTGTCTTTGCTACTAAAAAGCTCTACATGTTACCTTAAGCCTTTTGCTACATTATTATTACTATCTGTTGATGTATATTGTCATTTTGGTTTTAAAAAACCCTGTCACAATACATATACATAGTAGTCAAATTACCTTGAGTTGGTTTGTGAAAGGTAGTAATTGACAGAAGAATTTTAAAGTTCAAGATTGTTTTATCAGGAAAACAATGACCAGGCAGTTTATTCCATAGAGAGACAGTTCTGAGAATAAAGCTGTTTTTATGAAAATATTTTAGACTTTTTATCACACAAACGGAAACACTCTGCAAGGGCTTTTGTGCTTGACGCCACCAAGACATTTGATAAGGTTTGACGTTCTGACCTTCATCATAAAATGAGATTGTACTGTATTTCCTATAAAATTTTAAACAAAGCATCTTTTCTTAAAAACCGTAGAATCAAAGTTTACCTTTGATTCTCAATATTCTTTTACCTTTTCTATAAATTCTGGTATTCCTTAAAGCTCCATCTTGGAACCTCTACTGCTCATTTTATACATAAATAAACTTTCAGACACTATTGAAAGTAACATTGTCATCCTTGCGTACAATATAATTATCTACTTAAGCAATTATCTATTTGAGCAATGAGAGTAAACCGTCTTCGTTTGCCAAATCTAGGATTTCTAACTTTCTTGAATCTTGAAGCTATTGTTGATTGGGCTTCCAATGGCTTGTCACTTCAATGCTTCTAAGACTAAGCCTTTCACTGTGTAATTTTGATTGCGACAGATACCTTTTATACCACGGATCTTTTAAATGTTAGTTATAAAGATTACGTTTACGAGTTACGTTATATATCCAATCAGCATCAATTAATGTAAATGCAGAAATTTTGCTTTTGGCCGATCGGCTCTTCTAAAAATCTGGATATTTGTTAAAATTGTGTTTACTAAGTAGCCCTTGATAGTGTGAGTGATATGCCCTTACCTTTTTATGTTAGCTTCTGGTAATACATTGTATATATTTATGAAGTGTACTTCAAAGGTACTTCTGCAAAGTTTTTATGTCAGCGAAGACATTATTATTTCAAGTGATTTTCAATTGGTAACAAGATGTAGATAATTTCTGTTGCCCAACCGAAACAAACGATTAGTTTGTAATTTGTCATGAAAGCCACTTCCTTGGTCGTCATCTAGCAAGACAGAGGGAATAGAGATTTTACATTTGTAAGCACAAATGTTTGTCAGTTTACCCTATGATATTACATGCAAATGTGGTAATGGCCTTGTTTGCTTGCTTGATTTTTAGTTTTTAATTTTATATACCTTTTTTCTCTCATAAGAGGACACATGTTGACAGCAGTGTTTATTATATTTTTATTTTTAACAACTGAATTGTATCATCCTTTATAAAGATAGAAATAATAATAATAATAATAATAATAATATATAATAATTATAAAAAAGAAAGAAGAGGAGTGTATCCTCGTAGATATTGCTGTCCCAGGTGATGCCCGAACTGCAGCCAAGGAAGAGGAGAAGATTCATAAATATTCGGAATTGGCTCGAGAGGTATCTCGTCTCTGTGACGTGAAAACATTGGTGATACCAATTGTCGTGGGTGCTCTCGGGTCCGTAATAGAGAGGCTCGTCCCTTATCTTGCCATGGTAGGCGTCGGGTTGTCGTTTGAAACGACACAGAAGGCAGCTCTTCTAGGGAGTGCACATATTTTGAGAAAGGTGCTTAACAAGTCAGATTAGATGATCTGGTGACCCTAGGGCCTCGGAGAGGCCCCGGTGCCAGACAAAGACCGGTTGTAAATCCGAGAAAATCCTTTCCACATTATAATAATAATAATAATAATAATAATAATANGGTGATACCAATTGTCGTGGGTGCTCTCGGGTCCGTAATAGAGAGGCTCGTCCCTTATCTTGCCATGGTAGGCGTCGGGTTGTCGTTTGAAACGACACAGAAGGCAGCTCTTCTAGGGAGTGCACATATTTTGAGAAAGGTGCTTAACAAGTCAGATTAGATGATCTGGTGACCCTAGGGCCTCGGAGAGGCCCCGGTGCCAGACAAAGACCGGTTGTAAATCCGAGAAAATCCTTTCCACATTATAATAATAATAATAATAATAATAATAATAATAATAATAATAATAAAATTGTCATTTTATCGACTTCCTGCTACATAACACTTAAGTTGCTATAAGCTTTCGTTACCTATGGCTACTGAAGTTGATTTTTTCTTCTGTTTTTTCTTTCAAGTCCTTGCCGTCCCTATTTGAAATTACTGAAGATTTAGAGGAACGACCACCCGCCTTACCTGCGAAAAGATCTTCCATGGCTCCAAAGTCTCCGTCGCAGATTCAAGGTAGACGACAGAGTGCAGATTCCATTTTAGATACAGATCTACCACCTTTACCAGCACGAAGATCAGATTTTGGTTCTTTATCTACTTCTTCAGGGGCAAGCAGTAGTACGAGAGGTGAGTCAAGTGATTTTTCTGAAGCATGGTCAAAACAAAGAACTACTATATCTACTACGTCTGATGTGACAGATTCTTCGTTGCAATTAACGCGGGAACACGCGAACAATATTTCTGTCGACACAGTCGTTTCACAACCCGTAAACCCCCGGGAGTATTTGGATAATGGCAAACGACATCACAAAGTACCAGAACAATCATTGTCACCAGTTGGAGGTTTATCACCAACAGGTGTTCCATTTTTGCCTGTAGACACTACCCTTCAACAACCTATGAGCTTTCAGGGATGTTCAGACGAATGCCAACGAAGTCACAAAGTACCAGAACAATCACTGTCGCCTCTTGAAAGTTCATGTCCAAGAGCTGACACCTTGCTTCCAATATCGCCGCTGCCTAGTGCTACTTCTCCAGGCTTCCCATCTGAAAATGTGCAGGACAGTCAACGACGCTACAAAATGCAGGAACAACCAACAATCCCACAGAAATGTTTATCGCCTACTGATGCTACTTCTCTTCCTGGGGCCCCAATATCGACATCTCAGCCTGCATCTGATACTCCTATGTTGGAACAAACTGATAGAGGAAAATTCAATGTACGGCAAGACCACAGTTGTACAAAGTCTTTTGAAGATTCATTGGGCATCGTTGAAAATAGAATGAAGGATCCATCCCTCATCGAACGATCAGATGAACCTATGAAAAGAGAAGGACCCCACAGGAATGAATTTGCCGGGTTGGCAAGGAAACCTCGCCCTTCATCATTACCAAATGATGCAGATGCTTCTAGTTTGGTGCCTTCAGTACCAAAGTCCGAACTTTCCAAATCAGATCAAAATGTATACGCCAAACGACCACCAAAACCAAGGCCAAGAACTATGTTAGTAAAAACTGATGGCGGTAGGAACACGGTATTACGTGAAATTGATACATTCACCACCGCTTTACAACGTAAGAAACCCCCACCGGTCCCCCCAAAGAAACCAAACACTAGAGTAAGTGGGGGGAAATAATATTTCTTTTAATTTTTGTATAAAGCATACTTACAATATCTTTGTTACAAATCTAGGGCTGGCCATTAGCTGTCATTAGCTTCATGGGGTTCGAAAAAAATCTATATGGCTCCGCGGTATTTTCTAATTTTGATACAACGAAATTGTCTTTGAAACATTAGAGTGATATTATCGCAAAAGGGGAAAATTTTTCGGTTTTTATAATATTTCTCTTTGATACTTTTACAGGCTATTTTTTGTCTTTGGTGTATGTACCTGCCTTTTGCAGTCGATAAAAATTGTTTACCGTTATTTTCTAAATCGGCGTAGTTATTTGGTTATCCTTGGATTACAGTCACTACTGCTCCCTTTTAGTGCGTCCTTGTAAATAGACACATCCATCCTTAGACACGAAAATTTGACATTTGGCAGACAACTGCTGAGGGTAGAAAGACGAGAAACGAAAAATGATATTAACTCCATCATATACAGGAATTTTTTTAATTAAATTTGGGTTTGGGACTGAAAGAAAAGTGAAGATATTGAGCTGACGCAAACTACCCAGTGGCGGTTTGTAGGCGGAAATTCGAAAGCTAGGATGGATATGTATTTTTGTATATGAGTACATCGATTAAGGACTCGTTACCGCATGTTCACCCGATCCCACTGGTGGATCAGTATTTTATATTTACACTGTGAGGTTATTTTGGTTGTTTGCTGTTTTTAAAGACCTTACTGTCTCTTTAGATATGCAGACATTGTGGTTCGATTCAAGCTTGGTAGATATTTAATACTTCTTAAAACCACTGAGTGAATGTCACTCATTTTTTTATTGTTGAACACCTAAGGAATCTGCAGGTTTTCGGAAAACTAAACATTTGGCTTGGCAGCATTTAGTGGCAAGGCTGAAAATTAGACATTTCACTATCCGTAATTTAAAAATTTTTTATTACAAGAATATATTTTACGTTTAGAATACACTCCCGTAAACAGACTGATCTTGCCTTTAACTTGCGTTTTGGACGAAAGGTTTTGTTTCTAAGTTGGGACGTTACCAGTACTGATCTTTAATGCAGAAAATTATTAAGGCAGAAATTTAATAATAGCATAAAATGGATACTTCAAGAACGACGTGCCATTAGGGATGTATTTTCATTAGAAATATGAAAAGTCAGACCAACGCTTTAATAGTAAATGTACAGTTTGAATGAAGTGCGCATATGTTTTATACTCCAAGAACGTCAAATACGTTAAATCAAATACTGTTTGACCGCTTCTTTTCTTAAATGGAGTGAATAGAAGGAAAGTTGCAATATTAAAGCAAACACAACTTCGGTTGTTTTGTTGTTTTCTTTCCAAAATGAATCTGTAGAGTGATATACCTATTTTACTCGATAATGATTTAAGACGACAGATATGATGACAATGAAATACATGAGAGTAGACCTGGTTTTGTTAATGACGTTTAATATGGACAGAAAGCTTGCGCTATTAAGGTATCAGAAGGTGTGGTGTGTAATATTTTAGACCCTGATGTCTTCAATTTTGTTCTACTTCTCTTTCCCTGTTTCTATACTCCTGCCAGCCTTTGCTGCTCAAGGGCAACTTACGATGTTGTAAAACAGCACAAAATGTTTTATCCTAATTAGAAGACAATGAGATGGGACAAGCTAGGCGATTAGATAAACGAATATTTTGGGGGCATGTATGCCTTAGGGATAAAGAGTAGTTTAGAAAATTGAAAGGCAGGAGGGGTAGAGGGCGACAAACTTAATTAAAGGAGTTTTTCACAGGAAGAAAAACAGAACATTTCTGTTACCTTGTTTCTGCGATTATAGGCCGCACTGTGAGTCTTCCAAATATTTTGTGCAGAGTTGGTTTTTTCATAAGGATCAACCTCCATGGTATTTGGCGATGAAAGTGCAATACCTATCTTGACGAAGTTATAAGGGATGGCATTTAAACACAGGATGTGGAGATGCCATTCCAGAAAACGCTTTAAAATGGAAATCACATGTGGTTTTACCAACTCCCAGAAATACATTACCCACAAGTCACCCTTCAATAAAAATCGTGCAGATAGATGTTAAAATTAATTATCATCTTAGTAGTTATTATCTAGACTTTAAGAATGCATGTAGAAGATAAAAAAACCTTTTTCTAGATTGAAATATTGATTTTAAAATGATACTTAAATTTGGTATCTGTGTAAAACAAGAGTCTTCTAGCATTTCTAATCGTGAATCTCTTGCGATGACAATTCATTGATGCATTGTCCCAAGGCAACAGAGAATCAGCCAAATTACTACACACAGAGGACTCTTCGGCAGTATTTGCGTTGATGGACGCAAATACTGCCGCACTCTCCGACCCCCTGGATTATTGCTTAATTTTTCGTAAAACCCGCTGGATAACAGACTCACAATGTGCCTTGAAGTCCAAACATACCATCCAAAATGTAGTGATCTGCTGAAAGAAGCTGTTGCAAGTATGGCCACCAACTTTGACGTTCATGACAGAAATTTTTTGACCCGTAGAACCCTTCAAGTGTTATATCAGTTAACTTGAATCATGAAGTTTTAACACACTGAAATGCGCATTTTTCTTCGCCAAAATTTGTGGCCAACTGGTTTTGTATTGTACTTAAGCAATTGTATTCAGTGTCTAAAACTGAAGATTAAAATAATGTAGCTTACGCTGACTAGACGCTCAACAGTCTTCTTCAGTCATTAACGGCCCCTAGAGATCAGCGATTTAGGCACTGTTTTCTGTTATCCCCTCTGTTGCACTTTAAAGGCAGCAGTTTGGAAACATTTGGTGGCCGTAAGCGGTAATGGAGAAATATTTATTACTGACGGCTGGTACTTTTAATTTTGGGGACCCTAGTTTGAGGTGCAGTTATTAGTGTTGAAACAATCGAGTAGCTTTTAAAATCTCAGTCCAAAAATGAAATATTAGCATCTTATTTTTTTATAGTGCTGTCATGGGTATAAGGCTCAGTGTTCTTGCAGACTGTAGCAAGGTAAACCCCAGCAAGAGTTGTAGGAAACAGATGAATACCACTATGCCTTCTAAGTACACCCGCGTTGTTCATCGGTTGACAAGGGAGGAGTTTGGGGTTTATTGAGATACCTGGAAAGATCTGGAAATGAAAATTCCTACAAAGAGGAAGATCAAGCATTTAAAAGCTCTATTTTTCCTTATTTGATTTAACTTTCTTTAAAAGACGCGTTTGCTTTCAACTAGTAGTCTCTAAGAAACTATTTCTCGTCAGTGCGAGAGGAAAGAGGATTTTCAGAACGAATAGGTTTTGTCGCAGCTACACTTGGAGTTGCCACCCAGTATTTGTATTTTAACCTCGGTACAGTACTCGCAAGATCATCAGTTGACCGAGATATACGGATGTATAATCTGCCCTTGCACCGAACAAGCAGAGATTTGAGAGAATTTACCATCTTACTGTCATTTGGTACAGAGGCCAGCTAAACTGGATTGAGGGTGACAGCGTCAGAGTTGAGAGTCCTTTGTGCTCCAAGAGATACAAAGTCGAATGGGATAAACGTATATTGGTAATATTAGCCATTTATTGACCAAGCTCTCTATAACAAACATACACATTTTGTTATAAGAAATACTCGAACAGTTTTAACATTGGCTTGACAACAGTAATAACAGACCTATTACCCTTGCCGTATGTAAAATGTAGCATAAAGACAATGGAATAAACCTTACAGGACTAATGTAGATTTTCGCTGTTATAAGTACAGTTCACACTTTATTTTGAATATAACCTAGAAGGCCTTATGGTGCTAAACGATCTTGTAAACCCTTGTACAACTTTGAAAGTGTTATTCATTCATAGGTCGCTCTTTAAGAGAGTTTAACATTAATCTAAGAATTAAACTACCGTGACTGAAGCTAAGGATAAAGCTTGGAAACGAGCAATAACTAAGTCAATTAAGACTTGAATATCCTCTTAATTGTGTCTTGTATGATACCACACTTAACCAAGCTGGCTTTATTAAAATTGCGATAAACAAAAATTAGTTCTTAAATTTACCGTTCCATTCATGTTTTTGAACCAAAGAACCCCGTTGCGTTGCGTAACATACCGCAAATAAGCGATTCACTTTCCAATGTATTCTTCCCTTGACGTCGTTGATGAACCTGAGTTAGTATTTACTATTTATTCGAAGAAATCCCGGTGACGTGTGAGATTGATGCAAAGGAACTATGTGTGGGAGTTTATCTCTTCACAAGTTAAACAGCGTGGTCTTAAGAAGTGCATTACGAAAGGGCCTACGCCCTTTGTTAAAACAATTTTTTAAGCAGAATTAACAGAGTAATAGAGGGTGTTATAGGAAACAGGAAATTTTTAATTATGCACTCGTAGCAAGACCGTGACTACTTATCTTCACAGAAGTTAGGACAGGTAAGAAAAGAGAATAATTAAAGAAGAGAAAGAATACTGCGGTTAACAGAGAATGTAAAAGATGGAAGAGCAAGCTTAACGTACCGAGTACGCGTAGACCTTTGGAAAAGTAAAAAATTTCTGAAAATGTAACAAACAGGAAACTATCTAGACTATTGATGTTTAACCTCTTTAGCCACAGTAGTGTCCATATCTTTGCCAAAAAAATAGTTCTCTTATTAAACAAAAGAAATTAAAGCAGCGATGTGTCTTGATTTTTCCTTTCGTGATTTATTGCTACTATTGCCTTCAGAAACGTTGATGCCTTGCTCAGTTTGCCTATTCAAAGCAATAACTGAAAGTCCTTGCGACAGTACACTTGTACCATGTTAATCAAGGAAGGCTTTTTATTGTGCATAACTAGTGTTTTTAACGTGATAATATGTTCCTTACCTGATATTATATAGCCACATGACATTAAATCGGTTAAGTAGAACTTTTACGTTCTTGAGCTCTTAATCACCCATACAGTTTTGCCTTAGTAACTACGCATTATGACGCGGAAACACTCGAATACTGCCAAATCGAAATCCTTGCATTTCGAATTAAATGTTCATTCTTAACACTAGCTCCGTCCCCAACTTCAACTTAATAGACAGTTGGTAAAGCAACTTCTGAAAATTTTAGAAATAATGAAAGTGTTAATGGATGCGTTGATAAACAGCCTCTGTCCTACGCATTTCAAAATACACTCTAATAAATTTTTCTCCTTCATTTCACTTTAATAACTTCAAATGTGAATCTTTTTCTTAGTTAAATATCTTACTCCTAGCTGGTATACCCAACCCACATTTGTCTCAAGCGTGACATTTCCTTCCAGAAAATTGAAAGCACTTGTCTATTTTTCAGCATAAGGGATTATCCTGACCATTTCCTCTTCAAAGCCAAATCTAGAGCCCTTCCTATCGCCTGGTATTCTGTCAAACAAGAGAGATGTGTTTAATACCCAAATACATCTCGTAAGCCATTGGTAATTTAATATCGCCGTCTCAGGAAATCAATCATTAATGTCTACCTTCCAAATTTCCATCTGCTCTTAATAGACCCAGCAAACTCGCCCGTATTCTCTGGGGTTACCCTTCTAGCTTTAAGATAGTACCGTAATATGTATGAAGACCTTGCCTAAAGTAGCACAATTGTCCCAATAACCCAACGCCGATATTCCCCCCTGTTTATCGGGTACACACCCCTAAGTTACTGCTTTGCACTAAGTACAATTTTGTTTGTACCAGGAAGACCGTTTATTAGGTTTTGTTCTGTATCTAGTGTAAGATGTTCACTTAGATAAACGAAACGTTTGTTTTTAGAGGGATTTGTGAACATTTATACCACATCCATTGCCATAATGATGCCTGTAGCCAATAACTAGTTTAATATTCCTGACAACAACTACAATCAACACCTCAAACCCATTGTGCTTTGTCAGTAAGCATTATCATAGAAAATGATAGAAAACATTTTATCTTCCACCTGGATACAATATACCCTTTTGGTCTTAATCTAGATATCGACAACATAAATTCCACCAATCCATACTAAATTGCAATCTGTACTGCAGTTATAAAAATCAACGAAGGAGGGAAGAAAGGAAAGAGAATCGGTGGGAAGGGTAATTTTTCACGAAATTTTCACTTCATTCGAAGTTTAACGCCAGCTGCTGTTTTCGGGCAGAATCAGAATTCACAATTGTGCTTATACCCTTGCATTGTCTTTTTATTTGGACTCAACAAACACGGGATTTTTTCCTAAAAACACTGAGCACGTGCTGCTTTATTCTACATATCAGCCTGTATTATGTAAGGACTACGTAGCTCGCGTGAGGCTGAGGAAATCCCACATTCAAGGCCCGCGAAATAGCAATCGACCAAAATCATTATTGTTTTGACAGCGATTTTTAAAGAAATAAAGATATTTTCATGATGGGTTATAGGCTCAAGCAAAGTTATTAGCTAGCCGAACCAAGTAAAACAAAATAAAGGTGTTTAAATCTGATAAGGCAGCAAGAGCAATGGTTGCATTGCAAATGATTAACACAGTACATGGATTTGAGTACTGTACACTTGAATATGGAATACACCCTCTTATTAAAATTTAAAATTTTGTTCTCTTATTCCAAGACCAAATTTTCTGGATTAACGTGTCTTGCAAAATTTGTTGATTTATTCTATATTTGGTTGCAAAATGGCAGAATTTTCCAATCTTGCTATTTTCATTGAATTGAAAATTTGTATAGTAGGCTCAAATGTAACCGCTGAAAGGGCGTTCAGCTTGTTGGTGCTTCCTTTGGCCAATAGAAGGCTGAACATCTCACATAACACCATGAAAAACCTGCTGCAAATGATAAAGTGTGGAAAACAAGTTAGCAAAAAAAAACATCGAAAGGGGTGGCTTGCAAAAGATGATAACAAGGAACCAATGAAAAAAAGAAAGAATCAAGAACCCTGGAAACAATTGATTACACTGATGAGGAAATTTGCGATGGCATTGACGATGAAATGTACTTGTCTGAAGAAGATATCGAGAGTTTGTCTTATCACGTTTTTAAAGATTAAAAACAGATTTAAAACTTTATCGTTCTATACATTAATAGTCATCATCCTTGTCATCATCATGTACGAAAGGCTCATATTTGAGCCGCCGGGGCTTCCTTCATCATGGCTCTTCACTTGACCCGGTCCTGCGCCGCTCTGCGTGCCTGTACTATGGAGAGTCCAGATTCTTCCTTGATGTTGTCCATGTACCTTGATCTCGGCCTTTCTCTTTTCCTAGCTCCAGCAAACATGCTCATGATCAGTTCTCATTTTCAGCACTACGGTCTGCAGTAGTCCCTTGTGATACTGAATTCTCGGCAAGACGCTCTGGTTCGTTACCCTCTCCGTCCAACTTATTCTTGGAACTCCCCTGTAACACCATAGCTCGAAGCTGCAGGGTCGTCTCCTATCACTCTTTATGAGAATCCATGTCTCACAACCATAGTTTGCAGTCGGAAAGACTAGTGTGTTCAGCAACCTCAATTTCGGTTTCCTTCATGTTGATCTGTCTTTCCAGACTGTTGTGAGCGCTGATGTTACGTTTTTTGCGACAGCAATCGGCATCTTTATTTTGGGCTATTGTCATAATCATCAGTAAAGAGGATATGTTATTTGTCTAACGTTTTCCAAGGGTTGACCATTTACAAATATACTGCGCTCATCATCGCTTTCTTTGCAAAGGATCTTCAACACCTTAGTTTTCTTTTTATACAATGAGAGTCCAGCGCTTTCCGAGCTTCTTTTCACTCTGTCAACAAGGTTTTGTAGTTCCTCTAATGTACTCGTTATCAATACTAGATTGTCAGCATATCTGAGGTTCGTGATAGATATTGGGTGCGCAGCGGGACATCCCACAGGAAGTTGTGAGACGCTCCTTCCCTGCGTAGTCTTTGATAGACCTTGAGCAAGTTGAATAACCCCAAAGCTCCTCTACCAGGGTTACAGTGAAGGCAAGGGAAGAGTCACTCCAGCACCACCAACGGCTGGTGTATTGCACGGCTAGGTGGCAGATCCGACATACTGGACAACGGCTTGGGGCATCACCCTAGTATAGGGACTCCGATGGTGGAAAGAACGTTGGAGGCTCTACCACCACTACCCACACTCCAGAACACTTCTTTCGTCATTATCCTTGTAATCATTATCCTGTGTATGTTCTACATTGCTTTTGTTTACAATGCAATACAGTGTTTTTACTCCAGTTATCAGATAGTAGGAAGCGGTTTTGAAATCGAGTACCTCCTTTTAAAAGGAGCATGATCTGTCCCGTGCCTTTCAAAAATCAAACGAGAATATCTGCGCTACAATATGATGAATGGAGCGACTAAATTATATTGCCTTCCACTGGCAAATACCGAGCTTTGCTTGTTGATTAATTACCCTGAAATCCATCACAAGTTTCATCATTGGACAGTGGCTTCGACCAATAGTCATCAAACATGTGCATTTATAGTCAAAGGACTTTATTAGAAAACTAAGCTTATTCTTCTTATCAAAGTCCTTGTTTCAGTCATTCGTCCCTTTCCAAATTTTCGTGTACTTAACACCAAGTACTCCCGGAAGAACTGTCAAACTCTGATTTGGTGTCCATGGTTTTGTTAGAAATAGCAACACCAACCATGGAACGGTATGTTTTATTGCTACTGTTTTATTCAATTAGAGATAGTAACTCGCTGTTACCTTGCCATAATAATAGAATTCGACCAAACAGAATTAGCGAGTTGAACATATCGATTGAGAGAAAATGTAAGTGTGAAAGTTTTGAAATACGGATAAAATAAAAGGAGTACTCATTTTGATTTCCAAAGATAACGTATTTAATAGATCCCAATAATTGAACTTTCTTGTGGTTTGTGTTTTAATCCTATAAGTCCCATCTGGCTTTGTTTCACCGAAATGCTAGTATAGTATGCCAATATGGTTTATCCCATCATTTAGTAAAAGCAGCAAATATACAGAACGCTGATAGTAATGTGGATGATTCTCTACTTGAATATTATTACTGTTTGACTTCACAAATTATTACTATTTTGTGAAGTCAAGATAGCTTACACACCAGTTGTTTTGATAATCGCAGAAGTAGGAGAGAAATTATCCAAAGGTCATTTGGATAATTTCACAGAGTTATGTGTAATTTAACGCGCTTATACTCTACACACTGGGAACTACACCATACTGATTCAAAATGTTCAGGAAATTCAGGATCGGAGCCACAATTCATCAAGCAGCTACCTATTGACTTGGTATTTCCTGTGTTTCTGGTCTTATTAATCCCCAATAGTGACTGCACGTATTGGGGGAACAGCATATATATTAAGGAACCTATTTTTGTGGTAGCATTACCACTATGGATAGATATGCATCCAACTAGACCTGTTGAGTTTTGGAGGAATCTGTTGAAGCCATCTGGGTGAACATTTTGTGTAGGGTTTGGTCCATGGCATCTTCCTAACTTTCTTAGATAACTTTGATGGCTTGTATACTAGAGACTTATTACCTTGGTAGTTGCAGTCCCATATCCTTAACGCCACTTCTGCAGCTGCTACACTTGGAAAAGCATTACATTCATTCTTTATGCATATGTCATTCGCTAAAAGTCAAGATGTACATTGTATTTTCCTGCTTTAACACTTCTTTTGATTGTTCGTACCTGCAGCTTTGCTTTACTTATTAGGTAAAACCATTATTAGTGGTGAACATGACTGGCAGATCTTCAATATTAATGCTGGTTGTAGTCAAACCTAAAGCAGATAATTTAAGAATAACCCTAAACTTTAAGTGAAATAATGATATTATTTTTTGTTCTTTAGGTATATATTTATAAACACCCAAGATTTTTTGTTGAATAAAAGCATAGTTTGATTACTATGATGAATTGCTTCATTTCACTTTATGACCAGTAGTATTACCTGACACTGATAGTATCATCTTTTTTTTTCTTTTTTTTTTTTTTTGCAAAATTGCAAAAAAAATTCTAATTTGAGAATTTTCATCTCAGCTGAATTTTTTTAATCCCAATTTGGTCACCTTCCTCCAAAAAGCAGTTTTATCCATTCATATCAAGAATATATAGTTTTATCCATTCATATGAAGAATATATATGGATCATTTGTAGTATAACTACATATGTATATATATTAACAAATGAATATGAAATGTCATCAACATCAGTGGTCTACCACATTAAAACATAAAAGCTATCATATAATCCGATGTATGAGTAAGAAAAACTCTAACTTTACAGTACTTAGAGTTTTTCTTACTCATACATCTTATTATATGTATATATATATATATAAAATATAAACTATATATATTGACATCATTCACTTTTGTGGACAAAACAAGATAGTATGTTGTTAGTGAGTTGTTTTGCTGGGGTTTTTAGGGGTGTAATGTACTCAGGCCCTTGATTTTTGTATTTGTAGTTAATTTCTTTATTCAGTTCAACATGGCATTTTTACATTGTTGTGGGTACATGGAAAGTGTGGTTTGCATTTGAGCATTATATAAAAGGGTATGTGATTTAATGATTAACCACTTCATCATTTTCACCATGTTATTTCAGTAACTGCATATCACCCAGTTAAAACCTGCACCATTGCACAGACTTGTTTATTTCCAAAACACTTTAAGAGCTTCCCAGTCTCATTTTATGAACAACTTAAAAATGAGAGTACTATTTATTGGGGCTTGTATTTTAGTAGTTTCAGTTATTCATTACTCTAAGGTTATGCAAAGCTTTGTTTTACTTTGTAGTGGTGATAGAGTGCTCTTACAGACTTGCTTCACTTACCATTGAACTGACAATATTGTTGTGTTAAAAGAAACAACTTACAAAACAGTTGAGCTTATGTAATATTTAGTACTTTTCCATAACTTCTTTCCAATATGGCTAGCACGTATCCCCTAAAGCATTGGGTATTATTGCAGACTGGGGCTTTTACATCTTTTGCAAATTGGCTGCCTAACAAATATGATCATATGATCATTGCCTAACATCTTGGAAAAGTTATAGTGGTTCCTTTCTCCTTCATGGTAACAAATGGTGCCTTTGGTAGACCAGAGCTTAGACTATGTATTAGTTCAGGTAAACCTTTATATTTTCATTTTTTGACAAGAAGATAAACATTGCCAAGTATTAATGTAATTAATGTAACATTAAAGTCTGTTGTAGCACCTTTCTATTGGCACAGATCCTTCAAGCTGATAATGCTGGTGGGACAACACTAGAGTAAGAAGCAACCCCAGATTAGACAGGTGACTGATTGGTTTACACCCTTGAGCACACATATATTAAAGAGCATAAGGTAAGGAAAATTATGCATTCATCAACCTCAGATTCTTCAGAGACACTGATCTTTTGCACTTTGGCCACAGTTTGCCTAGTTCTTATGGATGCATTTGGTTTGACCTGACTCTGTTTTTGGTAAACACAAGTGTAAATCTATAGACTCACATACTTAAATTAATATTTATTTTTATCAATTTGTTATTTATTTTATGTTGTGTTAGATATCTGTCAATTTCTCTCAGGGTATCATTGAAAAACATATCACCTCAATTTGATTTTACATGTAAATCAGATATACAGATAGCACTGTAGCCCTTCATTAAAAAATTTTGAATTCTCCTTCAATACTATTTTTGTTGTAGGTCCTTTGAAAGATTCGTGTAATTGGATATTCTGACAATTGTCTCACATGTCAAGTCATACCACTTCACCAAGCTTAAGGGTTTTGTCCCCAACCAGAAGAAAAGAGCCACCAAGCTCAATGACTGTCTTACAGCCAGATAAAGAAACAGGGACTACAGCCAGTTCAAATCCAGTTCGGAGGTAAAGTTCCCCTTTTTGTGTATGCTTTGTCACATGCTAGAAATGCTCCCTTGACCAGTTTATATTATCATAAATAAAGTGGAACAGGTGTCAATCAACGTTTTGATACTTCAAGTTAAAGCCTAATTAGCCTCATTAACACCAATAATATTTTGGAAAAACTGATCAACCATTTCACATGCTGTGGACTAAATTACACGTATAAGATTACATTATTTGATGTATTTACATTTCCATCTAGTCCACCATTACAATTGGGTGGCTTAATATTTGGATTCAAGAATGCAAACAGAATAATTGCTTGAACTTGAGGAACCAAACTACTGCTACTGGTAGTGGGCCAGAAAAAACGAAAAGAACTGTAGCTTTGTGATATACATTAAAAGATAATGATACCAATGATGCATTTGGTACTGACTATGATGGTGATGATAACACTAGGGAACAAAGTTTTTTAAATGAAATTTTTGTGCTTTACACCCTGATTTTGCTATACAACATACCCACAGACCTTGAAATTTGCACTTTTTGAGGAAAAGTCAGTTGTATTCTGCATATCATGTGCAATATTTATGAGGTTAGCAGCGAAAAAAAAAGATACAGTGCAAATAAGGATTGTAGTGTGATTGTTGATTATACAATTATTTATTTGAAAACATTGGAGCATACTCAAGAAAGTACTAAAGACTCACAACTACTTGTGGAAGGTGATTTCTCTACTTCCTCAACCTCCATAAAGACCAGGATAGGCACTTTGCCCTAATAAGGCCCTGGATTGATAGAAGATATGATATCTTACTATATCCAGTTGTTTTTACTAGATATAAATAGCAATCTGTTGTGTAGTCTTGGGGTTCTCTCCAAACCATTGGTATACCAATTGGCATGTGTGTTTTGTTTCCCTTGGTCCACTGCCTTAGCCTTTCATAGTATGATCTACAGACTTTGTGTGGAACCTATGATTTGTCTTGGTCTCCAATCTAATTCCAAAGTATGGAAAGTCAGCTTGAAAATGTTGATATTAAGCTTCTGATTTGTCAATGTATAGCTCTCACAGATGTAACAGATACAATCTGAACCATTCACACATTTGCCTCCAGAAGTACCCATAACATCTGAAAAAAGAATAAAAGAGAGTTATTTTTTCTCTGCTTCCAAAGTCTGCTTAGTACACCCATGCAGGTACATAACTGTGTTTGAGAAAAGCCTCACAAACTGAATTCACATCACTTTAGGTGCACTAATTAGAGCTAATTACATGCATATTGTGCTAATATCTGCTTACATTTTTGAACTGTTGAGAATAGTTCATCACATTCTTATAGCATAAAAACCTGCATCTTCCACCACAACTAACAATGTGAAAGTGTCAGTATATGACAGCAACTTTGTATAAAGTAATAGAACATGTAGGAATTTACAAGATTTTTTATGGCTGTTGAGCCTCTATACTTCTTTTCCAGAATAATATTGGTTGTGTGCAAATCCAAAATACAACCATCAGTTGTTTACACTGGTGTGTCACCAATCATTTACACAGGTGTCTAGTCCTATCCATGTTGACAAAAGTTTCTCTGTCTCATACATAAGAGCTTTGTCAGTGCACTGCATCAGTTAATAAACAGAACAGTAGCTCTTGTTTGTGCCTGAGCCAAATTTTTTTAAAAAGATGTCCAGAAAAGGTGTTCATCCAACTTTTGTACCAAATGCTGGACTTAAATTTTACAGAAAATTGCAACTGAGTGGTATTTGCACAGAGAAAAGGCTGGATGTATAAGGGAAAATCCTAGAGTATTTTGGACACAGTACAACAGAGCTTGTAGGAATCACCTATAAAACGGAAATAAAATGTTGAAAAGTCTAAAATTCTTCTCCATTCTAATCAAGAAAAATAAAAATATTTAGACCCAATTTCTAATCTACTTATCTCCTAGTTTTTTTCTTAGAAATTAGAATGCAGGTTATTACAGGAATTTTGACATTACTGAGATTAAAATAGTCGTCCAACACATGCTAGCATGTAAATCGGACGTTAAACCGAATGATGATGATGATGATGATGATGATGATGATGATGATGAAAATAAGTCTTAATCAGAATGGCTTTAAAACATTTTACAGTTTTGTTTCTGGGTAATTCCATATCAAATTTTGGTGACATTTAACCAATGAGCACAGATTTTTCTGATTTTCCTACTGTGTACATTGAAATTTTGAGGAAATTGGGGCTTGGCCAACCCAATATTATTTTAGAGTTACATGCAATGTACTCAACCGTAGATTTTGAAATATAGTTGTTAGAAAACCCTAAATTTTTACTACATAACTTTTAACAATGTAGATTCATGGACATTCAGACACCATTTTCAAGGACAAAATTACACACCTGTCATCTGTTAGATGACTTTAATATATATATATATATATATATATATATATATATATCTTAACAGTACTTGTATATTACTTTACAAATATTGTTTCCATGATTGAAATCAATTATCAATTGTTGTAAAGGTAGAATGTGAGGTCAGAGTCACCATTTAGTTGAAAAAACCCTGTATGTATTTATTATTCATCAGTTTGTGCAGGTTGCTTGAATGACACTTAATCATGAAGATACATAGAAATTGTCACCCTGTGGCATTTTATTACCCTTGTATACAGCAGTTTAACTGCATGCACATTGAATATATTGATTGTGTAGATAAAGTTAGGTATAGTCACAAACAGTATATCAGTTATACAGAATATTGTATTAAACATTGCTACATTCTTTATATAGACTGTACTATGAACAGGATTTAAGAGAGATTATATATGATGTATGTATGATGTATCATTAATTAAGACAAAGCCATCTTTATGATTGAAATACATGTGAAACTGCTGGAAAAACAGATTGTAAGAAATTGCACAGCTGACACAAGTAACTTTAACATATTCTTTGCTCTACAGGGCAAAACCCCAATTCAACTGAACTTTTACAAATGATCTTAGATTATATGTACATTAGATTTCCTAAAAATTGCACCTTTTATGATATCAATAAAATAATTTTACAACAAGGAATTGGAGCAACTTTAATTACTATATGTCATGGTGTCAATTATAAACAAACCATTCAGAACAGTTCTGTAATGATATGACAATGATAACACATAAAATGAAAGTGAGACAACAATAAAGAGATGGTTAGCCATACACAACATTCAATGCAGCTGATATTTTGTTTTATATATGATATTATGATATATTAAACAATAATTTTTTATTCTGATAGTTATTATTTGATCTTGAATTGCCACTTTCAATTTAATATCATGATATAATTCTTGAATTACAATGCACCCACTTAATTACTTGAAGTTATTGTAAACAAACACCATCTTTTTATTTTTTAGCCCTGTTGGCAAGAACAGAGGAAAAGATAAGGTAACTTAACATCTGCAAAGAAATATGTTTCAAAAAGAAATAATAATTAAACAAAACAAGACAATCAGAAAACACCAGAAGACATACATATGAAGGTTTTAATGTAAAAGTAGAATGTAACTATATGTTCACAATAAAATAAATATGTTAAGTGAAAAACACAACTAATAGGATTTTTGGATTGATGAGATTTTGTTTCATAGATGCCTAAGCATTGTAAAATTTCATCAGATTTTGTCATGCAGAAGTTCCAGGCATGTAATGAATGATATTTGACAAGCCCATTAACAACACAAAAGACCTAAAAGAGGCTGAGTTTGCATGCCTCAGTACCTTTATCACTGTATATGCCATGTGCAGAACAAGATGTAGTGCATATATACATATATATGCATATGAGCTAAAAAGTATGAATGTTCAACGTTTTAAAAAAGTCATATTATAATGTAAAGTTTATAAATTGCAGCCACTGTCAAAGCTCCGCGTTCACAGTTTGCACGTCCCCTTGAAGGCCAATGGCTCTGCAGTGTAGCATGTGCTCTGGTGTTTGCCTTTCCCCACATAAGTACTGGTTGCTCTGTGCTAGCCCGATTCTGTACATGGATGTAGTGCAAAAATATTTTTTAAACATGCTGTTGTGAAATGGCTACCAACCTACCTATTTACCTACCTACCTATCTAGCTACCTACCTATCTAGCTACAGTACCTACCTACCTACCTACCTACCTACCATACATATTTACATACTTAAGATTTATTGAACATCAATATATTATGGTAGCTCTTTTATTTATTAATAAGATGATGAAACCTATTNACGTCCCCTTGAAGGCCAATGGCTCTGCAGTGTAGCATGTGCTCTGGTGTTTGCCTTTCCCCACATAAGTACTGGTTGCTCTGTGCTAGCCCGATTCTGTACATGGATGTAGTGCAAAAATATTTTTTAAACATGCTGTTGTGAAATGGCTACCAACCTACCTATTTACCTACCTACCTATCTAGCTACCTACCTATCTAGCTACAGTACCTACCTACCTACCTACCTACCTACCATACATATTTACATACTTAAGATTTATTGAACATCAATATATTATGGTAGCTCTTTTATTTATTAATAAGATGATGAAACCTATTGTTTTTATTTCTGTCATATTTCCTCTAGGCAAAAGTTGTAGATAAGAAGGAAGATCTCATTGTTTTGTCATCAGGTTTGAGTTTTTTCATTATAACTTTCCTGGATACTTTTAGGCCTATAACTAACGTAGGATAAGGTATGATTGATACATGTTGTTTTGCACATCTCAAATTTTGTCATCTTAAGATCTTAAGATAAGGCAAGGGATTTTTGCTCCTGAGCCCATGCAAACCAGATATTTAAAAAATTTGTATTATAATCTTATGCCTCATGAACATGGTTTGCTGGTATCTAATTCAAATCTTAATTTGAATTGATTTGACTAAATCCTGAAATTTCTATATAATTTGGGCAAGTTGCCCACCAGCTAAAGAATATACATGTTCAATAAGTAATATGACATGATTTTCTGGTGATTTTTATGCAATCAAATCAAGCCACATATTTTCCACATTGTTTTTTCTTTCATACTGACCATCGTTAGACTATGACATTGGATAAAGATTGGCAACTTGATTAACTAAGTAAAAAAATGTTCCCAAATTTTTTTATTACCTTGTGGACAGTATTTGTCAGTATTTTCAGTTACTCAAAGTAAAAACTGCTGCATTTGCCAAGCTTCTTCTTCTTCTTCTTCTTTTTCTTTTTCTTTTTCAGCTGACTTTTGCCATGTTAGGGGTCGTCATAGCGAATGTGGGTTCTCCACCGTATGCGGTCCTGTGCATCCTCCCTCGTGAGCCCTTTTACTGCCATGCCTTCCTTTATGTTGTCTGTCCATCTGCATTTCCGTCGCCCTCGTCTTCTCTTCCATAGTAGCTCCATTTGCATGCACTTTCTGCCTACATACTGCTCATCTCTTCTTTCCACATGCCCAAACTACCTTAGTCGGTACTCCTGCAGTTTCTTGGAGGCTTCCGCTACGCCCAAGTCTCTTCTGATCTTTTCACTCCTGATCTGCCATTCCTCTCTTCTGGTTACACCCCTCGCCCAGTGCAGCTTTCGCATCTTTGCCACATCAAAGCAGCTTTGTTGGCGTTTGGTGAGTGGCACCGTTGAACCAATGTCTTGTACACCTTGCCCTTCAGCTTGACTGGCACATGTTTGTTGCATAAAACACCAGTCACTTTTCTCCACTTGTTCCAGCCAGCTTCAATTCGCTTCTTCACTTCCTTGTCACTCCCTCCATCGCTTTGGATCATTGAATCAAGGTACTTGAATTCTTCAACTTCGGTTACATCCTCCCCGGCGATCTTAATTGGTGGTAGGTTTGCGGTCCTGTTGATGCACATATACTCAGTTTTTGTTCTGCAGATTTTCAATCCTCTTCTTTCTAATCTATTTCTCCAGTTCTCCAGCTCTCTTTCTGCCTCATCCTTTTCTTCATTTATCAATACCACATCATCTGCGAACATCATATTTTGCGGGCAGTCTCTTCTCACACCTTCCGTGAGCTCGTCCATTACTATGGCAAATAGCAATGGGCTCAGTGCCGAACCCTGGTGTAAGCCTACTTTGACCTTGAATGGCTCTGTCACCCCTACTGGTGTACGTTCCACAGTCTCGCATTCCTCGTAAATCGCCTGTATCGCTCTTATTATGAAAAGAAATGAAAAATTGGCATATTATATTTATAACAACATCATGAAATTATTAGATTATAACAAACAAGTGGCACATGCACCACACACGTACAACGCACCACTGGAAAAGCATTCACGTGGGCATTAACAGCATAAATCTCTCAAGATTAAGCAGAAATCGTCTGGGTACAGAAGCAGGTCAGAATCCGAATTCTGCCAAAGTAACTCTGTGGGATTTAGCTGACAAATTTGTTCTTAAAGATTTTTTTTACCGAACATATTTTGGAGTAGGTTACCTTTGCATTCCAGGCTGATACAATGGATAAGCTGCAGTATGTTTATCACACTTGGTACCACACTTGAAAATAGCTTTTTTGCCGAAAACAAATAGCCAATATTTAGCTCATGAATTTTTTAAGCTGACAGAAGAACTAGAAATGAGAAATAAACATAAAAGTAATACTTTGTAAGCTAAATCATAGGATTTGCGGTAAAAAAAATAACACAGGTTGCTGTGAAACCTGACTGAGAAAAAAACCCAGGCACTTAACAGGGAAGACGGCACTATATACATGAAAGAAAACGTGGACATGACGACCCACAGCTTGCAAGGAATGAAAATCTGAAATGAATGATATGAAATATATGAATAGCATATATGGCATAGATAGTGTATTAAGGCATGTCGGTTGTCGTTTTCTTATTTGACTGTTACATCAAAGTCTGAAATGCCCATTTCTCCGAATTCAGGTAGGACCCAAAATATGGACCTTTATAGCCTGGTTCAGACCCCAGTGTTAGGACCTTAATACCAACTCCAGAAAATCCTTTGACAACATCAGCCATAACTCTACTTAAGTCCTTAATGCAGTCTCGATTATTATAGGTATTTTTATAAGTTTACTGTATCCATTTTGCCTTGTTTTTGATAAGTTGAACTGTTTTTATCAAATGCAACCTTACCTAGTGATGTATGGTTTTCAGTCTGGCGTTCTATCTTCCACATCTGTCTATCTTCCATTCGTAGTATAGTCAGTGAACTTTTTTCCATTGGTGTTCTTATATTACCAATTCGTTTGTAATAAGGTACTATTACACCTGCCTTCAACCAAATAGTGTTCATTGTTCATTATTTCTGAAAGACACTCTACATTAGGGTTATGAATCTATATATCCCCACCTTTACTTAATGACTCCAACTAGGGTCACTTTAGGCAAAAGACTTAATTTTTTAACATTTTCATTGATTTTTAAATATATATCTTATGTTCAGCACTAATTTAAGTTGCTTGTTTGCATCACACCAGACTAACGTAAAATGGGAAACTGCCTTTGCTTGAAGGAGAACAGCTGAATTGTGTAGATTTGTTTGTATGCACGAGCCAGTAAAGGATATAATCTTGTTGTTTGTATATCCTGGTTAAAGTTCTCTGTTGGTGACTGCTTTTAGCTCGTGAAAAATAAAGAAAACTAAAGATAAAAGAATTTGAAATCAGTAGTGTGTTGCAGAGAGATCTGAAGTCATTTGTGCTCCTAAACTATTTGCAAACAGTGTAAATTACATAGAGCGTTTTTTCCTCTAATAACTTATACTTTTAGTATACCCTCACTGTTCCTGAATATTATGGTTTCACTAATTTACGTGCGTATTACATGACATAGATAATGACATGGTGGCGTACTGCCTTAAAGCCGCTTTTTACAAATTAATATAGCTTAGGACATTTCTGAATGGAATCATTTTACGTTTACGTTTTGAAGAATTTCTCTTCAGTTTACGCCACAGGGTGCATAGTTAAAATTGGTCAAAAGGTCAAAAGATGCTGTTTTTTTCGGACATGAACCTCAGTTTTTTACAATTTCTTTTGTGTCCCAGAATGTGAACGATATGGGTTTTTACATTCCGGATGTGAACTCGATTGGTTTGTGTTCGGGTGTTTTTTAGTATCCTTGTATGATAAAAATCAGTTTCATACCATACTTTACCGATTTGCAAAAAAGACCACATTCTAATTCTGTTCTCATCGCATATAACTTTAAGACAAAATATGTAAAAACGTTATTTCCTGTCTATTTGTTAAATTGTTGTCCGAAAATCCAGTTTTTCGTACCTATCAGTTTTTGAAAAAGACTTTCCTAACACTATGACTGTGACACAACATTTTCAATTTATTTGCATCAATAAAATAACTTTATATTTTCACATTTCCTTTTTTTAAGACAAGAAGGAAGAGGTTCGATTACTCTCGGCGAAAAGGAAAAAAGACTTACGTACTGTTGAAGATGGTACGTTTTGTTTGTGAATTGCTTTCAGCTTCTTTTATGCTGTGGGTCATTTTCAGTATAGGATTATTATTGTTGTTGCTGCTGTTGTTGTTGCTGTTGTTGTTACTGGCTAACTTATGGGAAATTTCTCATGGTATTTTAATAAGGGTTGTGGACAGCAGTTTCACTGTAGGACTTAGCGACAGGGTTTATTGGATACCCTGTTAACGAAGTTAAATTATTGGTCTTCCATTCGTTAACCTCAGTACCCCTTGCACTAAAGTGGCTACCAGCCTTTTTTAGAGCGAAAGTAATAAAATATTTTTGTATTTTTGGTACAAAGTGCCTTTCCTCCAGCTTATATATAACCTTTATACTTATATTTTTTGCTTTTGTTTATTCTTATATTTTTTCTTGTGTTTGTACTCGTGTTTCTCTAGGTGCCTTTGCATGTTAATGCTTGTCGGTATTTTCGTGATCACCAATCGTGTTTTTCCCCTATGTTCTCCAAAATAGACTTCTATAGTGCATGCAGGGTGTGGTATTCTTTACACGAGGTATTTCTGGGTAGTCGTGCGTCGCGAGTCTCCCATCTAGCGAAGAGACCATGAAAGGTAAAAATATGAAAACACGAACATAAATACTAATTTTCTTGAATTACCATGCCCGAACCCACATTTTTATGAAATTTATTGACTAGATGATGAAAACCATGAGCAGCATGAAAAGGAATCAATGAATTTGAAAATTATTACCTTTTTCTATTGGGCCAAACAATGGCTGTTATTAACAGAATTATATGATGTGGCAGTTTACGTGCACTAAGATTTCTTCAGGCAACCGAATCTTTGCACATGTAGGTTATCAGGAGCCCGAGTGAACCCACTATTATACTTCTATATCCAGACTTAAGCCAGGAGCTTACAGAAAATTGATTGTATTACTTATTCAACAAGCTAAAGTACCACAATGATGACTGGAAGCAAAACACATGGTATCGTAATGTTACAAAAACTGTCAAACGATGAAGTAACTAAAGAAAATAGTATTCGCACCAGTAAAAATATGTAGGTTGATCACTTTATAGGCACCACTTATAGAATGTTGTACAGCGCTACGTGAGGGGTAGCTTCTAAAAATGATTTAGGACTTGTCAAAAATTATGAAACCCAGTACTGAATAGAGTATAAAAGAAGGGCTGAAGTGTGAATAAAAGATGGGATTGTATTACTTTCTTATCCATGGTTAACCTCCCAAAAATTTACAGAACCTGGAAAATTAACTATATTCCTATTGGTCGGTCCTGCGCAAGTTAGTGGTATGATTGGCGTATCATAGCATAATCATGATTATTTACGCGAGAGATACTTCTGTCACCATCAGGCAGTTAATCTGGTAAAAAAGTCTGGTTGACAAGTGATAGGGAAATCATTTCGATCCGTAGCTTTATTTTGCTTTCATTGCATAGCAAGACAAGCTTTATTTTCAGCCCTGACCTGGCAACTGTGTCGCTGGTAGATGACACTAAATACTGATAAAATGGGTTTCATCTTAACAGTGAGTAGTTTCTGGGGACACTTGTTCTTCTGTTTAACAAAGGTTGTCTCACCGACGGAGTATTTCAGATACCTTTTACTATTTGTACCCCAGTTTGGTTAAATTGGCTTTTCCCTCGTAATATATATTTTGCCTATCACAATGCTTTGCAATAATTCTAACTTTGGTCAGCAGTGAGATTTTTTATTTACACATAAATAGTGCCCCCCTCTTTACCCTGTTTAATCACCTTTAATAAAACCAGAAAATGAGATTTACTAATGAATTGACAAGCATTCCGTTCGAACTTGTTTGCTCACCAACATTATTTCCTATAATAATTTCTCTGTTGTTTAATCAATGCATTAAGCTTTGTTTCTTGTATTTGAAGCTATTAGCCACATGTCATTTACCGAAGGAAAACTAGATAGTTCGTCCATGAATGGATATGGAGACGACAGAGAACAGCCTGATGAAGTTCCCCCAATTGATCTCCTAACTAAGGTAAGTGAATTTGCAACAAAGATAGAAAAAATTCTTAAATTTAGCTCTTTTCTAAAGTTTCTACCAATTTTGCTGCTAACAGACATAACTGCTTCGTATTGTAGATGAGGTTTGGTGTAGTGCATTTTCTAAATGAAAATGCACTACACCAAACGTCATCTACAAGGCTACAGTATCATTGGCACCACCCACAGGAACACCAACAACACCTAACATCGAAAAGGCATACATAGGCTTAACCGAAAGGCCATGGAAACACAGACACTGTCAACAAAAATTATCATTCACCCACAGCAAATACAGACACAATGTGTGGAGCAAAGAATGAGACGGTGGTGCACATCCTCAGTGAGTGTGAGAAGCTGGCCAAACTCGAGTATAAAAAGAGACTGAGTTGCTACTATCGTCCACTGGGAGCTGTGTAAAGCCCATGGTTTCAAGCATACAAAGAAATGGTACGATCACCGAGCAGAGCCAGTGTTGGAGAACGCTGATGTTAAAATAAAACAGCGATCAGCTTCTGCAAGGAGAATGGGTTGAATCATATTAAACGTAAGGTAACCAAATCATTCTTTGTAAAGTGTCCTTTAAGAGCAAGCTAGGAAAATATTTTTAGCTTTGATTATTGTGAAATAGCACTTGTCTTAACAATTGGAAGCACTACTGCATAGATAGTAAACTACCACGCAATTTGTAAGATCTTGAAGTCTTCAAAGACGGTAAGTTCAATTATAAAAACAACCCAGCTTGTATGAATATTTCCTACCTTTCCAACAATGCAAAAGCCTAGTTTACCATCTTTTTTACTTAGTTTTGATGAAGAATGCCTGGAAGATAATTTTTTTAAATTGTTTGGCAGAGTACAGCAGACTTAATGGTTTAAAGCAATAAACAATTCTCTTTTTATTTCATTTAATTTTACAGTTCCTAACGACATTGATGGAGAAAAATTATTTAGAAGCCAAACAACTTTGTCAAGAAAGTAAGTTGGTCTTGTTTTTTTCTTTTACAATTACCCCACTTATTTTTCAGTTGTTCAGTAAGTACAAAAATATTTCAGATTTTGAGATTTTGAATAGCAACACGATCATCAGGTAATATATTCTTTGTATCGGTTTCACTTATTGTGATTAAATATATATATATATATATATATATATATATATATATATATATAGTAATATTAGTATAGTATACCAATGTTCACTCAGAGTGCTCAATGTTTCCAGAGCGTTTATAAATCCAGTAAAGTATACAAAATAACTAGACAAATTTAGCAGTTACTACTAGTTTCATGTTTTCTTAAACACTCTCTCTCTATATATATATATATTATATATACAATATATATANATTATATATATATATATATATATATATATATATATATATATATATATAGTAATATTAGTAAAGTATACCAATGTTCACTCAGAGTGCTCAATGTTTCCAGAGCGTTTATAAATCCAGTAAAGTATACAAAATAACTAGACAAATTTAGCAGTTACTACTAGTTTCATGTTTTCTTAACAATCTCTCTCTATATATATATATATATATGTGTGTGTGTGTATGTGTATGTGTGTGTATGTGTATGTGTGTGTATGTGTGTGTGTATGTGTGTGTATGTGTATGTGTGTGTGTGCTTATTAGTTTTTGTAAATTTGGAACTTTGGTTTGGAAGACCCTTTATCGTAAGAGGTATTTGTACTGATATACTCAAATCGATTAAGAATTCCTTATAAGTTACACGGTATCCAAGCACATATTTTTTTTTTAATTTGGGTTGCCAATGACTGTAGTGGAGGGAAAATTTATACACTTATCTGCAGAATATCTTTGGCTTTTTACCTATCCAGCTACAGAAAAAGGTACATGTTATAGTTCATCGCTTTATCTTGGATCTTTTACCTAGTATACATCTTATTAAATTTCCTTAACTTTATGCATTATTTGTATCTAATACGATCTCTATCGATATCACAATAATATACTTAGGATCTAGTTAATACTCCTTATCGTCAAAACATACATTGCTCTGCATCTGGAGGAAAATTTTGGCCAATAAAATTCTATCCATAATGCTTTTGGAGTGTACAAACAGGTATCAGATCCTGCAAATTGTGTTTGCGGTAATGGTTCATATACGGAATGCAGTTCAAAAAACGTTAATGCTGAATACCGTTATTTGTGTATTTTATAATAACTTTTTACAGTTTTCATTAAAAGTCCTTTCTTGTTGTTAAGATACAAGTTTTCTTAATTTTGGGTCAGCATGAACATTCCGTAGAAGACTGATGACCATGAAAAAGCAACTATGGTAACTACTATTGACGTAACTATTTACTTGTGTTTTAATTTCACTAACGAGATATAACTTTTAGAGAAAGCATAACTTTTATACGACCAATTACCCAAAAGTATCATTGAAGCATGCCTTCTACCAAAACAAAACCATTTAATTAACAAGAACTTATACATTGATTTTTCACATTGTCATCTGGACTACAATACAGTTATGATTTTTATTGGTATTAGAATTGGATGATTGAATTTACTGAACTTTCCTACACCCTTTGACATCATCATCATATAATACAAACAATAACCTTTTATAACTAATACGGGCAAATCAAATTAAGAGGAATAGAGAATAAAGACGCTTTTTAAAAGGTCTCCTTTGTGATCTACTTGCAATTAGTATCTTTCTGTATTCTACGTATTGAAAGAGAATAATAATATGCTAGGTTTATAGTCATATGCATTTTGTATTTACTTTACAGTTTTGACGTTTGATCCAGAAAACCCACTTTGTCAAGACTTCCTTTCCTCAATTGATGATATGATTGGTGAAAATGGTATGCAGTTTGTTGTTTACTTTGTAAAGCATACGTGCAGTGTAAAAAAACCACGTTGATTGGGAAACACTATATTTCTCTGTCTCTGTCTCTGTTTCTGTCTCTCTCTCTCTGTCTCTCTCTCTCTGTCTCTCTCTCTCTCTCTGTCTGTCTCTCTCTCTCTCTCTCTCTCTCTCTGTCTCTCTCTCTCTCTCTCTCTCTC
>RDPX01000012.1:1715107-1726451 GCA_003991215.1 Morbakka virulenta
TTTGAGTATTTCTAGCGGTTTGTTGTAAGCAACCAGTGGCTTGCTGGGCCTATCCTGGCGCTACCAGAGCCTGTTGTTAGCAAGCATAGCTGTTGCCCGGTCCCTACGGCAGGGACGTCACAGGTTGGATTTCATTTGGGTCTGAAGACGTAACAATCATAAATCAAACACGAACTTCCACACAAATGCATTTAGCATAATGCTGAGATAGGTGAATGGGTAGATCGGGGGATGGATTCCTTAGATAAATGGGTGGATGGATAAATAGAAGTACGGTAAATAAATGGATAGACAAATAGATAGATAGAAAGATAGATAGATAGATAGATGGATAGATAGATAGATAGATAGATAGATAGATAGATAGATAGATAGATAGATAGATAGATAGATAGATAGATAGATAGATAGATGGATAGATAGATAGATAGATCAATAGATGGATAGATCTTCCTGACAGTCAACCAAGACTTTATTCCAGTAGCAGGCTAAAGGTTCAGCCTTTTATTTTCGGCCTAAGAGAGCCGTTATACGTTTTTCCAGAACATTTTCTCCAAATTTGCTAACAGCATTGATAACGTTTTGAAAACAATTTTTCATTTCTTTGTTTACCGATGCTATCACACATTTATTTTATTTATTTATTTTGTTTTATTCATCAGATGTTGAGGATAGTGATGACTCCAGTCAGTCTTCGGGTGCGTCTGATGAAACATCGGATGAAAATGAAGAGGATGAAGAAAGTAGCGAAGACGAAAGTACTAGTAGCGAAGAAGGTGAAGAATCGGAAAACGATACTGAAGACAAGAGTGTTCTCCGTTTGAATTTATTGATGGGCGGTGTGCCGGTTAAGAAAAACTTGTAAATAAACGTCATATACATAGTGTTAAACTCTAAAATAAATGCCTTTAAATAACAGTGGGACAGAGAATTACGTGCACTTTCAATCGCGTCCGTTACTTTGTTTTATTTTCCTTTTTTGCCTGATCGGCAGAGACGTTATAAGCGAAGAGAGCGATGTTACTAAGACTAAGATTGGACACAAATTTAAAGTAGTTTTTAAAGAAAATAGAACTACTGTAGTAGTCACAGATTTCAAGATTTCTTCCGTTTGTGTTTGTGCTTAAATAATATGACGTATGTTACATTAATAGTGATAGTGAAAGATAGTATTTTTATGGTGCGTTATATAATGTATAGTTTGGATACATCATATGTATGTAGGTACTGGACCACTATTTATGTGACAAGGCTGCTTTCCTATTTCTTGGTGACTTGCATTTAAATGTATAATGGATAAATTTATTATCGATCATATTGAGTCACATAAGTACAACTATTCAAATGTGTATGTACAAAGTAGAGAATTGCAACAGTTTATTTTAAGAAGATCAAGGGGCTCGAGCTAATTAGACGTAGTCTAAATGTAGCGCACAAGTCTAGAAGTATCACATTAAATTGTTGATTAATTCTAAACTGTTGCTAGTGTATAGTTATCATCAATCTCAGTTTTGTTTACAACATACCCTAGTGAACTGTTGTTTGTGAAATTTTATAAATTAAAAAGTATTGTAAAATTAAATAAGCCACAAAATGTACACCAGGTACTGCTTTTCAATGTGAAAAGGAAGTTCGTTTGTTACCTACCAATTACGTAATGTCGATGAAAACATCTGCGAATGTTCGACTTAATTTTTTTTTCATCACAAATATTGTAATTGGTAAATGTAGCATATCAATTTTATTATACATTTTTAGTAAACAATTCAACGTCACGACATTAAAAATAGTATAATATTTCAAAGTGAACGGGCAGTTGCTTCTTTGTTGAGTCCCTCTTTTCTATTATGTTAAATGATTCGTCGTACAAAACTTGAATATCTCAATTAAACTCATGTTCACTGTGGTTGAAAGCTTTTTCGCTGCCATTCCAATGCACCAAGACTCAAGAGAATGAAAACTTAAATCAAGTGAGTTTTTATTAAAACGGAAAACAAAGAAATGATTAAGAAAGGCCACACCTTTTCGTTACTCGCTGTCTAAAACAATTGGAGACCATACACATTTCCTTTCCACGAAGAGGGGATGATGAAAAGTGAAGATGGATTATCCCAATGTGACTAAATGGAAAACAGACCTACCTCGGCCGATTACTTTGAACTGTTTCAGCTCGAAATTTTAACTCTGTTTGCGTTTTAGCAATAGATGCTGCCAAATCAAAACAAACAATTTGGTGTACTCTTGCACTGCTTGTAAGGCTTAACTCGACTCAAGTTTTTCTCTGTAAACACTTGGGATTTGTTGTTTTATTCTACCAATCAATCTAAAGGACATACGGTCTACGTATCTGGCATCATACCGACACTTAAACTTGGCATAATTTTTACACCCGCAACACATTTCTTTTGCATTAGGATTTCTGCAAGATTTTTTCCTCCTCAGTACCCAACACAAAATTTTTAAAATTGTCAAATCATACCACTCATAGCGATGGGAGCCGTAGCTTAATGGTTAGTACAATTGCACCGTAACCAAGAATTCCGGGTTGAATTCCCCGAGCGGGAGACTGGAAATTCACAAAAGAAAAAGCCAGGAAGGTTATTCGGCCAAGAAATTATTCTTCTCCTTTCGGCCTTGGTCCAACGTTATGTCAGGTCAGCGGCTTGCCTTGATCTTCCCACATTCCATTTCTTGCCCCGGTTAAGAAATTCGTCACTGCCAAATCCAAGTCCCTGTTAAGGGCACCGTCTCACCCCCAGTTACTGGTAAAAAAATGACGTTAAAACCAAAAAAAACAACACACTCGTTGCAATGTAATGTGAAAGCATGGACGCGCTGTTAAATATGGCGGTTGAGTACAAGTGTCTGTTTTTAATGTCTAGTGAAACATTCGGATGCAAAACCACCCATAAGAACAATGTTAACAAATTATTCAATATACTATAGGCTTGTTTTTACTGAAATTTGTTAACATTTTAGAGTTGACGTAAAAACGCATATTTTTCACATCTTCTTAGATTCCTTTCTCACTAAGTACATCCAACATACTGACTTATCAGGTGTGATGAAAATCACCTATCTTTAATATGCACTTTGAAGTTCTGTTCCTCTTCTGTACAGCCATTTTATACAATCTGCAGTTTGTTGTGGGTAGTCGAATGTCACATTCTTAAACTGTTTACATTAACTTTGCCAAACAGGTCTAAGTTTTTGGCTGCTGGCAATTAAAACAGTTTTATCTACGTATCATGCCTTGTGGATCTTTGCACCCTCTGTAGAACTATGATATGTCTTCGATGTCACCCGGGTTCACAATGGAGTAAAAAACATACTGGCAAACCTCATGACGAATGTTGGTACATTTGCTTACTTGTCTTGCGCTTTGACTAATGCTTTTTGTGTTAAACGTGGACTTCTTTCCACTGACGAGTCAGGCCAGATCAAGAGAATGTATAGTGTTAAAAAGATTCTTGTATTGAATTTGACTGAATGCTTTTTCACATTATTAAAAGAAATGTACAATGAATCGTTCGTTCGGAAAGTGTTCTCAGCATGAGTACTTCATTTCGCGTAATTTTACCTTTCAAGACCACATACTGATCATTGTTTACTTCCGTTACTATTTATTGCTTGCTTTCTTCATCAAAACTTTTGCTAGCAATTTTATAAGATTACTCATTAGCCTGTCAGATTGCCCAGTCACTCGCTTCCATTTCCTCGTCTTATTTCCAAAGCAGTCAAAATTAACATGCTCACTCTTATGGAATCTTGTCTCTAACTATGGTAGAGCCGACTTCTTTAAAATAGTATCATGTGTGTAAACATTCTCTTGTTGGACCTCTTTCCTTCAGTTAGTTTACGAGTGTTTTTCAGGCCTTCCTACAACAGTCGCCTGCCCATTACTATCCCCCTCCCTACCCCGCAAATCTTCTGCTTCAATTCTCATGGTTAAATATACATTTTTCTTCCCTTCCTTCTTCCAGATTCCAGTGTATTTTCTATACCTTCCCATTACTTATTTTGCCA
The DNA here is from genome assembly GCA_003991215.1 of Morbakka virulenta. Classification (NCBI taxonomy): domain Eukaryota; kingdom Metazoa; phylum Cnidaria; class Cubozoa; order Carybdeida; family Carukiidae; genus Morbakka; species Morbakka virulenta. The sequence goes on from RDPX01000012.1 coordinate 1,719,134, forward strand.
AATTTACTTAACTTTTCAGCATAATGTTCCGACAAGTCTTTTTCATTGTTTATATCCTCCAACCGTACCTATTTTTTTTATCCCGCCTTAAGCTGGTCATTTTAATTGATTTCACCTATTGTACATTCCTTTTCCTTTCTAAATTTTTTCTTGTTATCAGTTTCTTATCATTTGTTACAAACCTGTTATAATATTTCAATTTACGCAATACAGTTTTTATTTTCGACCTGCTCATCTTGTCTTAACTTCTGAGCAGTGAGGCTTCAGCTTTAGGGCATCACTTGCAAGATTTAGTGTCTTGATTTTTCACGTGTATCCTTCCAGCCACCCTCCCCCGCAATTTTAAACAAATGCAAGATATTACGAGTTTTAGCAACCCTCCCACACTGATTCTGATGATGGAGATTTTTGTTCGTTACTTCTTTTCTTTGTCGCTCTCTGATAATTGTTTTAATCGTTTTGGATTAATGGATTATTATCAATACACTTTCTTATCCAAATATGGTTTTCAACCCAGGTGCTTGTTTTTTTCATTTAAAGCTAAATGGTACTGCATTCCATTTCTTTCGCCTGTGGTGTGAGATCCAAGAACAGTACTTTTTGGATTCTCTCGACATACTGCCGACATACCACGACGAAACTTAGATTTCTGCATAAGTGACGTGACAAAACTGCAGCTTTTAACACCGGTAGAATCAGCCCGCGGAGCAGTGTGGCCAACACCTTCATTCAGTGTTGCAGATTTTGCACAAGTAACTCAGTTAACCCCACACCCCCACACACTACATGTAACTAACAAAGGGTAAACCTCATAAAACTAAAACTGGTGACATTTATCAAACAATGTTTTGCAAGCAGAAAAAAGGAGGATACTTGCAAATGTTTAATCTGTCGTTGTTCTTTTTTTGGATTTACTCCAAGAAAAAGTTTTCAAAATACTTCTGCATTGAGGATGCGCACGCGCTTTTCAATAATCGCATCTGAACAGTGAAAACAATGCAAAACATTAAAAAAAGTTGTCCAATATAACTTGCACCAGCTTCGAACTATTTTTCTTGCCTCTCGTGACTATCTGCACTACCATCTAACGTTCTTAATCAGATGTAAACTCTTGTAAAGTCGTTTTCGCCCGATAGTGGAATACTTTCCAATATTTTTGTCTGGTCTTAAAACTGAACTGGACAACAAAATTCGTCATATTACCTTAATTAACGTAATGTTAGCATACTGTCAAGACTCAGTCCAACTTTGTAAACTGCTCCTTGGCTACAAAAGCTCTGCTTATGTAAGTTTTTGCCATCCTGATTACCTAACCCAAGGCGACATATATGCCATTTCCTCCTTCAAGGTTTATTTTAACTCATCAGGAAATGAGATACTGGCTGCCATACGAGACCGGGAATCCTAACACAAAAACTCCATCAATACTTAATACAGTTCTTGATAGTAATGGGCGATAAATATGGTTATATCATGTGACTAATGCTTTTCATAAACAACCCTTCCCAAATGCAAAATGAAAACAAATACAAGTTACTGAAATGTGCAGTTAATACTTAATGCTGATGAATACGCAATGCTTTCGGCCAAAATATAATTTTCTGCTCGCCGATATTGATGCTACTACCATTAAAATTCGATAATCACAGACAAGCACAACCACAATGATTAAAACAGGTCATGCAGGACAGGAATGTTATGCACGTCTGGCACATTACAACAATTAATAGCTTGCTTGCAATACTGCTACCTGTTACAAAAACGTTTAAATACGAATCCACGAACAATAGCACAATAAAATCAAACCAAATTCTTTTAATGTACACCACTATCCGCAGTTACAAGCAATCAAAAATAAAGGCAATCACAAAAAGTGTAACATGTCGAAACTATTCCCCTGCACATTCTAATGACACAAATATGAACAGCACTCCATCCTTCTTTCTACCAAGACTAAAAATGAACTAACCATCAATATTATTAACTTTCTTGGTTCGACTAATTGTCAATACAAATTATTCAATATAATATATCTTGTAGCAATTTTTTCTTCTGATTTAATAATTTCGCTTTACTGTCAGTTCGGAAAACAGATGGATGCAACTGAAATTTCCAATTACCCGTAGTTTTTGTTTCACTTTCTGCGACAGGGAAATGCATATACAAAACTTCACTCCGGATTTGGTGGTGTCACCGTGACAGGAACCTCTGCATGTTCTACAACGTAAGAGCTAACACTTCCTAGTAGAGTCCTCCGAATAAAATTTAACCCACGCGATCCCATGAGGATACCAGTTGCCTTTTCCTTTTTGGCGAGATTGCAAATGGCGTCCCCTGCTCCATGATCCGACTGTGGCATATGTACTTCGTAAGGAACATTATTTTCCTTACACAACGTTTTGTATTGCTCTATGGTATCTTTAGACTGTTTTAATGATGCAGCCAGATCGTTCTCCCAATCTCCTGGAATTACCATAGGTCCCATCAAGACATATGTGGATGGCAATGTCGGTGGCTCGTGAACATGCACAAGTCCTACTTTATCACCCGGCCGACGAACATTGTTTAAAAAGTAGTCAAAAGCACGCTTACTATTATCTGAAGAATCCACTGGCAAAAGAAAAAGTCTATCCTTACCTTCTGCCATTTTATCTACGCTGGTTTCTGTAACGAGCAACGCTTTTCTGTACCACTTTGCACAAGTAAACAAAAGTTCTGGTTATAAAAAAAACTCTCTTCTCTCTTTAAATAATGTTGACCTTTGTTTCAAAAAGACGTGTTCTCAGACACGACTAACACTGATGTCAAAAGACAAAAGGCACACTTTTCAGTCAATGGAAAATGGTCAGCCTACCTTTTGTTTCAGAGTGAACATGACAAAAAAAGGGATTGAAAACTACGTCTCCCTTGATGGATTTTTGGGTTTACCCAAAACGATCATCTGAAGTTATAAAATAATCCAAACAGTTCTAGTGAATCAAATAAAACGAGTGATTAAATTTCCCCTTTCTATTTTTTTAAACCTTCAACGTTTGTTTTTCTCAACTACAGGCTAATTCGCAGTGTGTGGCAGGTGAGGGTAGGATTATTTGAGAGGGAAAGAGTCACTGGCAATGACTGAGAAAATTTAAAACCATTTTACCTCGTTATTTCGTTCCAAAAAAAATAAGCGTTACTCAAAAGTAGACACTTTTATATATATAAATACCGTAAATTTTGCCTGCTCTCGATTACTTTGCGAATATTTAATTTTGAGCCTTAACATATTCTTGAACACATTTGTGTGAGAGTTTAGCGGTTTTAATTTTGGAGGACTGTGCGAAAAAAACAAAACAAATTATAATGGAATATATATATATATATATATATGTGTGTGTGTGTGTGTGTGTGTGTGTGTGTGTGTGTGTGGCTGGTAGTCCCTCTGAAGATAATTAAGAGAAGAAATACTATCATATTTACAAGAGTTTGGCTTAAAACAAGCAGCTGGAAAACTATAATTACCATGAATTTCGAGCCAAAGTTATATTTTCAATTTATTCTTAAACTTTAGGTCAACTGTCCGCTGATATACTGAAAAAAGTAATTTTTATTATAAAAATGTGTATCTACAGGTAGATTACAACTCCCAACACTTTGAATATTACCTTCATATATTAAACGTAAAAAGTTCCCTAGGTATAAAGAATTATTGGACAGTTACCCGATCTATACCCGTTTAAAAACCGCTTTCATTGATAATGGCAATACAACCAGGTTGTTTCGATTTGAGAACACCAGCGCTCCCCAGCCAATCAAACGCAAATGGAGCATTGGCACCAATGGAAGTGTGGGCTCTGTGATAATCCTAATACAACATTAGGTCTGTATGATAAATTCTCAACTGGCTAGAAGGGATCATTAATTATTTTTGAGATTCAAGAGAGACAAATCCAATTGGATAAAAGGTTGCATTCTCGGGGAAGCTATCGGAACTGTTACCTGTGTTTTGTTTAGCTGAAACTAGTACCATTAGCTGCCTATAAAGTTATCGTGAAGAAATCAAAGTCGGTGTCACAGTCCACATATAGTAAATGCTCAACCATACCTCTTGGTATTGGCATTGGCTTCCTAATTTATCAGGACACAACTCACAATTCAAGTTTACTAGTTGTGTAAAAATGATAAATTCTCATAAATGTACGTTTAAAAATTCACTTGATGGAAAATGATCCTGAATCGAGAACACCAAGAAAGACAACTTCACAATGAAATCCAGCGCACGAGAGAGAGCACTTTTTATGGTAACCTTTGAAAGGATTGCTCTATTTACAAGTCTTGTACCTAAAGCAGTACAGAAATATGGCCTAAATTTTACAGACAAAAATTATACGAAAGTTCTGAGACTCAAACACAAAAATGAATTTCGCAAAATAAACTTCCAGACGAAACAGTCGGACAAAGAAAACTTGGTCAAATTTTTGAATTTAGAGACGTATATTTGTGAAATTTTAAAATCCTTTTGGCCTTCTTTGGGAAAAATTCTTTAGTCTTTTTAGGTTTCTTTGGGAAAAATTCTTTTGATAACTAATCCAAAATCCCACAAAATAGATCCAAAATAAAAATTGACATTTTAAATAAATCAGAACTTGGATAATCTTCTAAGCATGCGCCCTCGTGGCGATGCATCGACTTTCAAAAGAATGCTCTATTTCTTGCATTATCATAACTAACTAATGACCTTCTGAAGAGTTGAAATTTTGGCCTACCCATTCAGCTGCAAACGGTATCTTGATAAGGCAAAGTATTCCTTTTCTAACTGTGGCGTTGGTTTGTCATCTCTGCTCGTGTTTGAGAGGTATTAGTCAGTAAAAAGGCTTTTCAAAAATAATGTACGTAAAACCTGAGGTATGACTGTTTCCGTCATGTGTATGGGAATCAAATAACAGAACAGCAGAGCAACTAATAACAAATATAAAAAATCGGGTTTCAGTTTTTTTTTAGAATAAATATTACTGTTGGGTTTTCTGCTCTTTAAAAGACATCTGTTATTGTTAAATCTGTTTCAAAAAATATTTCTTATTGCTATGTTTGTTCGTAAGAAACACCTGTTCGGGATATCAACCGGAACCCCCAAGGGTATATTTTGAGNAAATCAGAACTTGGATAATCTTCTAAGCATGCGCCCTCGTGGCGATGCATCGACTTTCAAAAGAATGCTCTATTTCTTGCATTATCATAACTAACTAATGACCTTCTGAAGAGCTGAAATTTTGGCGTATCTTGATAAGGCAAAGTATTCCTTTTCTAACTGTGGCGTTGGTTTGTCATCTCTGCTCGTGTTTGAGAGGTATTAGTCAGTAAAAAGGCTTTTCAAAAATAATGTACGTAAAACCTGAGGTATGACTGTTTCCGTCATGTGTATGGGAATCAAATAACAGAACAGCAGAGCAACTAATAACAAATATAAAAAATCGGGTTTCAGTTTTTTTGTAGAATAAATATTACTGTTGGGTTTTCTGCTCTTTAAAAGACATCTGTTATTGTTAAATCTGTTTCAAAAAATATTTCTTATTGTATGTTTGTTCGTAAGAAACACCTGTTCGGGATATCAACCGGAACCCCCAAGGGTATGATATTTTGAGCCATTGCACTTCGCAACGTATCCAATGCCACACGTGTTTTGTTGTTCTGAGACGTTTCCGTGGAGTAAATATGATAAGATAATACATTTGGGACAGAGTTTTGGAGAGTTTATACAAAGACAATTAAACATGACCACCCAAACAGAGATCAATATATACATTTTTTTAACACTTTTTATTATTATTTTCAATTGCATTCAATAAGTTCATACCATTAAGATAGAATGAAATATTTCAATGTTTACTGTTACTGGGATACTTCATGACAGACATTGTAATGGGCGGTTTAAAAGTTTATTGGAAAGTTAAATAGAATTGACAACAATTAATTTAACACATAAAGTGTATTCCAAAGAAATATTTTAAGTGGGAACCGTTTTTCAGAAGATTCGCACAAGCACACAGGATAAAGGGGCATGCTCTTTCGGGGGATAAATTGAATAGATCTGTCTGTCCAGCAATAGCTACAAGAGCTTTCTTAAGAAAAATATATAAATCTGCTGAATGGACAGCAGGCCCTTTAACGGCTGCTGCGTCTAAGATTCATGTATAAATATATCTTTGATATCCAGCTGGCGTCAAGGTTGGAAAAATTAGAGTAGAAAATGATGGATATCACCGATTGCAATAAAGGAGATCCTTAAAAACGCACAGCTGTATCTTCCAACTTTCTAAAAGCAAGATTTTTACTTGAAATGTATAAACCAATTGATAGTTTTCATGCAAAGATGTACCTGATTAAACCTTTGTATTACCTGCCCCAACTATTTGCTGTCCTATTTTTTAGCCCAGCTTTAACCCGGGAATTGTCCTTGAATTTAATTTTTCCTAGTCAGTTCCATTTTGAAAAAAATTACCAAAATTATGTCAAAAAATAATGTTTGAAAATTTAATAGTTTCGATGTCTATTCTGAAAATATTTATCAGAAACAAACATTTTTTTTATCTTGAAAAATCTAAACTTTGTCTGAGACGTAGCCATAGATGTAAGAGCTTTATCATGTCATGAGTCGTAAGCTTTTTCTGAGCTCCGTTTCGAGACATGCTTCTCCCATCATCAGGCCTGACGATGAAAGAAGTATCTCTCGAAACGTAGAAAGACTCCGTTCTTATGCTTACTAATACTTCGTTAATAGAACAACAATATCGCCAGTAAGGGGTGTAATGTAAAAAGCGCTGGCAAGGAAAATGAAAACTCAAAATAGACTTTTGACAAAAAAAGAAGTTCAAAGTGTGTGTATAGATTTTAAACAAGGCAACCTCTGCAACAATATTGTTATAAATATAACCTTAGCTGTAAATCCTTGTGTTTAAAGTCACAAGGAAAAGGTAATTAATGACTTTGTCTTGATAGAAAAAACATTTTATTTACCAATCTTTAAATTAAGGGTAATTGTGGCTTTCCTTTGTAGTTATTATTAGAGGAAATTGGCGATTACTTTTAATTCTTTTTCTGCTATTGTTTACTGGTTTTCACCTGCTGTACTATTTGTGAAGATTCACAGTTTTGAAGCCTGTATGTGTACTTGTGCTATTCATTTAAGCATTAAAACTTTTGAAACTTTATGACATATATAATTGAATAAATAGCAGGAGATGAAATATAAATAGAACAAAATAAACTGATTTTGTTTTGGGTTTTTTTTACTATATCCAACAAACAATGGGGACCAAGAGATCATATATATATATATATA
>RDPX01000012.1:1747420-1761189 GCA_003991215.1 Morbakka virulenta
AAGACTCAGATGGCTAGGACACGTGTTACGCCTGCCAGAAAAAACTCCGGCAAAACAGGCCCTTGCAGAGGCTCTGAAAACTTCAAAGAAGCTAAGAGGCAGACCAGATACCACCTGGATCTCAATGACTAATGCACAATTAGCAGAGAAAGGCTTGCCAAAAATTGGAGATACAAAACTAGAAGAACAAGCTAGAGACAGAATAAGATGGAGGAAGATAACGAAAAACTGATCTTACAAACTCTTAAATATATGGATTTTAGCGCAATGTCGACAAACGACGGAAGGCGTATTTGATGATGGTGATTGTTTGTTACGGTTAAAAACATTCTGTACACGATTACAACGTGGTGGAATAGCATATGAGTATGTCAACTTGACCGGTTTCAGCTTCTCCAATTTCTTTCTGTGCTTGGTGATAATTTGACTTAGATACTTCATTTGCACCGTAAATTCCATATAATAGATGTGTGAAGCAATATCTCCCAAACAGTGTATTAGAGATGAGGAGACCAGAGCTTGCTTCATCCACAGAAATTTGCTAAAATCCATTAGATGCATCCAGTTTGGTAAAAATATTAGCACCTTTCATGCTTGCAAATATGACATTGGCGGTTGGCAATTTGTACTGTTGTCTTTTGATAGCACGATTTATATCCCTTGGGTCTAAACCTAATCTTTGCGCTTCACTACTGTTTTCAACGATTACGATTGAGTTGACCCAGTCTGTTGGATCTATGACAGGGACAGTGGTTTCCATCTTCACCATCTTATCGAGTTCCTTTTTAAAACGAGATTTGACTGCTAATGGTACATTCCGCAGTAGATGAATGACTGATGGAATTTGATGATCAACGGTGATATTGTGTGAATTTGGAAGCTTTCCAATCTCACCAAAACAGCTTGAACACTTGTCGAGAAAATGTGGTAAATTTGTGTCGATTTTGTACTTGCGCTTAATTAGTTGTGACTTTTTGCAGATGTCAGCTCCGAGAATTGTATGTGATTCAGTATCAGCGATGAGAAATAAAACTGGTGATACGGAATTTTTATATGTAATGGATGGTACGCATTTTCCGGTTACCAGTATATCTGTGTTATTGTATGCGGATAACTTAACCTTTGTGGATGTGTGTTTTGAACGCCGTGTGAGTTTATTATAATTCGATTTCGGTAAAACATTTATTTCGGCTCCAGTGTCGATTCTAAATTTGACGGGTCTGCCGATTACATCCAAAATGGCACCCCACTCGGTAGATTGCGAGATTGTGTCAATGTTTTTATGCAATTCAGTGGAAGAAGGGCTTACGATACCCTCTGAGATGTTAGCCATTAGCATCCCCAGAAATAGATTTGTTCCGTCGGGTAATGAATCAGAATCAGAGTGGGGTTTCTGTTCAATATTTTGATTTGTGAGGCCAGACTTACAAAGTTTGGAAAAATGTCTCTGTTTATTACAATTATTACAACGTTTATCATAAGCTGGGCACCGTCATGGGATCCACCACAAAATTTACATGAGTGAAAATGATTGTCAAATTTTGGTTGTGACGCTGAGAAATAATTTTGTGAACGATAAGAACAACTTGTGGGTGTTTTTGCAATTATGAGGGTTAAATCTAGAACTGTTTTTCGGACTTCATTGAGTTCAGAACTTAGTTCAGTAGCAAGAGCTTTTGCCTGTTGAAGGGTTTGTTGCGTGGCTTGACCTGCTTTCATGGACTTTTCAAAGACGAGTTTTGGTTCACGTAAAAGTCGCTCTTGGAGTCAGAGGTCATTTAAATCACAAATTCAAATATCGCAAATGAGAGGGTCTTGTAACACTCCAAATTTACAGTCCTGTGCTATATGTTTAAGTTCAGTGACGAAATCATCAAATTTTTGGGAGTCAATTTGTTTTGTAGTGAAAAACGGTGGAGAAGATATGTACGTTTTGTACGAGGTTTACAGTATTTATCAAATTGTTGAAATACTTTATCAAATATTTACTCATCTCCATTCTCATCTCATGTTAAAGTATGATAAATATCACTGCCTTTGGCGCCTATGCCTGTTGATAGTATACTAGTTTTTACTTTGTCTGCTTTAGAGTCCTTCTCTGTTGCTTGGAGAAAAGATATTAGTTCACTTTTCTATCATTTCCACGGTTCTCCAAGATTTTCGTGAATAAACTTTAACGATTTTGGAGGCAGTAGTTCACCCATGGCTGCTGAAATAATGACAAATTAATAACTAGTAAGGCTCTGATAAACTTTTGACATTGTGTAATAAAGAACACTTATCGTGATTGCGCAGATACAGGCAGGTTAAAACCTTGAGTAAAGACCTTCTTATATGAGTACTTCTATTCAGTCATTAAATAGCTGAGAATCATTCCGTCACCATAACGATAGATAGAGAAGCGCCGATGTTGGATGTAAGAAAAGCATGAAACTGGACATGACACAAAAACATGTGTAGATAATAAAGTCCATTCTTTCACTGGGGTACAGTAATATTTATGTAAATTCCATGCAAAAGTTGAACTTTTCCTTGTACCTTAACGTTGAGCTTCTTCATATGTGCCAGAATGTCTTAAGTAAAAGCTTAATCTCAAAGCCAATCTATGTAACTGAGTATAGGAATATGGTCAGCTTGCTGAAGCAAATCTAAAAGTAACGAATCTCATGTCTGAGCTCTCACATTCATTAACAAACTTTGTCCATACTCAACCAAGAGATCTAGGAGTGATCTAGTAAGTCCTGGTAATTTCAAATAGTTTCTTCAAGAAACTTAATAAATTGAAGGTGCCGAAGAATTAATTCAACAAATTTCAACACCAGCCTCACGGTCGAGTTCTGAATACTAGGCTGCACAGTGCGTCCTGGTATGGTATCCAATGAAAACAATTTTATCCGGTTCCGGGTTTTCCATTTTCACTCTCTTTTAGATTCTTTTAACAAAGGGGTGTTCTTTTCACAGGCAAATCGTCCTTGGTGACATTGTCTAGTGTGCTGGAGCCTCGCGGTGGGGTTTTTTAATAATAAACAACAATACAAGGCGTAAATTCACTAATGTATTGAACGGCATCTTTTATCTACATTTGAGCAACTACTCTTAGTTCTTTTCATAAGAAACCTGTTGATAAGAAGCCTAGTACTGGGCTTCTCGGACCGAAAAGTGAAACCTGGGAAACCCATTTATACTTTTCTGAAATTTTCCAGACTTACTGAATTTTATAAATGGAGAATCTACTGAGGATGTTCAAATAAAGTTTGCTCACCATAATTGGACCTTTGTTCGGGTTGTGATTTTGAGTTGATTGAAAATGGCAGAAAGTACAAGGATGGATCTGTTTCAGAAACTTATTAAAGGATATTCTCACGTACACAAAGAGAAAAGTGGTAAAGAAATACACTTGAAAGTGTCAGCCGAATGGAAATTGCTGTCTATAAGAAAATTTAGAACTTAAAAAGCCTAGTCCGTAGAAGAAAGTACAGGATATGGCAATATGGAGCAAGGTTATCAAAGGAAATGCCGAAGGAGGAATATTCTGGTGGTGGTATTTCTAAGAATTTGAATATGGAAAAGGCTGCAGTCATAGCTGCACCAGCTGAAAGTCCTCTCAGTTGTATTATCCTCTGTTTTAACGACTGACTTGTTGCAGGCAGCATTTCCGAGTAAGGAGAAAATCAAACCAAACCCAAAATAGAATTCTGTCAGGAAAAAGGTAAAACTCGAAAAAGATGTACTTTTTGGTCTCCATCGGAAACGCAAGCACGGTCTGTTGTCGGTGCTTGATAGCGATGAACTCAGAGTGAGAAAAGTGGAGAAGAAAAAAATTGAAAGCGAGCTGGCTTTTGTTTCTCACCATAATTCTGTCGCAAGCGTAAATTTTTCGCAACCAGCGGAAAACTGACGCTTGCGACAGAAAAAATGCCCCGATAATTGAAAGCAGAAAAATTGGTCTCTGGACGAAAATACTGGAAAGATGGTAATAGGAAAAACTGATAGAACACCGGTAGCACAAACAAAGGTCGATAAAACGGAATTTAAATCTGCAATTGCAGAAACACCAATTACTGGTTCTGTTGCGCATAAACGTTGACATTTTTGAAGTCATTTGAACCGTTCAAACTCTTACCGCAGTTTTTGACTTTCAAAGCTCTGCAGTTTATCTACGAAATGCTCATATAGCCGAAGGAAAAAGACATGTAAACACCGCGCCGGTGAAGCTTCTCCGTTAACAAAATTCAATGTATAGTAGCCACGAAGGTGCCATATTTTCCCCTTCAACCATTTGACATTTGAAGAAAACCGTGGGATTTCTTGGCCCTGAGGGAGTCATATTTCATTCTCAGGATGACAAGGCTAAGGTCCCACTCGGACTGACTACCGCAAAGAAACAGGCGCCATTAGTGATGCATGTTGAATATCACGTCAAATTACCTAATCATGACTTCGTAATTTCAAAACAACAAAAGCTGAAACCATTGGTAATTGGCGACATACAGATGAAAGCGAGAACATTCTCTACAGAGGCTGTTACACACTCAAGATCAACTTATATGGGCATTAGAAATGCAAAGCATCTCGGTTCGAGTGCATATCACCATATTGCAGACAGGAAACAAATGCTGGCGCTCCCAGAGTTCGAGAGAAATTTCAAAAATTCAAAAGACGAGGAAAAACGGGGTTATGATAATGAGTCTTCATGGCAGGCTAAGTGAAAATCTGTTGTATGCAAAGACAATAGCATGTGCAATTGAATATTTTCAGTCTTAAATGCACCAGGTTGTACTACATTAACCAGAGTCGAAAGAAGAATCGTCCCCCTTAGTAAAGAGTTGACTGGTGTTTTGTTTGAGCACGAAAATTTTGGAGCCCACTCTGGTTGACAAAGGAAATACAATTAATCCTCAACTTGAGTTGAAAGACTTTGAACACGCTGGAAAGATGAAATTTAGAGAGGGGTGGTCATCGATGGCTATCCGGTAATAGCCGAATATATTGACGATAGAGTACCGTAGATCGTCAGATCTAAGCAAGAAGTGGAAATTATCTCATGTAAAATCTTCCCAATATTTCCCACAAATCGTTAAGTGCAACGATAATACATGTTGTACGCCATCTAAGTCGACGTACAAAAGTGTTTTGCAATATAGGTTTTTGCCACCTTCATTTACTATATCTCAAAGTCCGGATGATCGGTTGACATAGGCAAGATCTGATTAAAAGAGTCAATATCTATCGTTGCATCAAACGATTGCTATGCGTCGTATGATCCAAACGATTATGAGCAGAAATATTCTCTTGGAATATCATGATGCATTCAATCCAGCTTTTAAGTTCGAGTTAAAGAAGCAAATTTGTTCAGCATGCGGCGTGAATTTCGGAACGATCAAAATGATATTGATGCACCGCCAGTCTTGTAGTCATGAAGATGACACTGGTTAAAATGAGAAAGCTTCAAATGTGAAGTAAACTGTTCAAAAAAAAGAGAACGACCACTTCGAGATTCTTCCTTGCGCCAATGAGAGGCTCGTTGTCACTTGTGGATCCGAGAAAGAGAGTGGGTCTTGGCCTGATATCGAATTTGACAATATCGAAGATATACTGATCAAAGATCCCGTGGTCGGAACACCTTTATTTGTTCCCACAGCGACAACAGAGAACATTAATGATGCAAATGGTACTGAAAGCGGTTTACTGAAACTTGCTTTCTTAGCCTGAAAGAACGAGGTCTTGAATATTTGTTGCTTGTTTGCAGACTTTCGCAAAAGTTGCAAAATGCTATCTTGAATGTCAGATTCGCTGCCCATCTTTTTCTAATAAATTTTAGGCCACATGAAACAAAAGTTTGGTCAGGGGGCCTTGCGTTTTTAAATCTTATGCAACAAGTGGAGTAGGGCTCAAATTTTGTTGCTATGGGTTACAAGGGATAGAGCGGTAGTGAAAAATGGCGCATTTGACCATTACATAATTTTTGAATGGCCCCAAGAGGAAGAGTTGACGTCTTCTCTGAATGCCCTCAAGCTGTAACGAAGAAATTTCCAAGAATATGCATTCGTTTCGTGTACATGGCTGAAGAAATGAAAATCGTCATTCATAATAAATGCTCTTTCTAATTGCACCCAGCAAGCAATTGGGAAGAACATAGAATACAAATCGTGAAAACAGCAAAAAGCTCATTTCTCTGCGTACAATACTGCTGCTCCCAACTGGGGGAAACTGTTACGTGATTATGGAACCGAAGGGGGTAATCTTCCTATCCCTTAAGTCCAGAAAGATTGTTTGGTAATGGGCTACATGAAAGCACACTCAAACATTCTCAAGGTGGCTTTGCAGGGATGTATATCACTGTCAACCTCGGCATTTCAATACCATAGAATGCCACAGCCTCGTGCAAACAATGTGGCTACTTTCTCTGGGTTCACTATTGTTATGAACTTGGAATCATCAGGAAGATACAAAAAGTATCATGTGCCGTAAATTTTCAAGCAAATTTCCTTTGTTTGCTACCTCAAATATCCTATCGAATTGTCTTCGGTTGCAGCATTGGGGCAGCCTTCATTATTTACTTTCCTATTTTCGATTTAGTTTGTTTTGCATTACTAAATAGTACAATAACTTCTGTATGGCTTTTGGTGCGGCCGAGGTAAGCGTACTACCCTGGCTCCGAAATATATTAAATCGAAAATCTACCAACCAAATATTACACATAATCGGAGTGACGATATCGTACGAGGTTGTAGCAACTGAAGTAACCTGGCACAGAGTCTACGTAACAGGGGCTCAGGCAACTCAAAACCCAAATCAAAAGCGCATTAGGTTGTTAGCATCGCCTGTTAAACCGATTAAATTATACAAAAGACAATTCTCAAGAATCAATGTTTAATTTTTGTTTTAAAGAGGGAATGCAAATTATCGGCCTGCCACGTGGTGAAATTTCTTTTTCCGTAAAAAACACGTCATTTTGAAAAAAAAGCTTGACCCTTGTTTTTGTGCGTGAATTGACAACAAAAAAATAATGAAAACCCCACGACGAATAAACAGGTCATTGCGTGGCAAAGAACGCAACACCGAAATCACGAAATTTTATCGTCTGTTTTGCGAATTGCCTGATCAACAAGCAGAACACCCGCTTGTCCTTCTGGCCTTCAAACTTAAATGTTTTACTGAAATTGCTGTTTACAGTACAGTTTTATTCAAATTTCAGCAATTCAATAATGTTGACAATTCAGGGGCACAAAAGCTCACAGGTGCTAATGTATTAGACATGCAGAAAAACGAAAAATGAATTAAAATTCTTTACGTGCCACTTCTCATTGGTAGGGTAACAGTTGGAAGATATAAAAATTATGTGGCTTGAGAACGTAGCGCTGGCAGCCGAGTTTGCAGTGACGGTCAGCTAAGCTTCATCAGTTGCACGAACGCGATTGCGTAACATTTATTCTCCACTTATATTCCTTAAATCTTCGTGACAATAACACCATGATAGCATTTCCCTGAACTATGACACCAAATGCTTTCTAAAGTTCTTACCAGCATGCATGAGACGAGTAGATAACAAAAAAATAACACAAAAGTACAAGTGACCACAAACAATGAAAAGTATAAATTGATCTTCTTTCTTTCCAGCTTGGCTATAATTTCCTTCTTACACGTTAAAGCGTCAGAGTTCACCACTTGTCCTTTCAAATGTTCCCTCATGGAACAATGTCAATTTTAAAGTCAAAGGTTAAAGCGAAGAAATCATGAAGTTTATTCCTTGTATGGTGGAGTTACAGTGACAGGAACATCAGAATGGTTAACAACGTAAGAACTTACACTCCCGAGTAAAGTTCTTCTAATAAAATTTAATCCACGGGATCCCATAAAAATACCGTTGGCATTTTTCTCCTTAGCCAGTTTACAAATGGCGTCCCCAGCTCCAAACTCTGACTGTGGCATATGAATTTCGCAAGGTATATTACTCTCGTCGCATAACTTCTTAAATTTATCAACTGTATCCCTTGATTTCTGCACAGTACTTTGTAGCTCTGTATCATAATCATTTGGCATCACCATTGGTGCCATTGCGACAGAACCAGCTGGTAATGATGGCATCTCGTGAACGTGCACAATACCTATTTTATCTCCTGGTCGATACATTTCTTTCTGGAAGTATGCTAGTGCCCGTCTGCTATTATCAGATGCATCTACCGGCAAGAGAAAAAACCTTCCTTTAGAATCGGCCATTCTGATTTTTTAAATAACTTCTCTCTGCGATACTGACAATCAACTTCCCTTTAAACCTGGCACTTCGCGAAGTCTACCTTTATTCATGCGTTGAGACATGACCTCCTCATAGGACACGTGCTAATTTCTTTCCTCCAATGGGGGAGGCCGGAGGACAAAGGCCAATCATCTTTCGTCTGCAGGGGAAAACCATTTTGAAACTAAAACTGTGGCAATGATTGTTCAGTTCAGCCAATGTCAGAATATCTTCACAACCATGAGACAGGCAAACCGTAAAGGGCCCAGGTCTTGAACTTGCACATTCGAAATGAGGCAAGTTTGGCGCCTGAACAATTTGACAAATCAAAACGGCCACATCTCGTAACTAACAGTGGACAAAGAACACTGATGAATAAAATAATTTGTTCACCATTATTTTGTACATTGTAAAGTATGGTGTCTATGTTAAAAATGTACATATATGATATTTACATATCTCCAAGTGCAAGAAATAAGTCGTGCAAACGAGGTGATTCAGGATTCAGAGGAAATTTAATTGCAAGTTGAATGTTTGAGGGGATTTACACGGAGGAGGAGAATTATTGAGAGAGACAGCCTTAGTGATCATAAACTTTTAAATGCTATTGTGGATGGACTGCATTTTATTTCTGGTAAGTCATGAAAACTATTTTAAAAGACCAACCCCGGGCTGAATATTTGTTTGAAGTGCGCAAGGCCGAATCAAGGTCACCTTGTCAGGTTTCTCCTGTCACAGCTCAGAGAGATTCATCCAAAGCAGCTGGTTATTTGATGTCATCATCATTTGCAGAAGTTCACACTCTGTGGAGAACGACCGGTCTCCTTTTGTGTTAGCGCGTTTTCAGTTCTGAAATTATATGAAAACAACATTGATAAACATAGATGTAAGAGCTTTATCATATCTTGAGTCGTAAGCCTTTTCTGAGCTACGTTTCGAGAGATACTTCTCCCACCGTCAGGCTACTACGACGTGGTAAACACTTTAACATAAATTGGGGAATAACCATTTATTATTGTTTATATACCAGAATAGTAAAGTAACTTAATCCATTGCAGAAAAACATGAAAATTACAGCAGCAGGTGTTATGTTACTTGAACTTGTTCTCACAGGAGTGTATTTTTTATATTAAAAGAAATAGGCCTAAGACATCAAGCCTCCCAACCGGACAGAATTTTGTGGAACTAGAATGTGACATTAGTTCATGTCATGCCTTTCACCTGAGGTATGTTTCCCATAGAACCACTTTTCCACTCTGCCTTTTCTTAGTAGGGTTGGGTTTAAAATTGGTGTTGTTTTCTAAACATCAAGTAACAACAAAAACATTTTCTTAACCTGTTCTATTCTTTTCTGTTGTTTCCAGTTAGCAGAAGAAATGGAGACACCACCCTTGAAACTAATGAAATCTTTTGCAAAGTTCTCATGGTTAGGAGCAGTGTCTTTGCGATTAGCATAATAATGCATATACTCTTTTTTTATGTGATGTATAATGACTTTGTTTTGATACCCATAACTTGAGCAATTCATTTTTCTTAAAATAATTTTGCTGTGTTGATACATTCATACAGATTTTTCCACCAGGTTCCATATTCCAACTATTTTTTAGTTTCCCAATGACCAAAAATTAACTGCAGGTGATGACGAGTTTTCACTATGGATTGGACAAAGTTATTTTGTAAATAATATTACCTGTAAGTAGCTTTATTTGCATAGAAAAAATGACTTACACATTGGCCCCAACAATATTCCTATTATTGTTTTAAGAAGTGTTCTCGGGAATTATTACCCATTTTACAATAAGTTTTTTTTGCAAGTTAATCAGAATCTTGCTTCCACAACTCTGGAAATTACCAGTGACAATTCATGTTTTGAAAACCCTCTCAAACAGTCTAACCCTCACAACTATGAACCTATATGATAGGTTTTCCTATAATTGCTAAAGTATTTAAATCATATATCAATGATGTCAAGCATCTTTGTTATACTGCCTTCCTTTCAGGGTATTGGCCTAGGTTTTGTTCAGGTAGATAAACTCTTGCTCACACATGCATATCTGCCACACTTTCTGCCAGATAAGGCTAAACTTGTTACTTTACACATTGAAAAGCTTACAACAAGGCTGTTTATGCCAGACCTATTAAATGCCATCACCCCAGTGAAGTGGTAGGGGCCTTTCAACTTATATATATATTAGTAAAAACAATAAAGTATGAAAAATTGTGATGAACACAAGGTATGTGTAAACAGAATACAGAGTAAACAAAATACATCATCACCCCATTTTTGGTAGTTTTTGTCCATACTGTAATCATAACTTCAGTGCTATCATTGTTAAAATATTTTTGGTTTGAACATTGTTGGTGATATACTCTTCTGTCTTGTGGTGCATCTAGGATCCATATTCTTCCTCCTCCTCCTCCCCATCAAGTGACATCAGTCTCTGTGGAAGCTGATGATTTTTTTCCTTCCTCCTGAGAGAGAGAGACAGACAGACAGACACAGAGAGACAAAAACAAAGACACATGATTTTTGTTGACATGTTTCTTTTCACCCACAACACACGAACACACACTACAAGCATCAATTAAAACTATTTTTCAGGGGGTTACATCTTATTGATTTTATGGGAATAATGCAAGGGCCCTACATACATTTCAACAAACGAAATTGCTGCTATCAATAATTGCCCTGTCATAGAAAAAATATTGTAAATAATAAAAGTTGACATAATGAAAATTAGTTAAAGGAATTTCATTTGTTTAAGAATCAAAGATTTTAAGATGATCTGGGTGTTGGTGATGAATTGCTCCATCACTTCATAAATCAACAGTAGCTGCCTTCATGCATTTTCTTCCAGTGTTCTTCTGTGGTTTGCAGTTTTCATTGTTTTAGATAATGGTTTCATAAACATCTTATCAGGGTTTGCTACCAGTTGTAGAGGAGGTATGTTTTCCATTTGAATTCTGTTTGTTCTTTCATTGTTCCTTGCTTTTCAGTTGAATGGTGATCTATTTTCTAAAATTTGTTTCTTTGGGTTCCCATCTACATCATAGATGCTAATCATAGCTGGTAAGGCTTTCAGAAAACTAGTTGAACTGACAAGTTTGGATGCTGGAAAATATGACAAAATATCCTGTGTCACTAGAATGTGTTTGGATGATGGCATGTGTCAGTGTTGACCTATTACCATATGAATGCTGATTAGCTTCTAATAACATTTTAATATTATTAGCCAAGAATACACTGTAATTCAAAAAAATTTCTGCAGTTGTGACAAGGAACGTTCAGGTAACATTAAAATATAATTTGTTAGGCTGCTTTGGGGTGCAATTGCTTTTATCACCTCATCATCTGAGTACCCACAGTTTAGGCCACTTTCAGTTTGGTGTATCAGAGCAACATATGTCAATCTTGTAAAATTATTGAAATATACAAGTTTTGTAGGCAAAATTCCCTGGTAAATATTCAATATCAACATGTGGTTTCAACAAAAATTATGTGACTCTTATGTCATTACAAATTTTCATTATAATAATTTGCATAATACAACATCTCCCTTTCTTTCTTTTCAACAAAAACACATTACTGGGAAAGTGACTATAATAACTCTATTGAAATAAACAAAAACACAGTCTTAAAATGTCTCTTTTTTAAAATACATTTGTTCATAAGTCCAAATGTTGGGGTGGCCGGCTAACATGACCTGACTTTGTAGTGTTGATAGGAACTTCATTTTGCTCTTCTTTCTCCAGTTCTGCTGGTTTCGATGAGAAAGCAGTGAGGAACTTTCTGTTTCTTCTGACAGATCCCTTTAAAGTTTGGACAATGTAGGAACGAGGCTGTTTTTGTTACAACAGCTGGAACTTTCAGGTCACAGACCCATACTAATGTTCCCAAGGCAATCTCTGGCATTTTCTTTGCAGCATGATGCTGAAACTTTTGTACCTGTTTCCTAGTTTCTTCTTTATCTCTGAACTTTGTCACACCTTGCCATTTTGGTAGAAGCTCTGATTCAGCAACTGGAATCCTGGTTCTTAGATTACGTCCAAACAGGAGTTCCAAGGGGCTATATCCATTGTCCAGCTTAGTAGAGCGATATGCTAACAAAGCTTTTGCAGGATCATCTTCTTTCTTGATAAGTCCCTTTACGGTTTGAACTGCCCCTTTGGCTTCTCCATTTGATTGAGCATACTTGGGGCTGTTAGTGATGCTTTGAAATCCTCAGTCCTTCGCAAACTTCAAGAACTCAGCTGAGTCGAATTGTGGGCCATTGTCGGATCTCACAGTTTCCGGTACTCCATGACAAGTGAATATGGACTGAAGTGCTTGTATAACATCTCGCAATGTTTGTGATGATATAAGCAGTGCAACTTTGACATAGTGGCTGGAATAATCTATAACTACCAGGTATGTGTGGCCTTTCAAGTAGAACAAATCCATTGCTATGATTTGCCATGGCCTTTCAGAGTTGACTGATGGTATCAGTGGTTTGGTGATTACATTTTGGTGTTCTGCACATTGGCAACATCCATTTACCATGTCTTCTATCTGCTTACTCAATCCGGGCCACCAGACCGATGCTTTAGCTCAAGCACAACACTTGGTAATACCTTGATGGCCCTCATGTAAACAATCAAGGATTTCTAGGCACATTACTGGAGAAATTATTATGCAGCACCCTTTCAACAGAATACCTTTAACTAAGGTAATCTCATTTCTCTCAGGCCAGTATGCTTTCAGTGCTTTTGGGCAACTTGATCTGTCTGGCCAACCATCTCTACAGTATGACACAATCTGTCTACACACTTCATCCTCTCTCTGTCACTCCTATCTCGTCAAGTCATTTGTCACTAGCTGGTATCTTACTCAACACTGTCCACATACAATTCAATCTCTTCTGTTTGTTTCTCATCATGTTCATGATTAATGGGTGCATGTGATACTGTATCAGCAACAATGAGTGACGTACCAGGAACATGTTGTTATATCTTTAATAGGGTTCATAATAAATACTCAGACAACGAGTCCAAAACGTGATTAGCAAGTGAACGCCATACTGATAAATCTGTTTATTCAAACTGCGCATGCGTACATAATAAAACAGTACAATAACAAACAACGATATCAAAATACTACATCTCCTCCCCTTTTACAATTATGCTGGTTTCATTAAAAGTCACTGAGATATAATGTCTATAGTTCAATGTTCCAATGTCTTACTATAATTTTCAAATTTGTTTAAGTATAGTATATATTGAATAAATGATGAATAACATTAACACAAAATAAATGCAACTAAGTATAACCTACTCTAATTCAGAAGGTTGGGTGGACTATCAACCTTTGAATGACATGTAATATTCCAAGGGATTATTCTGCCCTTATTGTGGAATATACATCTAACTACAGATCTAACTTATCAGGAGCTTTTCTTACTCTTAATGGATATCGTCTTTCAGTAGTTTGCATTGCTGGTGTGTCAGCTGGTTTATTTGGTAAGGTACTATCACAAGTAGGATTGTTACTAACCAA
>RDPX01000012.1:1788964-1961464 GCA_003991215.1 Morbakka virulenta
TTGATGACGTCATCAAAATCTTTGTAAGAGTCCCTTTTGCCGGTGAAAAAGGAGAGCAATTGGTTAATAAATGTATTAATAAATTGCGTCGTTTTACCAAAAAGAATGTTGTTTTCGTACGTCTCTTCAACACAAAGAAGGTTTCCATGTTCTGCCCTACAAAAGACAAAATTCCGACATTACAGAAGGCTAATGTAATTTACAAAATTAAATGTCCGGGTTGTGGTGAAGAGTATGTGGGTAAGACAGACAGATGTCTACAGTTGCGGTTGAATGAACACGGAACTAGAAACGACCAACCAATGTTTTTGCATTTGTCGCAATGTGAATTGTTTCGAGATTACGTCAGTCTTTTTAGTTTACCATCATTTGATACATCGTTCAAAATAGAAGTTAAAGAACACATTAAAAACGCTGTTCTACTTAATTATTCTATTGTTGATTCTAATACTAGTTGGTCCCAATTGTCAATTCTAGAAGCATTTTATATAAAACGCTACTCACCGTCGATAAACAAAGGTTTAAAGGCCTCAAGGGAGTTGCAATTATTTTCTTGACATAATTGCCCTCTGCGAGTTGCCTTTGTACTTTTGGTTACCCATGGTTACCTAGTTTTTGTATAAGACTGTATGATTTGTGAATTAGTTCATTGCTGATGATGACACGATAAAGATGTCGAAATATACTCTATAAGATCTAGATAATTTCCTTGTATTTTGAATCTTAAAATCAGGAAATGTTTTTATTCGGTTTCTGTTTTGTTTTATTACTGTCAACAGTAAAATGAATTTGATTTCCATGACATAATGAGTATTTTGAATATATTTCAATGTATTAACATCATCATCAGCAAAATAGTTTTAATAATATTATTTATTCCTACGAATAAAAAGAAAACAATCATGTATAAGCAATATCAATTCAGAAAATACAGTTTATAGATTGCGACCAATAAAATTGATTACAACATTATTGTAAGCTTATAATATGGTATAAGCTTATAATATATTATAAGCTTACAATATGGTTTAACTTTGGAAGCTATTTGGCAAGAACTCATACGTCCTAAGATCAACGTTAAGGAAGAGTTTAAAAGCCGAAAGCTTACAATAATGTTGTAATCAATTTTATTGGACGTGAAAATGCTTACAATTTTATTAACCTGAAATTGCATGCAATATTTGTCTTGTAAGTAGTCTGTCCTCAGACAGGTTTAGCGCCATACACGCCATCCATCTCTATCCTCGGCTCTCCGCTTGATATCTGAATAATTTTCCATTCTTCCATTAACTTGCTTTTTGAACTGGTCTAATAAAGTTATTCTTTTCCTTCCTCTGCCTCGTTTTTCAGGCAACTGTCCTTCAATGATATCTCTTAACATACTCTGGTGTCTCAGAACGTGTCCGATCCATTTCCTTTGGCGATTTCGTATAGTTGTTATAAGCATTATGCACTCTTCAGCTTGTTGTAAAACTTCTTGATTTGTCATTCTTTCTGCCCAACTGATTTTCTGCATTCTCCGCCAGAACCACATTTTTGCACTTTCCAGCCTTTTGATATCCTCCTTCTTTAACACCCATGACTCTGATCCATACAGCAGGACATTCCACACCAACGTCCTAATCATTCTCTTTTGAATGTTCAGATTAAATTTTCTTGTTAGTAGTTCTCGCCTCGAATTGAATGCAGCCTTTGCCAGAGTTATTCGTGACTTTATTTCTCTTCTGCAATAACCATCGCTTGTTTTAATACTCCTGAGATGCTTAAAGGTTTTAACTTTTTCGATAGGTTCTCCGTTCATTTTAATCTTAACATTACTCTCACCTCTTTTACTGATCTTCATCACCTTGGTTTTCTTTACATTGATTCTCACACCAACACTCTCAACTACCCTATTCAAATGGTTCATTATTTCTTGTAGTTCTTTCTCAGAGTTTGCTACCATGGCCTGATCATCGGCAAAACGTATTGCTTGGACTAGTTGTCCGCCAACCTTAACTCTTTCTTGACAGTTCTCTAGCGTTCTTCTTACCATTTCTTCAGCAAATATGTTAAAAGGGGAAGGCGACATTAGGCAGCCTTGGCATACTCCTCTACCAATTTCAGCTGGCTCTGACTCTCCATCTTTTGTTCCTACTGTTGCTGTCTAATGCATGTGTAGGTTCTGTATAAGTATTCTATCCCTCCAGTCCACGCCAGCATTTTTGAGGATCTCCATTAGGTTTTTCCAATCCACCTTATCGAAGGTTTTCTCATGATCTACCAACGATGCACATAGTTCTTGATCGTGTTCTATACTGCGTTCTGCCAGAGTTCTCAACACAGCTATTGCTTCTCTTGTTCCCCGTTCTTTTGTAAAACCAAACTGGTCCTGTCCAATTACATCCTTCATTTTGTTTTCAGATCTCTTCTTCAGTATTTTAAGTAATATCTTTGAGGCATGTGTTATCAAGCTAATCGTTCTGTGGTCTTCACATTTCTTACCTGCTGATTTCTTTTCTATTGGTACCATAACTATTTTCAAAAAGTCTTGCGGCCATGCCCCTTGTACGTAGATCTATTGACACAATAGTACTACTTCGTCCAATGCAGTACTTTTTAAAATCTTCAACATTTCTGCTGGGATATTGTCTATTCCCTCTGCTTTACCAACTTTTAGTTCTTTGATCGCTTTAAGAACCTCGCTTCTCATTATGTCCGGCCCAATGTCATCCTGGTTACTAACTTCGAACTGTGGTTCTAAGAGTGGTTCTGTTGGTCTTCCATCCTTATTATACAGCATTTCAACATACTCTTTCCACCTATTTTTGATGTCGACTGGATCTTTTACCATTTCTCCATCTTTACTTTCTTTCCCTCGCTGTATCTTGCTACTTCTCTTACTGAATGTTAGTTCCCTGACGGTCTTGTAGACTTGATCAACTCTTCCCATCTCAACAAGGCTCTCAATTTCTCTGCACTCCTCTTTCCACCATTTTTCTCTTGCCCTGTCTGTTTTTCTCCTCAGGTCATTGTTCAGCTATCGGTATCTCCTTCTTTCTTCTTCAGTGTTGACATTCTTCCAATCTTTCCGCTCCATAGCTTTTATCATTTCTTCTGTCACCCAAGGTTTTTTAATTCTCTTCGATTGTGTCTTGTCAATAGCGTTTTCAGCTCCTTTGTTCATTGCGTTCCTTAGTCTCATCCACCTTTCGTTCACGAATGTTACAATGTCACTATTTCTCACAAGTTCATTGTTGGTTTCATTGATAAACTCCTCTCCTTTTTCAGTGTTGAGCAGTTCTCTGTTCCATTTTAGGAATGGTTTTGCTTTGGCTACCTTTTTGAGTTTGAGGTTTACTTTCATCAAAACAAGACAGTGGTCATAATATACATCTGCACCTGTATAAGTGCATGATTTCTTTACACTGGTTTTATATCGCTTCCCAACAATAATGTATTCGAGTTGCATCCTTCGTATTTCTCCTGGTGCCTTCCATGTGTACTGCCTTCTCTCATGGTTTTTAAATAATGTATTTGTAATGCACAAGTTGTTTCTTACACAAAAATCAATTAACATCTCTCCCCTGATGTTCCTTCTTCCCAGCCCATTCTTTCCAGTCACATTCAATTCCTTCTCATCTCCAACAACAGCATTCATATCACCCGTTATTACTATGTAATCTTTGCTNTCTTTCTTCTTCCGTGTTGACATTCTTCCAATCTTTCCGCTCCATAGCTTTTATCATTTCTTCTGTCACCCAAGGTTTTTTAATTCTCTTCGATTGTGTCTTGTCAATAGCGTTTTCAGCTCCTTTGTTCATTGCGTTCCTTAGTCTCATCCACCTTTCGTTCACGAATGTTACAATGTCACTATTTCTCACAAGTTCATTGTTGGTTTCATTGATAAACTCCTCTCCTTTTTCAGTGTTGAGCAGTTCTCTGTTCCATTTTAGGAATGGTTTTGCTTTGGCTACCTTTTTGAGTTTGAGGTTTACTTTCATCAAAACAAGACAATGGTCAGAATATACATCTGGTCCTGGACACAAGCATGAATTCTTTACACTGGTTTTATATCGCTTTCCAACAATAATGTAGTCCAGTTGCATCCTTTGTATGTCTCCAGGTGGCTTCCATGTGCGCTGCCTTTTCTCATGGTTTTTAAATAACGTATTTGTAATGCACAAGTTGTTTCTTACACAAAAATCAACTAACATCTCTCCCCTGATGTTCCTTCTTTCCGAGCCCATACTTTCAGGACACATTCAATTCCTTCTCATCTCCAGCAACCGCATTCATATCACCCGTTATTACTATGTAATCTTTGCTCGTACAATGTTATATTTTTTCTTCGATTTTGCTATACACGTCATCCACTTCCTCATCTACATGAGTACTTGTTGGCATGTACACAACAAAAATTACAATGTCTACTGGCTTTCCCTTCAATCTTACCACCATCAGTCTGTCGCTACAACAATCAACCTCTATTACAGCTTGACTAGTCTGTTTGTCAAGCATTAGTGCCACTCCATGTTCAGCTTTATCCCTCCCAAAAATATCATCTTGAAGTTACCACAATTCCTTTCACCCTGACCTTTCCATCTTATTTCTGTCATTCCCAAGATATTAACCTTGAACGTTTCCATTTCTCTGATTACCTTTTCTAGCTTCTCTGGTCTTACTAATGACCTCAAATTCCATGTACCTATCTTCAATAGATTGTAAGGATTTCGCATGATTACGACCACCTGGGAAGCCTTACATCCTCCCATGCCGGACGTGACACCCTCACGTAGAGGCGCCCCGTTAACGTCGTTGTCTCGGATATCAAGATTACGTGATTTCATGTGTGTGTGTGTGTGTGTGTGTGTGTGTGTGTGTGTGTGTGTGGCGAACGCCTTGGAAAAGTTAATGAAGGTGGTTTACCGTTGCCTTCCTTCATCGCAAACCCACCTAACTGGGGCATGGTCCTACTAACTCGGACCAGTGGACTCCTGCCGTTTCCATCATAAGGAGGATCATCCGCCCGCAGCCACCATCCACTACTGCTGCTGCCCAGTAGTTTAAAGGGGTAATCTTCAAGCCATTCCTAAGTTTGTAACTTGGTACTAGCCATAAAGGACCAGATGTGGCAAAGAAACCTAAGAGGAGCTGTTATCAAGAAGGGGTCAGAGGAGTTGCACTGTTTAACAACCGAAGTTGCTATGAACTCACAAGCGCTCTAACACCTACTGACAAGAGTTCTACCAAAGTTTCACCACATCTCGGGCTATGGTAGGCGCCGATCGCCAGGTCGGTATTCGCAAACGGATGTTTACGCCATACTCCATTAAATACTTTATAAGGCTTTACTTTTGAGCCATCAGCCTTAGCACTGAGGCATACAGTCACACGTGCTTTTTCGTGGCTTGTAGATTTCAAAAAATCATCTCTGCTGCCTCTTGGGGCCACTGTCGTAGTAGCAACCATGTCACCCCAAACGGGAGTTCCGTCCATTGCAATGATGTCATTTGGCAAATTATTCTCTTTTATCTGAAGCCAACGCACCTGAACAATGAAGAAAACTTCTTAATAAGCTGTTCTGGATCCTTTTGAGCAATTGTCGTTCTTCTTAACGATAGTTCCATTACGCTTCATGAATTTTTCCAACCACCATCTGCTTGCTTGAAATTTGTTCGGTTCTTGTGGATATGTTTCATCAAACATTAGTTTTGCTTTTTTCATTATTAAAAGGCGTGAAACCCACGATCTCTTCTTTGTTGTCTGCTTTCTTATTCCTTAGAAAATTCTGTACCACATTACAAAATGCGTTCCAAGCTCTTCCTTCTGTCTCATTCATGGATGTGATAAAGTTTGGATCTCTCATAAGTGTTCTAATTTAGGGTCCATCAAATATACCAGCCTTTTTTGTCTCTTCGCTAAGACCAGGAGAAGTTGAACATATATAGCTGAAGCATTCACCACTGTGATGAAGGGCTTTGACGAACTGTTTCATCAGTCCAATTTTTATGTGCAAGGGAGAAAAGACAATATTCTTCCTATCCACTAAAGGATCATTGATGACATTCTTACCTCTGTCGCTGAGGCCATTCATTTTTCACCCAATGCTCTGTTGTAGCTCTACTGTTCTAGTAACACAGGAAACAGGGGTATTTTGTGCACCCTCCATGCTGACCTAAAAGAAAGTTAACCAATTTCAAATACACACAAATTACCCACCCATGAACATGATACTGCAACCTCTGTAGAACAATCTCAATGTTGTTGTATTCTTCATTACGTTTTACAGAATGACCTATTGGTACCGAGCCATACTTATTTCCATCGTGTAACAGAACACATTTCAAACTACTTTTGGAACAGTCAATAAAAAGCCTCCAACCCCTTGAATCATGGGCTGGAAGTCCCATAAAGAGAAGTAACTCTTCTACATCAGTACAATAGACAAGCTGGCCATCTAAATGGAAGTACTTCAGCAGTTATGCTTCCCTGTTGCGATGAAATGAAACACTTGTGCCTGGTTTCAGCATTCGATTCTCTTGCAGTCTTGGAGCCAACAGTTCTTTTGGTAGACAAAGATCACTAACCAAATCATTCAAAGCCTGCTTAGTAAACAGAATTGGCTTGTCACTATCTTCATCACAGGGCTGAAAAATATCTGTAGTGTCTTCTTCATCACTAGAAGAAGATGAGCAGAAATCTGTGTAATCTATTTTTAAAAGCTCAGTAAATATTGGTACAGGTATTTCTTCACTGTGTGCAACTGGTCGAATAGCTAAAGGGATAGTTGGGTACTGCAAATATTGCTTGTTTTTCTTATTGAAACCTTTTACATTAACAAGGCAGAAATAGCAGTCATCTAAATGATTGCTTGGTTCTCTCCAAGCCATAGGCACTTCAAACTTGAGTTTTGCATTCTTTCCTTGAAACCATGATCTCAAGGTCTCAACACAGGTTTTGCACACTTTTTGAGGAACCCCATGCTTGTCTTGGTCTCCAAGTGGTACTTTGAAGTAAGCCAAATACACACTCTTAACAAAGTCAGTAATGTTGCGCCTCAGATTCTTCAAAGTAAAGCTCCCACAGATGTAGCAAAATATATTTGGATCACTTAAGCATTGTCTTCTGCGAGATGTAGAGTCCATTGTTAGGTCAGTAACACATCCTGCAGACAAGAAAATTTTTTTTAGCTACCTGAGTTGTTCCTTGAATTTCTACCCAACCTCGCACACCTTAGGCATTGTTTCACAAAAAAAACAGCAGAATAATAACAATAAATAACTAAATTTAATTATAAAATCAATAAAAAACCACTACCTACAAACGAGTGTTGTGTAAGTTAAAATCTGTTTGTTTATTTTCGTATCATAAAAAATGGTTATGTTATGCATGTTCTAAGAAAACAAAATTTTTCTTCAGTTTATTGGATGACTAAATGAAAAGTAAATTTCCAAAATGAACCATATATTTCCGGATTATTTTTTTTGCTATACTATTTGATAGGATATTATTTTCTTAAAAATTCATGAAAAAATATAAATATGTATAGCACAAAAACTTGATGTGATGGAGAAAATCTAAGATCAGATTTGAATTCAACACCCTCAAATTAGTCTAAAACTGTTCTTAAATTCCATGCCAGAGAAAAAAATTTTTTCATTGTTTACCAGTGTAATCTTCTCAGATCCTTTCACATTTCTTCTTTAGACTTTCTTTTCAGTGATCTCGATAATCAGCTATTCTTTCAATTGTAGAAAGAGGCATGCTGAAATCCTCTCGTATTTGGTCTGTCCATCGCTTTGGGGGTCTACCCCCAGGTATTTTCCCATCAAAGTCTTCTTTGTAGGCACAATGTATGTCACTTAGATCACCTCTTCTAATGACTTGACCAAACCAAACTAGCTGAGTGTTTTTCTAATGGTGCTCATTCTCACTTTGTCAAAACGCCTTTTTCCATTCGTGGTTCTAAGACAGTCGTTTTCAAAAACAGTTAATTTTTGAATATCTTCTGCTCTTAGTGTCCAGGTTTCAGAGGCACAGATGGCAATGGGGACTATCAGAGAATAATATAGTATCATCTTTAAAGAGTTGGAAAATGGTCTGCTGTTGCAGATAGAGTGTTTTAGTCTGCCGAAAGCCGGAGATGGATCTGTAGTTCTCTCTCGTAAGCTTTTCACATTTCTTAAAGATTATTATTACAATTATTTTGGAAAAATCTTCAGGCGTTTTTTCTGTTGTCCAAATCAAGTTAAAGACTTTATATAGCATACGTACCATTTTTTCACCACCGGCTGTAATATTCTCTGTTATTATTTTGTCATATCCTGGTGCCTTCCTTTTTTTCATCTTTTTAATCGCTGCGCGTATTTTATCTGTAGTTATGTAACACAACCCTTGAGCATCGGTATTTGAATCTGTTAGAGTGTATAGTGCATTTTCATCATGTTCAAAAGAGGTGTTCAAGTGTTTGTTTCCATTTGCATCTTTAACAACAGAAAGTGATTTTCTGGGTTTCCCTTCCAATTCATGCACTGTTTTGAACACGTTATTGCTGTCATTTCATCGCAATTGGTCTTCTAGAGTCTAGAGTCTTTTTTGAAAGCACTCCAATTTTGTTTTTCTAACTTCTTTTTTAACGTCCTTATTAAGAACCGAGTACGCTGCTCTGTTTTCCACAATAGATTTCTTTAATGCTGTAAGTCTAGCCTACCTTCTACATTTTTCTTCTTCTATAGCCTACTGTTTGCTCTGTGATTTCATTAATGACATCTTTGAAGTTTTTGTATAGATAATAGACATACCCAGGACCCGTCATACCCATGGTCGTATTAGAATAAACTATTTGTTTCGAAACAAACTTGGTCAAGTCACATAATTATAAAAGGCAAAAATATAAACAACTTTGAGAAAGTATTATAAATAAGGACTTGAAATTCCAGCTATTACTTGTTGAATTACTATTTTTACTCTCATAGTTAACAACAAGGCCGTGAAGCAAACAGAAAATTTCATCTGTCTTGAAATTCTAGTCACAAGTGATAGACAATGTGAGAGTGATATGAAAAAGAGAATCATTTTAGCAAAGAACTCATTCACAAACGTAAGAGGAATGATAGAAAACAGCAAACTTGCAATGTCAACAGGAGGAGATTTGTGAAGTCTTTTGTGTAGCCTGTACTTCTCTATAAGTGCGAGACGTTGACTCTTCAGGAGGATGATGAAAGAAGACTTGAAGCTATGGAGATGTGGTGTTGGAGAAGAATATTGAAAGTTCCCTGGACGGTCGGAAGAACAAATAAGGAGGTGTTGGCCCTGGCTGAAGTAAGGAAAGCCTTGTTGACAGTCATGAGAGTCAAGCAGCTGCGCTTTGTAGGACATTTTAAGGATGGATTGCTGGAAGAGCTGTGCTGAGTGGCAAGATTGAGGGACGGCGAGGAAGAGGAAGACCAAGACTAGAATATGTGGATCGACTGGTAAAGATAACAGATGGGAGATTATGAGAGATGGAGATGTGTGGCAAACCACAGAAGTCCACATCAAGCGGGATATGACACCGGGTAAGATAGGGAAAGGTAAGGTAATTTGTTGAATTCTCGTCTCTTGGTTTCTATAGTTCTAATATGGAACTCTTTAAAAACACTCTTAAAGACTCAAAAAGTTGACAAAAAACCCTATCAAGCAAATGTGTAGAAAAGTGCATAAGAAGCTCGTATTATACTTTCACTCGAAGAAACGAGGAATGAATTTCTCCAGATTTGTTACTGTTTGTCTAAACTAAATTATAGGGCGTCTTTTCCTGTATTTTACTGTCCTGAACTATAGTAATCATAGGAAAAATAACGTCTGTAAAATATTTGTAAATTTCTTGAAAGGATAAGAAAAGATATTATGCTAAAAACAAAATTACTCAATTCATTTTATTGTTGTGGTCTTGGAAAATATCTAGTTGTGCATCGTTCCATACCTAGCCGATTAATAGCTAATAATTATTGAGATTCTTGTGTCAAGACTCACTTCTTAGACCGTTTAAAGTAGTGCTCATGATCAGACACCCATTTCTATATGTACTACTTACTGCTCTTAAAGAACAGGGAAATATCGAAGAACATTTTCTGGTATGGTTCAGGGGGAATGCCACATTGCACCCCCTGTAGACATTATGTTTAGTTGTAAACGACAGACCATACGCACGACTTAATTTTGAAGTGATCATTACCAATGTCAACATCGTGCACAAAATTTGCAATTGTCATTAATCGGGAAGATGTGAACACCTAAACTGATTATTTTATTGATAGATGTAAGATGTAAAAATAGCAAATTTAATTCTTTACAAATGAAAAGCACAGAGAAGATCTTTTTTTATCTGACTCGGCCCTTTTTCATTTGTTTTGATGTTGCTTTAACAGAAAGCAGCCTTTTGTTGGCATTTACACACAAACATATGAAGTAACTATTGACATACACACAACTGTGTATCTCTAAGTCTTTCTCTGGCAGTATAACAAAGTTGCTACCAATGTAAGAAGAACCCATTGTCTTTTAGCCTCGCTTTAGCTTTCATGTGTTATTATTGTGCAATAGGTGCAATTCTTTAAAAGACAACTTACCGACGGTCCAGGAAAATCAATTTTTTAAAATATTTTGGTAGGTTAACTGAGCCATTATGTTATTAGGATCTGAGCTTGTTAAGTTCATATTTAATGCTACGAGGCAGCAGGAACACATCAATATCTCAGGTTCTGACAGTATTTGCGATGTGATTATGAAGCACGCATTGTAAGCTCTTGACGCAACAACAATACACCTTAATATAATTAAGTCATATGTATTGTACCTTTGTANAGGATAAGAAAAAATATTATGCTAAAAACAAAATTACTCAATTCATTTTATTGTTGTGGTCTTGGAAAATATCTAGTTGTGCATCGTTCCATACCTAGCCGATTAATAGCTAATAATTATTGAGATTCTTGTGTCAAGACTCACTTCTTAGACCGTTTAAAGTAGTGCTCATGATCAGACACCCATTTCTATATGTACTACTTACTGCTCTTAAAGAACAGGGAAATATCGAAGAACATTTTCTGGTATGGTTCAGGGGGAATGCCACATTGCACCCCCTGTAGACATTATGTTTAGTTGTAAACGACAGACCATACGCACGACTTAATTTTGAAGTGATCATTACCAATGTCAACATCGTGCACAAAATTTGCAATTGTCATTAATCGGGAAGATGTGAACACCTAAACTGATTATTTTATTGATAGATGTAAGATGTAAAAATAGCAAATTTAATTCTTTACAAATGAAAAGCACAGAGAAGATCTTTTTTTATCTGACTCGGCCCTTTTTCATTTGTTTTGATGTTGCTTTAACAGAAAGCAGCCTTTTGTTGGCATTTACACACAAACATATGAAGTAACTATTGACATACACACAACTGTGTATCCCTAAGTCTTTCTCTGGCAGTATAACAAAGTTGCTACCAATGTAAGAAGAACCCATTGTCTTTTAGCCTCGCTTTCAAGTCACACTTTAGCTTTCATGTATTATTATTGTGCAATAGGTGCAATTCTTTAAAAGACAACTTACCGACGGTCCAGGAAAATCAATTTTTTAAAATATTTTGGTAGGTTAACTGAGCCATTATGTTATTAGGATCTGAGCTTGTTAAGTTCATATTTAATGCTACGAGGCAGCAGGAACACATCAATATCTCAGGTTCTGACAGTATTTGCGATGTGATTATGAAGCACGCATTGTAAGCTCTTGACGCAACAACAATACACCTTAATATAATTAAGTCATATGTATTGTACCTTTGTAATTTATGGAACTTTAAAAAATACTGGTGAGAAACAAAGAATTTCTTAGTACTTTTTATGAAAACTTTACTTGATGTCTCATGACGGTTCCAGGGTAAATGCTAATATTTGGGCCCATTACTGAATGAAGAACTATCTGAGGAATTTTACTTAAGCAGTGAAGACATTTTTGGACGGATGCCCTGTCAAAGTTGCCCCCTTGATGCTTACGAAATCCAATGTATGGGGTATTAAGAAGTTTAACTCCTTCCTTTATGGTAGAGAATTCATTCTCCAGACCGACCATCAGCCAATACCATATCTTACAAGTGCTAAGTTGTCGAACGATAGGCTACTTCTTTGGGCACTCCTCTTACAGGAGTATAGATTTACTATACAAGATATACGTGGTATAGACAATCAGGGTGGACCTTTGTATCTTGTATACATCATAAGTAGACTGATGTATTAATACTTTGTCTTATCACCTAGTAGTGTTATTTAAAAGTCAAGTTCTTCTGTAGTTTGGATATTGTATTCATGGACTTCTGGAGTGTTCGTTTTGTTCTATATACCTCGAATTCATTACCGAATTAAATCGATTATTTTTTCAGTTGCGAACTGTTCAAGAGACTTTTCTGTTATTTTACTATGAACATTGGACTTTATGGTTTCTTATAATGAACTTGATCCGATTTTATTTGCCAAGTTATGGATTCCGAGAAAGACAATAGCAGAGCATGCCGAATATTTTCGAAAAATTTTCAATTATTCTCTTAAAAGGAGGAGACGATGTCAAAGTTGTCCCCTTGACGTAGTACGATGACATGGCAGTACTTACGAAACCCAATGTATGGACACCAGCACTCTGCATGCTGACATAATGAAAGCTGGCATGTCCCAAAAAGTGTTCATACCGTCATGAACAATTTTTACATCCAGATTGTGAATATATAAGCGATAGCCATTTCATGAACTGCAGAGAGAGGGAGTCAAGCTCGGGAGTAGGTCAGTGGAGCTAGAATTCAATATGCTCTTGAAATACTCAAGTCTTAGTGGCCTTCATTAACGACAAGTCGAAGGATCATCTACAGAGGATCGCCGAACCATCCGGTCAGATTAATTCTTTATGTTCGTATGTATATTTTTTTATTTTCTTGACATATTAATATTAGTATTCCTTGTATTTTTTTTAATTGATTAAAGCAGCCTTCATTTTATAACCACCGTCTCCTTTATTATGTTGTCTTTGATTTTCTGTTCGTGTTTATCAGGTGTGACATTCCCTTCCTGAAACTAACCAATCGTTTTCTGTAAGGTTCGGAAGCTCTTCCCGCTCGTTGGCTCGAATTAAAAATCTCTTAGTTCCAATGCGACTGCCCCAACAACTTAACCCATCCACAACATTAATATATTTCGTTTTCCATATCAAATACATAAAAGCAGGAACAGTATTCAATTTTTTTAATCCTGCTGATAAAGGCATCTAGAAATAATTATAAGCAGCGCATGGAAATGACACCTGTACCAATGCCCCATTGCTGAATAAAGGGGCAAATCTTAGTTCTGCCATATTTTCTGATGTTTAGGCCGAGTTTCGTTTGACAGTGTAGTTTTAAACTCAAGTTTTGAAGACGATATCGAAAATAATTGCCTACACGCCTTAGAAATTATCGACCAGATATCACTGTAATTACTGCCATTAATTTTTATGTTAAAATATAATTAGGCTTGATTTTCCTATCATTCATTTCATCATTTGTTCTGTGTAATTAGTAATTACAGATATAAAGGATATGGTCGCTTATTTTGTTGTAGCTCATACCACAAAATTTGTAGATTGAAAAATTCCAGAGAAACATAAGTTGCAATGATGATATGGAGCAATCAGATCGGTTTGAGGAACTAGTGTGAACATATACATGCAGCATATCATCAAAATTTCTGGCTTTTTTTACTGTACTAATGCCACCCTGTATGTTTATAATAAACTTAACAGAAATTATAAGATATTTGGACAGAATTATATACAATGACAATCTTAGGAGTCAATTCAGTTTTACGCCTTAAATTTCACTCCTTTATTGCTTAACAGTGCAGATATGGAGGTTAAGTGTGATGGAAAGGGGAGAAAACCAGCCCAACAAGGTTAAAGAATTAGACAAATATAACCAAGATGGAGATTATATGGAAATTGAAGAGAGAAAAAAAGTGAAGGTGCATGATCACTTGCGTTTTACGCTGGTACGACACCTATGGAGGAGGAAGAGTGAAAATATCAGGGAAGAACCAACGGCAAAACTTTACTACCCCCTTAACCCGGTGTCGCCCCGCTTTGTCAGTGCAGTTCTAAATGTTTTCTGTCAATTATTTTACTTTTTATCATTTTAAGCATACATCCTAAATCCCAATATTTTATTGATTTTCAATTTTTTCCACGAAAAAAAATCTACTTTCCGTCTGTATGTGAAGGCTTTAGATTTCAAATTTCTTTCTAATTTGAGAAAATTTCAACCAAAACAATCATTTTCAAACCACTTTCAATGTTGCAGTTCCGCTTAGAGTGCTTAACCTGGGGTGCAGTTAGGGTTTTGGGTTTAATTCTTAAATTACAGCAGAACTGACACAGACAATGTATTAATTTTTGAATTTTTAATAGGTATTAACAAAAATTAAAGTGTACTCTCTTGTCACAAAATAGGCGTCTGTTTTACATACCGTTGGGCGAATGTGAATAATTGAGGTATGTTTCATTACCCGCTGGGTGGATTTATAAATTTCTGTATAATCCAATCTTGCTTAATATTGGTGTACAAAGGAGTACGGGGTAGAATCGAATATTGGTGCCGCAATGAGGTTACATAATATCTGTTTAGAGGACAGCAGGCTTTATCTTACAGTATAAAGGGACAAAGATAAGCAGTGATGAGTACATTTGGCATCTGCAGGGCCGATAAAAACGAAAATAAACAAAATACAATTTTTAAAAAATCTGGAATGAGGGTTCCCCTTCTTAAAAACATAAAAATTCAAATGATTGAGAGAAAACCTTTTAAAGTGTACTGACATAATTCCAATTTCTAAGACGGTGCGTACCATTCCACCAAATGATTTAATATGAAAAACACCTGATTGACGTAAGTTTCGCTCTCAACAGGAAGAAAATGCTTGGGGGAACACCTTGTCCCATGTGGAAAGAAGAAAATCATCGAAGTCTTAATTCTGGAAAATGAAGAAATTTTGAAGATTTCAAGCATCTCGCTTACAAATTCGTCCAAGACAAAGCAATACAAGTATATGGGTCTAACAATGAATGAATGATTATTTTAATGTTTTGTATCAGATGTCTCCTTGTCAACACAAAAACACCATTTACTTAATTGGTCTCCAACCAATTGTGACGACACAGAAGACAACCACATTTGCGGGGTTTCCCCGCAAACTGATCGCATCGTTTCAGCCAAAATCTGTCTGAAGGGTTAAAATTTAAACAGATGGAGCTGACTTAAGAAAACGAGAGGAATCACCGGGAAAGACACGAAACTGGATGACTGAAGTGTTTTTATTAGAACATTAATAAATTTCTCACAATGCTAGAAAAGAATACAGGGCTGTTTGTGCTTTGCCAAAGAAGCTGAAAACAACCCAGCTCTTTAAATTGGATTTCATTTTTGACACCGGGTTTCAGATACGGCTGGTTGACAATGGATTATGATTATATATTTAAGGTGATAATAGTTGGCGATGCTTGCGTTGGAAAAACGTCACTTATTCGTCGTTTTTCTAAAGGATTTTGTCCAGCAAATGAAATCCCAACTATTGGAGTAGATGTTTGTTTCAAAACTGTAGAAATCAATGGAGAAAAGATAAAGGTAAGATATTATTTCATTGTGATTTTTCATAATTTATTTAAATTTTTTGGATTTTCTAAACCAATGTATGAAAAATTTAGGTAAATAAATAAAGAAATTTGCCCAAGGGTTGACAAAGGGGTATTGATAAATGGATCATAACTTTGCCCTGTACTACGTTATTGAAGCTTCAGCAAAGCACATATTTCTGATAAATGAGTGAAAAACTGTGTAAGCTATGTCACTCCTAACAGGTACTATAGAACAAATGAATAAGGGTGTTAATGATTTATTATAAGAGGAGCCTATGAAATATTAAAAAGACATCCATAAAAGGCCTAGTTTGGCATTTAAAACTTCACGTGAAACAGAATATTACTTGTCACAGGATATCAAGACAGGGTTTATATTGGATGATTGGCCACAATTTACTGGTAACATTCGCTGTCTCTTAGTTTTTCCATCTCACCATCGTCTTTACTGTCATTGTTATCATATTATTAGTATTATTTTGATTTTTAATGTTAATACTGTGTCTCACACAGTCAGAGATGGTTTTTTGTTTAATTTTGAGAGAGGATGCTAGCTAGTCATCAAGGGCCACAAGATGTTTTCAAATCTTTGTCTTCAGAAGGACTTTTCACAACAATCTTGCTGCACCAAAAGGTGTCTTTTGGGGGGTTATTTAAAATCTGATCTCAACTCAAATCTTCACACTGTATCCTGCAAATCTTACTAATGCGCCTGCTGGTGCATCAATAGAGACAGGGATTAAAGTTGACTTATCTATCTTCCACAATCTTCCTACCTCATTTCTTAACATTTGGTAATTGTCTTTCTCTTCTATTTCCTTGACTTAAACCCAATTATTGTTTCAGACTCTTACGGTGAAAATATCCACTTTAAACATTTGCAAAGTAGTAAACTCGTATAATCAGACCTTGTTATTAAAAATATCTTAGAACGATGGTGATAATGACAGTTATTAATATTATCAGTATATTATTCTTATCATAGTCATCATCATCATCGTAATTATTGTTATTATAATTATCATATCATAATTATTATTTTTTTATTGTTTGGGGTTCAGACAACATTGCACACATTTTCCACAGCCCATTATCAAAATCAAACAACCACTCTTGGTAGTACATAATAGTCTTGTGTTGTTAGAAAATTTAATCCGTAAATATTCCTTTGGAAAAGTCTGAGAACACTCAGGGTTGAAAAAGGTGAAAAGACCCTTCCACGAATAAAGCTGCAGGAGAAACTGTGAGCCTTCCTGTTTATAAGGTTTGGGTTACAGAGTAAGTCCCACTCCAACATGTTCTGTGTCATTCTTTTATCGCAAATCTTCGTAGCGCACAGCATGGTTGTGAATGAATTTACTTTTGAAATGCAAATGAGACGCAACCCTGAGTAATTTCACTGCTACTACACGGGGGTATACGTAAATACGATAAAATACCGACATTGTTTACCGTATAAAAGAGAAATATTTGTACAGTAATCCAGGGGAAAATTCGACGCAAGCAATAAGATGAACTTTGTTATCTCCCATGTATGTTTCAATAACAGAAATTACTTTTGTGCAGTTCTCTCATGCAGTCGTCCTGTTGCCCCTAACATACTGGGTAAAGTGGCCACCAATGTCTTGTTACCAGGAAAGCTCCACCACGTTCCCATCACCGGTGATTGTACCTTACCTTCTCATTGACAGATTTGGAAAGTATGGGTACACAGAGGAAATAAGTGAGTTAAAAAGATACGATAAGTAAATATAAGTGGTTTCTTCATGCATAATGAATGAGCCTTTTTGAAAGGTTCTTTTTCTGAATCCATTACGTAATTAAAGACAGGTATTCTTAGAAGTTGAATGAGGAAACCGAAGCCCAAATGTTTGATGAACAATCGAAAATGGACTCCTGGGGTACAAACTGGGCTTCAGCTAAATTAGGGCCAAAGTAGAAGTTTCAATGCAAATGAGACACCGGAATGCAGTCAGAAAGTTCAGTTGAGTCACTAGTGAGTTATAAAATGATACCTTTTGTTGATTTTGTTAAAGTAGCAAATAGACTGGTATTACGGAGAAGTTTCTTTTAAAATTGTATTGTGCTACGCTGATGTCCATTACCTGTTACCCAAACAACGTGTTTCGTACAATTAATGACAAGGATTGGTCAAGTTACCCCAGTTCAATATAACAAAACTTCATACCTTTTTTCAGTCATGCTACATTGGCCGCGACAACGGGGGGCGGGGGCAATTATGACCCCCGCTTGTTTGGCAAAAAAAAATTTTCCCCAAATAAAAAAGTTGATCATTTCTCAAACTCAATTATAAATAACATACTGTACGACAAGAAAAAAACCCAATGAATTCTGAAAATGCAGCACCATATTTTTTCTTTTTTTATTTACTATTAACATATATTAATTATTTCCGTACATTAAGTTTTTTACTATGATGCCTATTTAGATTTTTATTTAAGACAGTTCCCCGATTAAATTGATTCCTTTTGTTTTAGAACACTACTTACCCTTGTTTTGAAGATTGCAGGAGTCTTGAAAGTTCTTCATACTCAATCAAGCCACCAAGCCAGACAATAAGATTGATCACATGCCTGCATTTCTTCATTTGGATAATTAAAAAAAACACCTTTAACTCTCGTTTATACTGATGAAGAATGAAGGATATTTTTGACAAGTTTTCACAATATCATTCCTACTTTCTTTGCCCAGTTGGTTCTGCATACATGTTGCCCACCGGGTAACAATACGACCGTCTGCATTCCGCGCCCAGAGTAATAGCAATCTCTACCAGGTTTGTGCAACAGTAGCATTTGGTCTTGACGTTAACTAAGAGGTGTACATTTGGAAATCTAACCTTAACCCGTCGTCAGTGCCATAAAGACAAATTGCCTTTTATGTTAGTATGTTCACGCCAAAAGAATAGTTTTCCTTTAACAAGCTACAATAGACCCATTTAAACAAAGTTTTTATTAATGTCTTGTCTCGTTGAGAAATTACTTTCTATTGTTAGGGTATTGTTGGAAATTGTATTAAACAACCCTAATATTAGAGAGGAAAATTACAGTAATTATGTCATTATTGGCAATTTCCTACCTTGATTTCTTAATAATATTCCTGACGTAATTCAATATAGTTTTATTATTTGTTCCAGTTCCAACCTATTTGCATAAACCAAATCTTTCGGATAAGAGCTTTGAACAAGTTTTGTATAATTGCATATTTCACTTTTTTTTTTCTGATTCCTAATCCCTCGCTAAAAGTTGCCAAATATTCTATGGAGGGTCATAGACAAACTCGGTGAATTGAGAGTTTGGGGTATTCTTAGCCCCATAAGGGATGGAATATCATATGCCAACAATTTTCCGGCTTAAGATTTCTTTGAAATACGACTAAAATTCACCAGTTCTTTGGTAAAAAATTGTGGAAAAAAGTTAATGATCCACAAAAAGGTCAGTTTAAAATTTTACTCATCCGTTCCCTGCTGCCCTCCTCCAGTGACTACGGCTTTGCTTTAACTAAAGTTGTGGCTTCGGGAGGTGAGGGGGCAGAGGGACAGGCAGAATGTTCTCTGAGATAGCTGGGTTGTATAACTTACTTTCTTGGTCATAACGCTTGCATGGCGGGTTCCGCTGGACTGAAAATTCGCATCCTTTTTTGGATGTGAGCCCGAGCCTTCATGGAAGAATTTCTTCCCTTTGCTTCTATTAATTACACTAATGAGTTTTTTTCTTTGTTTTAGTTTAAAATATGGGACAGCGCAGGCCAGGAACGGTACAAGAGTGTAACTACTAGTTATTACCGCACTGCCGATGCAGCTGTTATTGCTTATGCTGTCGACGACGAACTCTCTTT
The DNA here is from genome assembly GCA_003991215.1 of Morbakka virulenta. Lineage (NCBI taxonomy): Eukaryota > Metazoa > Cnidaria > Cubozoa > Carybdeida > Carukiidae > Morbakka > Morbakka virulenta. The sequence goes on from RDPX01000012.1 coordinate 1,808,495, forward strand.
TTCTAATCTGACAAAATGGATGAAAGACGTTGAAGATTTTGGTAAAGAAGATGCCGTTAAGGTTGTAGTTGGGAACAAAAAAGATCTTAGAGAACAGCGTACTGTCAGTGAACAGGAGGCCATTGATTTTGCACTGATGTTTAATGCTGACGCTGCCTTCGAGTGTTCGGCAAAGGAGGCTGATAATGTTGATTATCTCTTTTATTGCTTAGCAAAGAAACTAGTATACAAGCATAAAAGTGAATTACAGAAATTCGATTGTTTGAACAAAGAAATAACTTTAAGATACCGGAGCACCTTCCCTTCAGTGAATGAGCTCAGCAAACCCATTGGAATGGACTCACAAGATAACTTCTGCACTCAAACGTCATCAAATCGAACATTTTGGAAAAATACCTGTAAATGTGGATAAAAAAAATGAAATACCTCCTGATTTTGAAATAGTGTATATATGAAATGGGGAGCAAATGTTGGATTCATATATAAACAGGTGATATATAGATATATATATATATATATATATATTTAGGTCAGTAACATGAATACAAGCACACCATCAAAAATACATATATAAAGTTTGGTAACCAGCATCAATTTTAATGAATATGATGGCTAAATGGGATCCATTAGAAGGAGAAATAAAATCAACTTGGGGACCATTTTTATGGGAATTTTTGTCTTCAAAAACCCAGTTGAATATGTAGTGTACTGCACATGCGACACACCTTCCTTCTCTTTCTAAATTGTCAAGCAGTTATGAAATCACAAACACCCCAATGAATATTTACTTCCATTGGCAGAGAACAAATTGGCGCAAAAGCATTCTAAAGGTACTACAGAACCCTTTAAAGTTGACTTAATGGATTTCACTATTGTGTAGACCATATTTTCATCATGACAAGATTGTTAATTTGACGCTGTTTTTCATTTTCTGAAACAAAAATTAAAATGTCGTAAACTTAACATCTAGGGGATGCTTGTGACGCTCTTACCCCAATTTGAGACCTCAATTAAAAATTTTAGAGGCTTTTAATTCTACTCCTAGAGTCAAGCCCCAGAGAAAACAAATCCAAGCATTGATCAGCGATGAACCAACGCTTGGATTTCCCTAATGGTTTTGGTGGGACAGGTCAAATAAATGTCCAGAATTCTTTCAATAAAACTGCACATGTTGATTTCTCTACCCGACTCGTACCCTGAAAGTACTCCACATTTCTTATGCATCCAGCTGTCTTCAAAGGGTACTATAGGAAAAGTAGTTGGACATCAAATCTTATTGCATGCAGTACAAAGAATACCCAATAAAATAGTAGGGATTTATTACCGACTTTAAACAAATTAATGACTCGTATCACATGTATTTATGTAAAATCAAATTAGCTGATTACTTCTCCAACTTCTCCAAATATTTAGTTTACTTCTTGAACAAGAAAGGAACGTAGGTGTGTGTTACTTTGACTTAATAATTCCATCAAAGGAGGTGACGTATTCGAAACTACTATTTTAAGCAATTTTTGTATATACACTTACCTTGTTGTTTTGCATATACCATTTTTATGATTTACTTCTATTGAAAAGTATGTTATTTATAGTAAGAGAAACTAAGTATATTTACAATAAATGCTTAAAAAAATAGCTTTGAATAGCCTTTTAAGTAATTATTGTAGATCACTACACCCTCAATTTTGGACCATAAAGGGACATAATGTGAAACAGAGTTTATTTGCAGATTTAAATCGGAGCATTGTGTGCTTCCAAAGTAAATTAATACATAAACACTATTTCATATGCATTAGGCTGTTCAGTCGAGGAATTATTTTTAATCTCACATAACCATAATGTACAGAAGAAGCGGAAACAAGGATAGAAGCAATACAAATCTTTTCGACTGAAAATATGTGCTTTAACGATACCAAAGCTTGTTAGCTAAGACAAATCGAATATTAAATGGCACTCCACTCGATGTAAATGTTGATCATAATAATGGAAAGAGAAAAAAACAATGGAAATTATTTTTAAGGATAAAATAGATAGAATACGTTGAATGAAGTAGATTGAATTTTCCAATGGATATATTTACAGAATCAATAAGAAGCAATTTATAGGCGTTGGCCAACTTAAGTGAAGAAATTGCCTGTTTTCATAGACAAGTTATTCAGAATATAATTAAAACAGCTATTTTAGAAATATTTTAACCATGGACATTTTTTCAACTTTGTTATATTATTGTATAAATGAATGCATAAACTTTGAGCTAAATTATGTATGCAGGTTTTCCCATTTCAATTTATACCACCGTGTTAGATATATATAGAGAGAGAGACTATTATTATTACTATTTACAAATGTACTTCTATAAGGGGGCATTTTTCATATTACCACTAAGGAAGCCACTGTAAAATATTGAATAATATTTTACTATAGAAACACTATTAAAAGGGGTATTTATCTAGGAATCTTGATGAGAATTCGTTAGAGATATATTTTTGTCGTTTGTTGACTTTATTTTAACTGAGTTCTAAAGGTTATTGTGGTGAAGGCGACCAATTCTCGCTTGCGAAATTCAATTTTCTTCCAGAGCAATTGGATAACATAAAAAAATGGTATATGACAACTGACTTCTTTTCTACTGGCAGGGAGGAGCAAGGAAGCGTTAGAAATCAATACTGCTTCTTTTTTTTTAAATTGCACTTTAATTTGTACTTTTCAGTGGATAAAAAGGGGAACAGTTCACAAATAAACACGAAGTGGCGCAAAGAAAGGTTGGTAAGAGATCCCTCAAACACATTTCGAGCACGTTGATGACAGTGATGACATTTATCGATCAAAACCAAGTTTGAGGTTGGCGAGGGACAGGGTGGGGAGCGATATTAGTCTTTCTCTAATAAATGTTTCATGGCACAGAACGTTAATGTAGCACGTTTATTTTCGTGGGAAGCTTTTTTTGCTGGCACTAAACTGCATTAAAATCGCATAAAGAGAAAACATACGTTAAGAAATAGTTCGTCAATGAGAAAAACAAGAGGAGGGTTCAAGGCATTCTGGCACTTTTTGTGATTAAGGAAAACAATTTAAAACCATGCACCAATTTTTTTTGTCTACAAAGTAAACGCGACAAACATTTAAAAGAATAGCTTGCAGTTCTCACCGACTTCGCAAAAAAAATTGGAAACTGCGCTACAACAGAATCACCATTAACATTTCGGTGAATGGACTTGCACTGTTGTGTTGCGTTCTGAAATTGATTAAAGCAAAATTTGAGACATGGATCAACAAGTTGTTTTGAGAGGTGGCGTTCTATTTATCTCGTGTCTGGTGTTTCTTTCGTGGCGGAAGGCGTATTTCTAGACCTGTGAAAGATATACTGTTGATGTGATGGCTGTTCTGTTGGGAATAAATTGCTTCTTTTGTTTTTCTTGTTGTCTTATTGATTTCCTTGTCTGTAATCGTTAAATTTTCCTGGTCCAATATATGATCTTGTGACCAGCAGCATTACTAATTTCGATATTTCACATCTGGATCCAGAAATGTTGCATCAAGATGTTAAATAAAGCCATTTAAATGTCAGATGTTGTCATTGTGCAGTATCTTCTTATGATCATTTGCGTTATTTATTGCAAAGTAATGTAAATGACAACAGGAACATCGTCAGTAAATAAATGCACCACACAAAATGTTCTATTGTTGTAAAATATACACTTAGACCAAGGAAATGACATTTGAACCAGTAAATTTAGCCTCTTTCTGTGTAAATCTAATGAGCCATCAGTGGCAAAATTTCTTCATGTACCTATCATCAATCACAGTAACAAAACAAACAAATTATTTTCGACATATCTGGGACTTGTTCAGCTGGAAAAATTTGACGCAGAAACAATAGGCCAAGTTGTGAAATCCTTGCTTTTTTCCAAAAGATCGAATTTAAAACATCTCTGAGAAACTAGAACAGATAATACGTCCGTTATGACAGGGGTAAATAACGGAATTTTTGAGAGAAGGTAAAGGACGAAGTGCTAGCATCACTTTGAATAAGAGGTTATGCAACAAGACTTCAGCAGAATGTCTTCCAAGGAGCTTGAAATTTTTGATTGCTGAAATGCACAACTGGTTTGTCGAGTTATCGTTAACACAAAATTTTAACAATTTATGTAAAGCCTTGGATGGCGGGTCATCTCCACTGAAATAGCCTTTTCTTGCAAAAAAAAGAGGTTGATTCAGCCCTTTGCGGAGAGGGTTGTCAATCAGTGATTAAAATTGAAGTCATTTTCTACTTTAATAATGCAAAATGAATAATGTTTTACATCCAAAATATCTTATGAAAGGTTCTGATGAAAGAAATATATTACTTTTCCTTTTCTTATTGTCAGTTTTAAACGACGTGCAAAAGGTCAACAAACTTTCGAATCTAAGAACATGCCTACTTTTACAGGCGATTATGTCATCTGTAATTTCAAAGGATTCTTGAATTAAAAACCTTATCTTGGATACCATCTTGAAGTAGGATACGAGTAATTGGCTGAAAGGTGGACTTGAAATATAAATGACGAAAATCTGTTTCGAAAACCACTCCGGTGATGTTTTGACCACATTGAGAAACATATCACTTTTTTCAGTTAATAATATACTTCAACCAATCAGAGATATACCAAAATACTGCGAAGTTTTAGCCACCAGTGGTGATGACAGCATAGAAAATATGGAATATCAGCTGAACAAAATAAATTTACCTGAATGAACAAACAAAACTGATAGGGAGGATTTGAGCGTGAAGTTAAAACGTACAAATATGCGTCTGGAAATAAACCATTTTCTGACATTGCTGATTGTGAAATTAATGCTTTATCGTTGCTTTATCCACAAGCAGAAATCGAGCGAGTCATTAATGCATTGAACTTTATAAAATCTAGCTCTAGAAACAGGACCCTGGTCGTCAAATTTGGATGGACAAGAGCTGCAAAATACTGTTCTACATAGTAGCTTTCTCAAGATGTTTTAAAAGAAATCGGGATATTGCAACCTTATCAACGACAAATTACACCATCCTAACAACCCAGCATGTCATCAGCATCTTCTGCCCATTTGTGCTTGATTACAACATTGACAATGACGTGGTCACATGCTTTGTTTGCAAGAATCGAAATTGTAAAGACGATCGGAAATCAGGGCGCTACAAAGAGGGCGCTTTCCTAGAAAAAGGCATTAAAAATTGGGAAAAGGCCCTTCAGAAGGTTAAAAAAACGTTAAGCAAGTAAATGTCACCAATATGTAACAACACAGAAAGTCGAAGTCCCACAATGTGCTGATCTGGCTGAAATGATAGACACTAAGGAGAAAAAGACTCGGGCCCTTGATCGTTTGTGTTTCATGGCCATTTCTGAGTCCAAGTGTCCTCAGCTTACAAAGATGAAATCAAAAGCCTTTCCTGAACTAAAAGATTGGTTCTATAAAAAGAAGACAAGTTCGTATGACGTCAAATTTAAAATGAAATAAAGAGAGTACTGGATACAGTTAGAGGGAAGGGATATTCCATAATTGCTAACGAGTATGCTGATGTGTAAAAAAAGAAGCAGATAGCATTCTGTCTTCGTTGGTTAAATGAAAATTTAGAACTTTTTGAAAAGTTCTTTTGTTTCTACGAGATACCAGATATTCATAGCGCAAAGATGGTGTGTGCCATTAAATATATTATTACAAGTTATCAATTAAGTCTCGATTCTTGTCGTAGTCAGTCCTATGATGGAGCAAGTCATATGGTTGGGAAGTCCTCAGGAGTTGCAGTACAAATACAGAATATCCACATCACGAACACATTATACATATTATCATCCATAATCGCTTACTATCAGAAAAAGATGTCACAAAAAACGTCCAAATTTTTTGGGATACTATGCGTACTGCAGGAGGGATTATTGTTTTGATTAAATACTTGCTTAAGCGAGAGAACCTGCTTGGCAAAATAAAAGGTCTAATCGAGTGCGATTCAGAAAACGTAATGAAAATAAATGTGACTCTAAACTATCTGAAACTCGATGGACTTTGCGTGCAGATTGCTTCCAGAGAATCTCAGACAACAATAAAGGATTGATGCTTGTTTGGGAGCACTGTCTTCAAAACGATGAAGTGAAAATAGAATTAATCGCGAGTTATCGGAGTCAAAAACAATGACCGAATCATTGAAGTTTTTATTCAGCTTCAACATTGGATATGTACTCGTTTCTCACACTGACAATTTAGCGAGAAGATTCTAAGCAGGAAAAATCCCAGCATGCAGCACCAAACGTACAATCAAATTGGTTAGGAATGTTCTTCAAAACACAGGAAATGAACAATCCTTTAATCAGCTTTTCGAAGTGATAACCACTAACGCTAAAGCGTTCCCTTTTACCGAAGAAGTCGTTTTATCAACCAAGAGAAAAGCTGATATTTATTTAATAGTACGCTATCCTGACATTTGCCAAAGCAATGAACCGATGTGCAATTCCGAGAGTGTACAAGATCGTGTCTTTTGGCTCCGAAGACAATTTGATTTCGTGTATTCAAGGAAGGTTTAAGCAGCCAAGTTTCTCCCCTTGCGAAAACATGAAATCCCTGCTTTTGAAGTCGATAAATTTTCAAAACACAACCAAAAGAGCAGCTTTCATTCAAGATAACTATTATGTGGAGTTCAAAATGGTATTTTGTGCAATAAAAACCGACATTCTTAACAATATTTTCATCGATACCAAGCTTAAATGGTTTGAAGCCATCACGAGTCAAGTAAAACCCTATCCAAAGCACAATTGTCTCTGACCCCAAACATTATCATTATTTTTAATTGCTTTCAGTCAACCCAGCTACAACCCCAACACCTGAAAGGTCCTTCTCTACGACAAGAAGAAATTAAACACGGACCTGGTCAAATATGTTAGCCGATTGTTTTCTTTGACAATGTTAAATGTCCATAAATCTTTGACGAACTCTAGAGATTTACATGATATTGATANCTCCCAGTGTGCTTTCAGTATAGCTTCGGAAACGAGACCTGGGGCTGGGGGCCTTGGATTTTCCGGGGACGCCTTATATGCCCGTTCCCTGAAAGGGGGCTGGGAGGCTCGGAGGGTCCGGAGACCCAGTGGGAAACGCTGGTCCCCCCCCCGTGTCTTTTGGCTCCGAAGACAATTTGATTTCGTGTATTCAAGGAAGGTTTAAGCAGCCAAGTTTCTCCCCTTGCGAAAACATGAAATCCCTGCTTTTGAAGTCGATAAATTTTCAAAACACAACCAAAAGAGCAGCTTTCATCCAAGATAACTATTATGTGGAGTTCAAAATGGTATTTTGTGCAATAAAAATCGACATTCTTAACAATATTTTCATCGATACCAAGCTTAAATGGTTTGAAGCCATCACGAGTCAAGTAAAACCCTATCTAAAGCACAATTGTCTCTGACCCCAAACATTATCATTATTTTTAATTGCTTTCAGTCAACCCAGCTACAACCCCAACACCTGAAAGGTCCTTCTCTACGACAAGAAGAAATTAAACACGGACCTGGTCAAATATGTTAGCCGATTGTTTTCTTTGACAATGTTAAATGTCCATAAATCTTTGACGAACTCTAGAGATTTACATGATATTGATAACGAGTTCATTTCTTAGTGTGATTTCAGACGGCTGATACATGGAAGGTTTTAAATAAAATATGGGAGTAACAAAAAATAAGTTCAGTCTACGAAAGTTGTCAATAATATATCCACAAATAATTAGCTAAAACAACTGTAAATTGTGAATCAAGGAAATGCATTAACATGCCTTGCTGCCTAAATTTTAAAGACAACTTTAATAATATAATTTCATTGTCAGCTTTTCACTAGATAGACTTTGTCTCAGGGATCTTAGTGGTCCTGCAAAGGTGGTGTGGTGGTACTGCAGTGACTCATGTCTTTGAACTATTTACTTATCACAACAATAGGAATCCCCTTATGCAATTCACACTGTGCATCCGACGCGGCGATTCCTTGATTTATTTACCTATGTAAACATAACATCATTTTAGACGTCTGCTGGTTTATAATATAGCCTGTTTGTGATTATTCATCATAGTTTCCATTTATGTATAAAACTATTTTTACCATGCCAGTAACGACTGTATAACGAGGTATGTAGAATTATCCAGTAGTGAGGAGTTCAGGGTAGAATTTTGAGTACAAGACGAGAGACTTAGAAAAGCCAAACACAGCCTTCTTTCTGGAGTCAGCCTCAAAGATTTGTACTTTGGTAAGAAATATTGTTTTTGTTATTAGTAATTATGGAACTTCCATAATTACTAAAGTACTAAAAGCAATGGTGCTTCTAAAAATAAAAGTACATGTGATTCCATTTCTATTTCAGTTTCGAACAAATCAAAGACGTATTTCTTGCTAAATGGATTGTGGGCAATAATTTAGGCAAATTAGGGAAGTTTACGACTACCTTTCAGTACTGTACATAATTTGTTCAAATGAGTTTCTTTTACAGTTTCTTGTACTATTAATTGGAGTTAGTAGCCCATATATTTGTAGTTAATTGTACCTTTTTAAAAATTTGTATTTTGTAATATAACGTTTCAACTGAATGTGGTAAATGAAGTTTTTAATCTGATTGTTTCCTTTCATTTTTCAGATCTAAATAAGTTTCTTTTCAATGTCTGAGCTACTTGCTATGTGAAAGAAACATTTATCCAGAAGATGCTTTGCTACGAAATTTTGGTGAAGGCTAGAGTTACATTTGGGAGGAAACCATAAAATCAAATCAGTTATATGCTGAGGGGTTGTGGTTTACAGCTATACAAGCACCCCCGTTATTATGCAAGTTGCCGTAACACTGCATTATTCTGCAGCCCCACCCCTATTGGTTTCGTTGCGCCGCGTATGCCAAGTATCATCTCTGCATTCTTCGAACCAGTTGTAACCATAGCCACCCTTCTGATTCGCAGAAAGAAAGTGAACAATTAACAAACTTCTTCAGCTTTAAAGAATTGCAACGAGAAAATGATTTCTGGAATTACGAGAAATATTAACAAAGCAGGTGCTACAAATATTCTAGTAAAGAAAGAAGTAAAGATTAAATGGGTAGTGTATTTCACCTGCATGAAATCAGAAAATCACTACACAGCTGCTTTTTTTAAGTTGTGAAAACCCAAAGCAAAAAGTGCCTACAAAATATTTTTTCCTTGCTTCTTGGTGCCATTTTTTACTTTATATTTAAAAAAAATAGAAACAAAATAAAATTAGATCTAAAAATTTATTTCTTGAGATTAAACTCTCTTCTTTAGTAGAAAGATTTTGTAGTAAACAGAAATGTTATCACCATATTGTGGACCAAACACTTTTTATTCCTGTTGTCCTGTGACATCAAATTGGATCCAGATCTCGAACTTGACCATGCAGAAAATTATGGTTTAGACTCGCGGCTAACGCAATATTGTAGTAAGCAGTTAATTTCTTATGATCATGACAACCCCTTCCAGTCATTCTGCAAGGCTCCAATCAAATTCTAACATTTTTATTTCTAGTTAGTTAACTCATATTATTATATTTTAGATAATAGGATTTTGATGATTACGTTTAGGTATAAATAATCAAAGAGAATTCTACAAGTTTATTTGGTATTCTGCAGAAAAAAAACCTTTGACAAGTAGAATAATTTCAACCATTTTCAAGAAGCTAGCAAGTACAAGTCTTCTTAAAGTCATAGATTACTTGTGATAACAGCGCATGTCTTTACCAAAAAGCTTGTTTATTTTTCTCTCGTCAATTTATATCAAGCCCACATCTGCATGTTCAGGCCAAATAAGAAAACCCGCTACTGTAAAAAACTGTTGCTTGCACTACTTGTTACTTCTGTTATCCTGTGGCAGAGACTCGGTCAAGGAGCAAAAAGGACATAATACGAGAAAAAGTTGTTGGGGCTCATGAACACATTTGCAGCACTATTGGATAAACGATTTATTTCCATTTGGTGACACAAATTTTTCTTGTAATTTGAAAATCAGAAAAAAATATCAGTGTATTGTCTCCAGAGTACACCCGTAGACTTGAACTTAGACTTCGGGCCCTCCGGTCCTGTGCAGGACATCCCAAGGCACGATGGCGCCAGCGAAATTGATCCTCTGCCAGGGGTGAAGCGTTCCGAACAGACAATCCACAGGCTTTTAGGTCTTCTTTGAAGGTAACTTGCCATGTCCGCGCGTATCTAATCTATCTGTCTATGTATCTATGTATGTATGAATGTATGTATATATGTATGTATGAATCTATCTATCTATCTATTTAATCTATGTATGTATGAATGTATGTATGTATGTATGTATATATGTATGTATGTGTGTATGTATGTATCTACCTATTTATGTGGCTATCTATCTATCTATCTATCTATCTATCTATCTATCTATCTATCTATCTATCTATCTATCTATCATGGGCCATTTTTGGAAGAAATAAATGTGATATTTGTTCGTCAGTGGTCTTCATTACCGGGTCGCGTGTGGGCCGTAGAAAATATATTTCGGTTATTGAACGTTTAATGGTGACATATAAATTGATATTAAGTAAGCATGCATCCAAGGCATGCGCAAGTATTGAACATCAGGAAACTGACTGTACTCAGGTGTGAAAACAACCACTTTCATTTAGTCACAATGTTATANTATCTAACCTTCTATTTATCTATCTATCTATCTGCCTATCTATCTATCTATCTATCTATCTATCATGGGCCATTTTTGGAAGAAATAAATGTGATATTTGTTCGTCAGTGGTCTTCATTACCGGGTCGCGTGTGGGCCGTAGAAAATATATTTCGGTTATTGAACGTTTAATGGTGACATATAAATTGATATTAAGTAAGCATGCATCCAAGGCATGCGCAAGTATTGAACATCAGGAAACTGACTGTACTCAGGTGTGAAAACAACCACTTTCATTTAGTCACAATGTTATATTTCTTAGATACATCTATATTTCAAAGTTATCATCTAAATATTTACAAATTGGCTGACTGGGTGACGTGGTATCTACAGTTTTCATTTGTTCATAAATTCTTACATTTTAATATGCATCATGTAGTAATTAACAAAAAACAAGACGAACTAGTACGGAAAGGACCCATGCAAAGATTAGAAAAAGGATCCTTGCCTTGAGTGTGTATCACCAATATCCACTCCCCCCTAAACCTTTATAATAATTGTAAATGATAGAAACGAATCAGAATATACGAGAAACAGTGCTTTATATCTAACCCTCTCAATTTCATCGAATACAATTATACAATTCAAAATACTGTGCTCAGAAATTGAAAGATTAGCACTACATCTTTGCAAGGTGTGATGAGGTTTCCAATTACATGACTCTCGGAACCAAACGTAGAGAAAAAAACACCAGTTGTATATATATATATACACATACACCCACATATACACAAGTGCAAACAAAGACACACAAGTACACACGCACAAACAAACACATGTATATAAAGATGAATTAATACAATATTTACCGAATTGAATTTTACCCTTCCCTAACGGGGAAGCAAGTCTACCATTCAGTGACATTTAACACAAGGCCACCGGGTCTTGGTAAGCCCAAGTTTGATTTTGTACTCTTAGTTCTAACGGTTCAAAGTAGACAATACCAAAAATTAAAATCTCTATGCAAATAATTATTTTAAAGCTACTGACTGCAAAACTTTCTTGAATTTTGTATTAGGTGAACCATACGCGACTGATTTATCTGCGCTGGCAGTCATAATAACTCGCACCCAAAGAATCTCGCAGATAAAAGACCTTTCTGTTCCACTTTTGGTCAACCCTATCTCCCCAGGAAATCTATCTGTAAAATATATCTTAAGTGTGCTAACCCCATTTGGAAATATTTTTTCCTGGAAATATCTCCAGAGGTCTGAAAGTGAGCTTGCCAAAACGAAAATGTTTTATCACATCAAAACTCCTCCACATCTCCAAATTCAAACATTTGCCGCCAATACACAATGCAAAGTGTGAAAAAACCTGAACCCAGACCGCTAGAATACTGTTAACAGACTGTAAAGTAATTAAAAAAAATCAATTTTTGCATACTTTTGAGGGTACTGGTGACATCTTCCGCTGCTGTTGGGCCAGCATTATAATTAATTCCAATTCATCAATACAATTAAAAATGGCTGTCTCAAACAAGACTGGTTGATTTAGCTAGAACCATAATCGAATCTGGCACTGCTGAACAAATCTATTTTGAAAATGTTATTAACAAATTTCAATATGAATTACTTTATTACAATTATTAATATTAGTTACAATACAGTTATTAGTGGGTTTTTTGTGTAATATAAGTATTGTTGGGAAAAATTTATCAAGACCTTTTGAGATGTTCACTTTGTTAAAACCTCAAGGGTGCTTGTAAATGTAAACATAAATATTGAGGAGTATTGCTTGATTTATTAAATGTTTGTTATGTCTCGTTACATTTAATCAAGGAACTAAAGCGTTTATGAGAACTTTAAAATGCACTATACTACACTAAGTCAGTGATTTATGAGAAAAAACTCCGCCTCAGATCCCAAAGGGGGACCTGTATTCCCTTCCAAATTTTCTCTTGCAGGACGTACATATATTATCAGTACAACGAAAAACACGAAAATGTTTACTCGTTTTCTAAAAATACAAATATCGTTTAATTTAAAGGGGAGGAGGGAAACGAAGGGGAGGAGGGAAAAGAAGGGGAGGAGGGAAAAGAAGGGGAGAAGGGGAACGAAGGGGAGGAGGGGAACGAAGGGGAGGAGGGGAACGAAAGGGGGGNCAAGGAACTAAAGCGTTTATGAGAACTTAAAAATGCACTATACTACACTAAGTCAGTGATTTATGAGAAAAAACTCCGCCTCAGATCCCAAAGGGGGACCTGTATTCCCTTCCAAATTTTCTCTTGCAGGACGTACATATATTATCAGTACAACGAAAAACACGAAAATGTTTACTCGTTTTCTAAAAATACAAATATCGTTTAATTTAAAGGGGAGGAGGGAAACGAAGGGGAGGAGGGAAAAGAAGGGGAGAAGGGGAACGAAGGGGAGGAGGGAAACGAAAGGGGGGAGTGGGAACGAAAGAGAAGAATGGGAACGAAAGAAGAGAGTGGAAACGAAAGAGAAGAGTGGGAACGAAAGAAGAGAGTGGAAACGAAAGAAGAGAGTGGAAACGAAAGAAGAGAGTGGAAACGAAAGAAGAGAGTGGAAACGAAAGAAGAGAGTGGAAACGAAAGAAGGGAGTGGAAACGAAACGAAGGAGGCGAAGGGAAGGAGGGGAACAAAAGGGGAGTGGGGCGAAATGGTGGGGAGGAATGAAAATAGGAGAAGGAAAGGGACTGTCGAACAAAAAATAAAGTGAAGGAGGAGAAGAAAGAGGGAAAAAAGGATGGGGAATAAGTAAAGAAAGGTGAAGTGGGGGGAAGGAAGAGGAAGAGAAGGAACAAGAAAAGAAGGAAGAGGAGGAGATAGAAAAGAAGGTGGAATAAGTAGTGGGAGAAGAGGGAAGAAAACAGTGGAGCAAGAAGAGGTGAAGAAGTAATGAGAAGAAGAAGAAGAAGAAGAGATTAAAGCTAAAGAGAAGAAACGGAAAAGGGAGCAATAATAATCATAGTAATTAAATTAAAGTTGTAAAAATAATCATCAAAACTTTAAGAGTACTTCCAATGCCAATGGCAAATACTCTTAATTACTTTGAAATTGACACTCCATATCACTGGTGACCAACAGGGAACCTGAAATTTTGCAATCCGCTAAAAATTGCTATTTTCGCTATTTTCCAGTAAAAATGCTATTTTTCGAAAATTCTACATTTTATTTCAATGATTTCTCAAACACCAATCTTACATCCAGTTCATTATGTTCCAAGTTATGAAATCAACCCAATTTACATGGTCAGATATCAAATGAGCCGAACTTTTTTAATGGACCGCCTGCAGAAAAAAACCTTCACGTGCAAGCTGTCTGTCGACACAGAAATTCTTTAGTAGTTGGGTTTGGCAAGTGCTGCTGAGCACATTTCACCCTTTGACCAAACTAGCTTTGAAGATGACTTTGAAGTTTCCTATCTCAAAGGTTGTAACACCAAGTTATTTACCTCTACAACCACATGCATAAAAATGCAAGAAATATGGGCTACCCTATATTAATGCAAGCACGCAGTGCCCTTTCAAAAACTCGATCGCCACCTACACGTATTCTAATACTGTGTGAATTTCGAAACCTCTTTGGTATTAATTCGTACAGCCAAACTTCTGGACACGGAAGAAACCGCAAGATGGGCCGGGGGAAAACCAGTGCTAAGCAGCGAGTCAGAGAGCACACGCAAGGCCTGCTCCATGAGGACGGTGGCATTTTGTTTTATTCTATATGCTCCTCCCTTTTACTTGATTGCAAAAAGTTTGCGATCGACAGTCATATTCTTTCGAAGAAACATCTGGAAATGGAATGCAAGTTTAAGGACGACATGAAGCACAAGGTGAAGGACTTACCAACTGTCGCTGAGCTTCCTGCTAAGATATCAAAACAGGTTAGTGGCACAAAATGTTAAACGGGATCTGGTGTAATTACAATGTATCCTAGTCTCGAGTCGTTAGCAATGGTTTCAGTCCGATGAGTCGAAGAAACCTGTCGTTTCGCAGTGTAAGCACATTCAAGGCAAGGCACTTGAATGAATGAAAAAAGGAAATACACCATGTACATGAACTGATTAATTGGCTATAGTACATCTACTCTACAGCATAAACATAACAGCTTACTCCAATGCGAACAAACAATCCTTACGAATCGTAACGTTTTCTCGTAAGTAGATCTACATCCTTGTGATAACAATACGTAGTAAAGGTGGCTAACTGGCCATAATGTTAACTTCACAAAATGCACGTTCAGTTACTAATTGATAACAAACTTGCTTGCTTGTAAGTTACTTAAATTGGTGCACGTATGTATGAAGAGCATCTCGCTTATTCTTTCCCAATGTAGATCACGATGGGGACCTACATGAAGAACTGCAATGAAGCAACTGCTACACGTCAGGAAGTTGTAAATGATCTTGTCAAGGCGTTTACTGCAGCAAATATCCCTTTAGAAAAAGTGGATTGTGAGCCCCTATGTGCCTTCTTCGTAAAGCACGTTCGGAATGGCGGGGCTATCCCGAAGGCTAATACGCTCCGCGAAGAGCATGTTCAAAAAGTGTACGAGGATCATCACAAAGAGCTTCAGGACCTACTAAGGGGTAAGTCAGTTGCTGTGTGCATCGATGAAACTACAGATGCAAAGGTATGTTCTCAATGTTTTAGTCAAAGCGTTAGACACAAGAAAGTGGGGCAAGTTCTATCTATCGACACCATTTTTCTTCAAAAGGTTGACAACTCTACAGTCTCGCGTGCCCTTGTCAAATGCTTGAGTGACTTTGGTATAGGCTTTGAGTTGGTGCGTGCTTTTATCTCTGATAGCGCAGCCAATATGTTGAAGGTCTACCAAGACGTGCTTTTAACACTGTATCTAAATGCTCAGCACATCACTTGTTGGGCCCACATTGTTTATGTCGTTGGAGAAGACTTTCACAATAGTTTCCCAAAGGTAGACACCCTCGTATCACTGTTGAGGAAGCTGTTATGCAAGTCTCCGGGGCGAAAGTTGAGGTATTTGAAGTTCCTGCTGGAGAAAGAAGTAAAGAATCCCGCACTATGTCCTGAACCAGTGATGACCAGATGGGAAGCCTGGTTGGATGCCTGCATATACTACGCGAAGCACGTGTCTCTTTGAAGAGTTTGTTGAAAGAGAGTTTCAACGGCCAGGGTGTTGACGTCGCTTCGGGAATTGCTCACTGATCTCTAGGTTCGAACGGATGTTCAATTCATCGCTGCCCAAGCAGACAAGTTTAGACACACTTCATTCACTCCGGAGAAATCAGACCTTTTCTCATCCGAAACCTACGATACAGCATGCGATTTCTTAACTTACTTAAGAGTGCAGGCTGATACGTGCACAGCCGAAGAAGTGCGCTTCAAAGCTGGCTTCGCTGCCGCAGCAAGCAATCTTGCTTTCAACGTAGAGGTTGGCAAGCACAAAGAACTACTGTTTTTACGTGCTGTTTGTGTTCTAAACCCAATGAAAGCACAGTGTCTGGTGCTAGACGTGGAGACACTGGCTCAGATTGGTCTAAACGTTGACAGTATTGACATTGAAACGATCAAAGCAGAAATCGAGGTATACAAGGCTGTTCTCTCGGACGACCACGTCTGCAGGAAAGACGTCATTAAGTTCTGGAGAGGCATGACAGATAGACTGCCCAACCTCTCAAAGGACGCGGTCACAGCTCTCGCCCTCCCATCGAACAGCTCAGCAGTGGAACGTTTAGTTTCCACATACACTTCCCTGCTCTCCTCAAACTGACGTAGAATAAGAGGAAACGATCAAGGAACTAAATGTTCTGTGTTTCAATCAACAGTGATTGACCACGTGTGCAAGAACGCCCTTCTTATTCAAACGACTTTTGCCTGTGTGACTGCATTGGCCTCAAGTCTCTTGAATAAAAATAGAAACGAGCCTTTTTGCTTGCTCATTCCTTAAGAACTTGACAATTTCCAATCCGCTATTAAATGCTATTTTTGCGATTTTTTTCCCGCGATACAATATTTTGGGTTCCCTAGTGATCAATCAACGAAAATGCTGTCTCAAAAACTTTTAAAATAATTTCTATATTAATGGTGAATCAATATCAGCTTCACTTGTATAGAATGGGAAAAACAATGGATCCCTTCTTTTAACTTTAAGTTCCACTCCAATTCTTTGAAAGTCTCCACAGAATGTTGAAAAAAACAACAGTAAAAAGATCGCTGTAAACCATTCGCAAGTAGAGCTTACAATATGGTATGCATAGCCAGGATCCTTTGGCATCCAATGTTGAAAATCATTATTGGTAGACTTGACCTTTTGCCAATCCCAATATGATATTTTCATGAAAGCAATACACGTAATAAATGTCAGTGTTCCAAGTATGGTGAAAATTCCTCTTATGAATAAAACACTCTTTTTGTTTAGACCAAAATGGACTAATCTGTATGTAAGGTAACACTGGGTCCAACAATAAAAAATACCACCTCCAAACGTCAGTGTTGCCCCAATCATGTGGCCACTGACTGACCATCCCTTACCCTAAAAAGAAACATTTAAGAAATATGATTATCAGTGGCAGATAGGAACTATGACAAACAAGGCCATGGGTGACAGAGTAAGGTGAATATAGACAACCAAAAATTAAACAAAGATAAAAACAAAATTCACCCAGAGGGAGAGTACAATACAAAATGACACTGCAGAGCACCAATCTTGGAGCCAACATACACAAATGATACATCAATCTGCAACATAATGAAGGATGTTACTGTATACTGAACAAATAAACTTCAAACATTGCTTCAAATATTGTTAACGTATGTATAAGTTCCACTACCACTTGGGCATTTTTACAGTAGCCTGAATGCGAGTTCTTCACTTTACAAAAACAAACCATGGTTTAGTTTCTCCACAACATACCACAGTATTACTTCTTTATGCCTTTCAAAATGGCAAACGAAACACAGTGTTCCTGTTTTTGTCAATCTACAAACTGATTCAATAACATGCCTGATATACAGAATGTACACTACTCCACCATATTTTTCACAAATCCAACAGTACTTTTTCAAACTATTACACTTTTAAGAAAATATGTAAAAAATAACCCATTTTTAAATAAAACAGCTCAATTGTAGTTTCCCTGTTGTAACTGGTAGTAACAATGATGCGTCACTACAAAACGTTAAAAAAATCAACATTTTGTTGGATATCAAAATAGAAAACAATGAGCACTTTATCAACAGTGTTACATGACAATTTATCACAGACATGGGTTTGCTGCCACTTTAAGTCAAGAAAAAAATATTGCTGACTGGTTAAAACTATGTTCAAACAAATTTATGGATTAACACTGTAAAATAGCCCCAAAACAAAATTGTTCCATTCAGAAGGAAAGAAAAACTAATGGGTAAGTTCATCTTTACAACTTGCAAACAAGTGTAAAGATACTACAGGTATTTTTGTAGCAATTCAAAATGGTGTGCTTGATAAAAGAGATAATATAGAGCATACCAGTCCTGAATAGTGCTACATAAAAGAAGTTAACCTAATCGATTTGAAATAATTCATGCAACTTAAGTCCCTTATGTGGTGTACAATACCAAGCCATTTAAAGTCACATTCATTAAGTTATCATGGTCATTTTCAATGTCCATAGATCAAACCTTTTAGAAAAATAATTTAAGGTAACAGTTAGGTTTTCCACTGATATTGGCCCATTTTTCTTGCAGCATCAGTGACTTTGTTAAGGAGGAACACCATGTGTGAAGGGGCAATGAAAAGATGGAATAAAGAAATGAAATTAAAAAACAAAAGGCCGAAGGAACATAAAGAGAATTACAAGAAATATCACCACCTGATGGTTTCTGTTGTGGCATCAAATGTTGGGTATTAAAAGCAGAAACAAGAGTAAAGTGGTGAAGGCTGTGAGAAGCTGAGTGCATGACAAAATTCAACTGCAGGCTCCAGGAAATGCTGAGCTCAGAAAAAGATGTACACAAAGACTAGTCACAAATTACAGAGAAGATAAGAGAAACAGCCAAGACAGTTCTAGGTGTGACTATAAGGGTATAGAAGCAGGAAAGAGAGATGTGGCGGTAGAATGATGCTATACAGGAAAGCATAAAAAAGAAAAAGGGTCCAAAGAAAATATATGGTCATGGTCATTCAGGCAGTGAGTAAGATAAAATGGTATATGAACTAAGCTGGAAGAAAGCTAAACAGGAAGTAGCCCAGGCCAGACTGAACACAGAGAAAGGTGAAAAAGACTTGTACAGGTCAGCAAGCCAAAAGAACATTACATCAAAGGTTATCCAGCATGTTAGGCTTATCATGGGTGATGGAGATAAAAGGCTACTGCCATGGGAGCATGAAGTAATGGTGGTGGTAGTAAAGGTGGAAAAGTTACTTGATAAGTCTTATGAACACTGAGAACTTCAGAGAGCCAAGAGAAGAAGAAGCAAGGAGGGCAAAAGTGACAGGTGAAAAAGTGAGTGGAACTGGATGGAATGGATGAAGAAAAGTAACAGGAGTGTTGTGCAACAGAAGACTATCTTCTAGAGTAAAAGGAAAGTTGACAGTAAGAACAGCATTTCTGTATGGACTTGAAACAGTGGTAATAAACCAAAAGCAGGAAGCTGAACTAGAAATTGCAAACTTAGGAAGCTCCAGTGTTCACTTTAGGTGACCTGGGTGCATAGGATCCTAAATGAATACACAAGGGGTACAGCTCATGTTAGGAGATTGTGAGACAAACAAATAGAAGCAAGGCTCAGACAGTTTGGTCATCTGACCAAGAGTGATAAAGACCAAAAAGGAGATACGTGGATGTGATAGCAGCGGACATGAGAGCAACAGTATTGCAGAAAGAAGATGTGGGTAGACCATGAAAATTGAGGGTGACTGATCTGATGCTGCAACCCCTAACAGGATCAGCTTAAAATCAAAGAAGAAGACATACTGGTGTCATTTAAAGCTGGGAGTCACCCTGGTCCTCTGGTTTGAAAACTAGTGATTATATCAAGGTATCCAGCACATCTTCCCCTGCCACTCATCCAATACCCAGGCACTCAGGCAGAATTAGAACGGGTCCCTAAGACATTGGATGTTTATGTATTGATGTAATATAGTATTTTAATTGATATTTTTAATTCATAGGTAGTACATGCATTCTTTTACACTTTTGATTAGGCAACTCTTCATTGCACTATTTGTCACAGCTGGGTTTCGTTGTTAGTTAATTCAATCAAAGAACTCAGTTTTTCCTATATCCTGGAGCCACATTTTTTTAAGTAAGGGAGATGTTACTTACACTGAAATCTGCATTTTGCCAGAATGCCTTCATTTATACACCAGGTAGGATTGTTACAGATGTGCACTACACTTCCACTTTGCTCAAAACTATGCAGTTTTATCCACTCTTGTAAGTTTTGGATTTCATATTAAATATATGAGTTGAATAAGCAACATGCTGGTTTTATTTCTTACTGGCAAATTCTTTATAGTATATTAAGTACCTTCGAAAACACGATGGAAAGAAAACATGAAAATATAGGAAAAGATTTGGGTGTGGCCATGACAATTTGACTGCAGCCTAGTTTGTTGGCATAATTTTATCACGAGTAGTTAGCACAAGGTTCTGTTGATTAAAATATATATCTTGGCAGCAAACTACATTTATTCTATTCATTACTATTACAATGCAAAAAATTAAAACATGTGTGACTCACCTGAAAACTGGCAACCATAAGGCAACCAAAACAAGACAACAATCCAATAACCATGGCAAACATATTGATCCAGTGAAACTTTTTATCATACTGGTGATTGGTGTCAGCCTCATAATGAAGTTGTAAACTACGCAGGATTATTGTAATGGTACCCAACATGCTTGAGAAGGCCAGAAAAAGGGTAAAGATATTTCTCTCTGGTTCTTCAATTCCAGTTTGGCTTATTGTTGGAAAGTATGGATATACATCATGTCTTCCAACAGCAACTGTATATGTGATTACAAATCCTACAAATGCAAATGTGGCAAATGATGCTGGTAGAACAGCAAGGCCACGAACACAAACAAAACGCATTGTCATATAAGGCAGGTAACACTAAAAAGGAAAAAAAAAAGAAAAAATACATAATTTAATCTTTTACAAAAAACACATTGGGGTATCAAAGTTTGTATTGTGACAACAAAAACAAGCTTGTAAACAAAAACTGTTCATTTGTAATTTTCTTCAAGGAGGTGAAGACTTGATAACAGCAGTGCCTTCCAATAACTTAAATGGCCATATTGCAAGTATCAGGATATCATTTAAACAGAACAACCTATGGCTTATCCAGTTGAAATCGGTAAAATTGCTGCAGTGGGAATAAAGCTCAATGCACAAAGCAACAGCATGTGATATAGTGATCCAGCATGAGTCAGGCTCATGTTAAACTAAGCCCTTTGATTATGTAGTGACAGTAAGATGTAGTAATGTGATGCAATGCCCTGTATATATCTGGAAACCAAACTGTAAATTATTACTCAATAGCAAGGAAACCAGGAATTTGGACTAAAGGGTCAACAGAATCCAGCACCAAACTCAATGGAATACGTTTAGCATCTAACAGTTTGTGTTTTGTGTAACACCCTGTGATAGTTAAATTATTGTGGTCTACGGTACAAGTTACCATACACATAGGCCTGTGGTTTATTAAGGGTTACTGCTTCTTTCTGAGGATATTTATCTTATATAACAAAAAAGTGCTATCTGTTTCACTAGTTTCCAGCTGCCATGTTCATAAATGAGTACTGTATCTGTTCTATGATGATTGCTAACAATAAATGTACCCAATTTTTGTATTAAAAAGTTATGTATAGAATCAACTGGGGTCAAGCTGCAAACTCCTTATTAGCATGAAAAATTTCAGTAAAAGCAAATGTACATTGTTTTAGTAAAGGTGCAAAAAAATATCTTTATAAAATCACAAATGGTGTTCTTAAAAATTGTGGTAAGGTGTGGTTTGCACTTTATGACATTGCCCTTTATCTTATATACAAAACTTTCTGGAAAACAGAAATTTTATTATATATATATATAATAATGAATAATAATATAATAATATATATATAATAATAACAAAGAAATGCAATTTTAGGAGCTCCAATTGCTGATCGGATTTTGACACCAGAAGTGCTTTACTAGTGGTTGAAAGGAACATAAATTCTGTAACTATATTTTTGTTATATCAGACTGAATTGATGTAAGATATTTATCATGCCATGAGTTGTAAGATATTTCTTAGCTACATTTCAAGAGATATTTCTCCCATTGTCAGGCTAATGAAGTAACCAGGTATGGCAGTTTTATACGTTGGTTGTGCAGATGTACTTGGTGACAGGGATTGCATTGTCTTCAGGAATTGCACCATACCTACTTTGTGTTCGTTGCATTTCTTTTCTGCAGTGCTGGAAGCAATATTTCTGCAAGAGCATAAGATATGCTGTTGATCTGAGTGCTGTGCTGTAGAGAATGAATGGTTTCTTTTATTTTTCTTGTTGCGGTGTTAATTTCTTTGTCCAAAATCTGTTTGTCTCCCCAGTCAAAGCTGTGATCAAAGACCACAGCTTATGACTTATGACATGAAAATTATCTTACATCAATGGCTTCAAACGAGTCCATAAATTCAAGAATTTTCAAGATCAGACAGCATCTTCCATAAAAAAATAAAGAATTGTTACGTGGCCTGTTGCAATGGAATACACACAGTGCCTGACACACAAAGTTATCATTGTTTCATCCCAGGAAGAGCCTTGCTTAGAACAAAGAAAATATCAAATGATAATATCTAACAAGTAGACAAGTTTAAAATCTCTCCTTTGAAAAAAATTCATGTTCCACTGAGGAGGAAAGCTCATTGCCTATTATTATGATAAGATCTGATGTATTGGACTTGTACTTGCATGCCCTAATAAAAATCAATGTGTCAAAGTAAAATTTTTGAATTGCAAAGGATTAATCCTACAGTGGGTACATTATCCGAGATTCAGTCAGTGTTAAGTACAATATAATAGTAAATAAAGACATGAGACTTTGACCAATTTTCAATAACGTTTGGGCAATTTGAGCTAACAAACTGAATTTTTCAGGATTATATTTTCTTCTTTAAAAGTTCATATGGTAGAAATTTAACAACATCTAGGGTTCCACCCATGGTAACTTCCAAAAGTTTTGATTATTTTATAAGAAAAGTCCCCTATGTAATAAAAGTAAAAATAAGTTAATCTCGTTTTAGCAACAGATGCTGCCTCCTACCAGCAGGATAAAAGATATTCACATCACCTCAGTCACTGCATCAAAGTGAGTTTTGTGTTACACTGAAACCTTGCTAGTGAACTCTTTCTTCCTTTAGTGCTATATGTGTGTGTGTGTGTGTGTGTGTGTGTGTGTATTTATTCGCCACTAACAAAAAAAATACAAATGTTCAAAGGTAAATGGTAAAAACCTAATACATGATGTTATCCAAAATAGTTAAAAAATAAGACTAAACAGAAACAAAAAAGAACGAAACAAACAGGCGGGACGGTAATCTAGAGAAACTGTGGCAGGGGTAGCATAATACAGATCATGAAGACCTTATTTTCATTATGGCCCCTNCTCGTTTTAGCAACAGATGCTGCCTCCTACCAGCAGGATAAAAGATATTCACATCACCTCAGTCACTGCATCAAAGTGAGTTTTGTGTTACACTGAAACCTTGCTAGTGAACTCTTTCTTCCTTTAGTGCTATATCAATTGACATCAATGACCAAATTTCATTTGTAACATGGATGAAATATTTGTTGTGACTTAAGGCCAGTTCATACCTTGATCTGGTCTACAAATGTAAATCTGCTTCCCTGGGGAATGCTTTCCGGAGATTCTCCAAACAGGGCCATGCATTCCAGTTTGCCTGTTCTAATGACATCTTCCAAGAACTTGACCTGTTGCTTTTAAATCAATGACAGCAGCTTCTCATATCCTCTGGTTTGTGTGGCTGCTATGTTCATCATTCTTGTGGTAACCTTTATAATCCTCCTCAAGAGCAACAAAGCATGATCAACCATATGCAACATAAAAGAACTTGCTGTCAGGTCTTCAACTTGCGCTTCTGGTCACAGACAACATTTTACAAGGACACAAACTTTTGGTTTGCATATGCTATTCTAGAGTTGATCTCCTCAGCTGGTTTGCATCTCTAATGACAAGATATTCAAAATTTTTAACTTGTTAAATTGTTGTATACCATGAACACTGATTCTGTATCATGGCACAACATTCTGGTTAGCCACAACAATGCACTTGTCTTCTGAGTATTTAGAGCAAAGAGACATGTTCATTCTCCTCTACATAAGAGTCTACTAGTTTTTATTAAGGTTGAGACCATCAACCTTCACACCCTCCAGATCCTCCAGGGGTCAAAGGGTCTTTTTGCTCCAGAAGTTGTATAGTCTGATGATTATATGCAATCTTGATTTACTCCTCATTTGATGCTTATCTAATCACTGAGATTGTTGCCATGACAGATTGTCACTGTTTGGTTGTGGTAGAGTGACTACAATTTGTAAATCCTTATCAAAAATTTTAAGACTGGTCAGTTGAATTGGATTTTCATGCTGGACCATGTGGACCATGTCAAAGGTGTTGATATTGTCAATGAAACAAAAGTAGACATCTTGGCATCTTGGTATATTTCAAGTGCTCTCTCTCTCTCTCTCTCTCTCTCTCTCTCTCTCTCTCTCTCTCTCTCTCTCTCTCTCTCTCTATCTGTCTGTCTCTCTGTCTCTCTCTGTCTCTCTCTCTCTCTCTCTCTCCNTAGTCGCACGCTCGCTCTCTCTCTCTCTAGTGCTCTCTCTCTCTCTCTCTCTCTCTCTCTCTCTCTCTCTCTCTCTCTCTCTCTCTCTCTCTCTCTGTATGTGTGTCTCTCTCTGTGTCTCTCTGTCTGTCTGTCTCTCTCTCTCTCATTCCATCCACTATAAAATTGTACAGGCAGTTCCAGATCTACAAAAGGTTTGACATGATTTTCATAGTATTATGACACAGAAAAATTTTTGGACAGTGTGACTCATAAGTGTGATTTTCCTGAACCTTTTCCACTCTATTGTTCCCAGTTTGGGGAGTTTTGCAATTAAAATAACCTTATTAGGTCAGCAAGGGATTCACCTTCATCATAGACCTCATCCAAGAAACCATGCAGAAAGTCAATTGCAAAATCTTCTTTGGCCATCACAAGTTCTCTGGTCCAGTTGCCTTTCTGTTTGGGGCTCTGCAAATGGCATTTCTGATTTTATCTTTGGTTATTGGTGGTCCATAAGTTGTAATTGAATATAATGGGCTGTTTTTGTTAGGTGTTATTTCCATAGAGCTCTTCCAATTTCTCTTCCAGGGCTTTAAGGTTTCTTCCTCTTTCATAAGAGGCTGTCCCTGCTTTCATTTCAAGCATTGAGTAGTGCAACTCTTGTGCTGCTTCCTATTTACTTCTTTGATGGACTTGTGATATTTTTTCGGCTAGCATTGAATGTTTTTCAATTTCATCACATTTTGGGTTGTTGTATTCTTCAGCTGTTTCATTGTACACGTATTTTTATTTTCTTGTCATTGTCACTAACCCCTTACACCAGTTGTGAAACATTTCTTTGGGGTTGTTGATTTTGCCTAGTCCATGTGGCCCAATTGCAGTCAGTGACCTTTGCTTTCCAACCTTGCAACTGAAATCTCCCATCACCAGTGGAGCTTTGTTTGATTTATACTGGTTATATACTTCATCTAGGTCTTGGTAGAAGCTCTCTGTCTCATCACTGTATGCATCTGTTGTAGGAGCATAGTACTGCATTACACTAATATTGATGGGTTTTGCTTGGATTCTGGCTAACCCAACATGCTTCTTGATGTTGTTTTATTAAGGATTAGAACATCAATGCTCTTATCAGGGCCTGAGTAGATCACCTTCCAGCCTTCTTTGTTCATTGTGCCATCACTTGTCCTTCTCACCTCAGGTATCCCAGAATTTTGATTTGCAGGTGCTCCATCTCATGGATGACACTGTTGAGTTTCCCATTGTGGTAGAGGATTTTTATATTCCATGTAGCACTGGATGTTGTTTGATTCACTGCTTGTGATGGTCATGGGATGACAGTTGGGTGGGTATAATTGCAGATCACCAGCCTCTACCAGGCAAGGTCCCTCCAATTATGATCAAGTTGGCACCCTTGATGTCATCACTCATTCTTCTTTAGTGTTTTTCAGCTATCTCATTTTCTTGGCATTGCTTTGGTCTGGGCAGGGTGGAGTGGTGTTGCAGCACCTGTTGTGAATCAGTGACAGGCCAAGTAGTGACTACTAAATTCTGAATTCTGAGGTAGAAAAACCAAGTATTTTATAAACCCCTAACAAAGACTTGTCAGTCCCAATTCACCCATATATTCAATACACCTTATCCTCTAAGGTTTTCTAGCCTTGGAAAGAAAATGTCAAAAAAGAAATCAAACCACTCAAAGCAAAGATATCCTGTTCTGTCTGGTGTTCAGTAACAGCATGCAAGATGACTAAAAATCAAAAGTCATGTAATTAAAAATGATAGCATGGAGAGTGTTCATTACTCTAGTTTGTTGATGTTAAACAAAGCAGGTGCCAGGAGAGGACAATATTCTTAGAGTTTAATCAAGTGGGTGAATGAACAATCACCTGAGCGTATTTCAAAGTGAATGAGTTACTGGCAACAGTTCGAGACAGAAGTGGAAAGCCACAGTCATATGCAACCTTAATGGATATTGCACCTGAAAAAGAACAAGCTTTGAAAAACTGCAAGTCATGGGTAAACATAACTATTCATCTGGTCATCTTCAGTCTTTTTAAATGACTTGCAGGTAGAAATTAGGCACAGACAAATTAGTCAATATATATATATTTTTTTTAGTTTTAACGTCATTTTCCCCTAACAATTGGGGCTCAGACGATGCCCTTCAGAGGGACTTTAATTTGGCAGTGAGGAATTTCTTGGCCGGATGGGGTAATATAACAGCTGTAAAAATGTCATCGGTTATGTTATTTTAAAATTATTTTTATTATCTGTAAGAATCTATGTACATATGTAATTTCTTTTTATTCTAGTGTGGGTCTAGGGGAGTAACTTCAACATACATTTGTAAGGACCCACAATAAAAATAAGGTTAAGCTGTCTTTAATTTTGTCATATCTATTTTATTAAGTAGATACTAATTCACACAAGCTACTATTCAACGTCCCTTTACAAACTTTTTTTCTGTGTGTAAAAACTCTTATTCTTGTACCTGTTTTGTTAATTATATTTATTCAGTCGACTGTTTATACTCTTTTATGTGTACTTTGAACTTTGGTAGTTTCGAATTGTATTGGCCAAAATGAATTCAACCAAGAGGTTGCACCAGTGCAGGTGTAAACTGAATATCAAAAAAAACCTCTTATGATGCGTTGAGAAGTATCTATCCTAACTGATTTCCAGGTTAATACATAAAAATGCCAGTGGTGAAATGTTAGAAGCGCCACTAATACAACCTCCCACTAAAAATCTAAATGCTAAGCTTGTCTGTGCGGCTACTTCGAATTCTTAAAGGTCAAGTTTAAAATCTTAAATAAATGAAACGACTTACCTGTGTATCTTAAATATAAAATTCCAAATGCTGTTTAAAGTACCGTTTTTCTAAGCTTTGAAGCTTTAACACTGTTTCAGTCAGGGAAGTATATTATTTTCTTTACCAGTCAAGGCTAATGCGACTGCGTCGATCGTATTCTACGAAATTTTCATTTGCTTTTTTCCCCCAACATGTTTTATCATTCCTCAAAAATAAGAAACGGACTAAATACCAAGACGATTTTTACCATCAATCGATGTTAATTCAAAGTGTGCTTCAGAAATTCTTTCCCGCCTGGTGTCCATGCATTGCAAATCTTGATTTGAAAGCATGCTGGCATCATCAACATATGACGTCATGATAACACTCCCTTTTTTATCATGTCAACAAATATTCCTTTCTTCTTGGGTGAGGTCACGAGATAAAACTGTGACAAAGCTGTCAACAACTATTAAAACAAACTGAAAACCAAAAAGAGCGGATTTCGTCATAATTTTACAAATTGTAAACTCAGCGCAAATTGCAAATTTTCTTCATGTTCCACTCGAGGATGAGGGTTAATGAGATGGATAGATTGAAAGGTGGATGATGATAAGTATAGTGAAAGGGACGAAAAATATAAATGAATTAATAAAATTTTATGACTCGTAAAGAAGGTTTTGACAAGTGTTTATTACCCTTTGATTTAAAGATGTCCATGTTGTGGCCCTGAGTTTGGATTCTTGTGATTGGATTCTCTTTTTCCGGGGGAACTATAGTTGTTCATGGGCCAAAGGGAAAATTGTTCCCTTCCCAAAGTAATGTAATACGTTTTTATCAGTTAAGTGATTTAAAGATAAACAACTTTTTGGGTGTTATCAAGGTACCGATTAAGATTATAAGCTCTCAGTTTAACAGTTTATGCAGCATTCCAATATTTTAAAAATTCATTCAATCATTCATCTATCTGTTTATTCATTCATTTATTCATTATTTTGATTCGATTTCATGCTGCCATCCTAATGTTTGAAGATTTTTTCGCTTTCTTGCAACAATGACAAAAGGTTAAAATACTTATAACAGTGATTTTTAACAAGAGAGAGCCGATACTTTTGTGTCCAAAACATATAAAACCCTACCCACTTATAAATTTTTGTAAATTTACCTACTTTACAGAGCATTTACTTCACGAATTTACCAGATCTTTCTATGGATATTTTGCTGCAGTTAACTTTCAAAAAATAATTATGTATTCGAAGGCACACTCCAAATATTTTTCATTTGAATGTGTTTTTTCCATCTAACATAATGCAAGAGGAAGATGGAAGGCACTTATCAGACAAGTTTTTAGCTGTTTGTTTGTATTGTCCCATTTCCTAAAACTGAACATATTAGTTCAGATTTCAAGCCACCAAATTCTCAGACCCCGGTGTTGTGTTTAACTTCAGCTTTTAGAACTTTTGCTGTTTTTTTCTTTAAACTAATCCTGGGTGGCGGGGTGGAAAACATTTCCACCAATAGGAGTTGTAAGGCGCCTCCTTCCCAACGCTAGCCTGTGGGAGACCCTTGGGCAAGGTCGAGTACCCACTTAGCCCTGCGATCAGGGAACGTGAAGTCATGGCAGGCAGGTGACGGATGGACTGATGAGCAACTGGAGGATACTTCCAGAACTGGTCAACTTCTCCTTTGTGTTAGGCAGATGATACCAATTCAGGTACAATGGCTAAAACTACCCGCTCAGTATGAGCACTGCCCCTATAGAAAGTAACTGCAGCCTACTATAGGTACACTACTGCAAAGAACACCATGGTTAGACAACTCAATTCAAACTCGGTCAACAGCGTCAAGGGAGTCTCCTGTCAAACTGGCAATTCCTCGCTCGGTAGGGTTGATCACGTGCGACAGGTGTCATCCGATCGTCATCCTGCGACTGTCCGCAATAAAGCCTATTTAAGAATAGGAACATGGAATGTACAAACACTCCTCCAGAATGGGAAATTAGACAATGTGAAGCAAGAAATGAAAAGAATGAAATTGAATATTCTCGGACTCTCAGAGGTAAGATGGAATGGAGCGGGTTGCATTAAATTAGACAACTTCAAGATCATTTACTCGGGAGGAGATCAACACCAGAAAGGAGTCTGTATTATTGTAGATTCTAAAACTTCAAAGGCCATGAAAGGTTTCTGGACTATCAATGATAGAGTCACGTTAGTCAAGCTTAAAAGTGCTCCATTCGACATCGGAATTTACAAGCATATGCTCCAACAGCCGACAGAGACGATGCAGAGGTTGAGGAGTTTTATGAATCCATTGATAAGGCAATGAAGCAAATGAGGTCTCAAGACACCGTAATCACTATGGGAGACTTCAACTCAAATGTTGGCAATGAAAGAGAAGCCACCACAGTTGGTCCTTTTGGGATAGGAGTGAGGAATGAAAGAGGTGAACGGTTCGCTGAGTGGTGCATGGAACACAATATGGCTGTTATGAACACATGATTCAAGAATCATCCAAGAAGATGTTGGACTTGGAGAAGCCCAGACGAACGAACCAGGAACCAGATTGATTTAATCTTGATACAAGAGCGTTTCCGGAACTCTGTAACATCCTGTAAGTCCATGCCAAGGGCAGACTGTGGAAGTGATCACAATCCAGTAGTTGCCAAAATGAGACTGAAACTAAAGAAGCTCAAGAAATCGAAAAGAGCAGCAAAACTCCAAATGAACTTATTGAAAAATGATTGGGACATGAAACAAAGATACACGATCGACATCAGAAAAAGATTCGAAGCTCTTGACCAACTGTCAAATGTTGAAGAAACTTGGCAATTGATAAAAGACAGTATCACTTAGACCGCGAGATAACATATACCTGTTACGAAAAAGAAGGAAGACAAGAAATAGCTGAAGCCAGAGATTCTAGATCTAATGGAAGAGAGAAGAAAAGTTAAAGGTGACAAGAGGAAATATAAAGAACTGGACGAACTGGTGAAGAAGACCTGTAACACAGCAAAGGTCGAATGGTTTAATATTGAGTGCGCTGAAGTCGAAAAGAAGACAAAAAAGGACAACAAACTTATGTACAAAAACATACAAGAACTTGCAGGAAAGAGATATACAGCAAAAACTGATGGTCTCAAATCTGGAGATGGTGACATTCTCATGGAAAGAGAAGACATTTTAAACAGATGGTCCGAATACATAGAGGAACTTTATCATGATGAAAGAGGTCCACCACCCGAAATCCAAAACACAGATGGTCTTGTGATACAAGAAGAGGAGGTATGCAGAGCTTTCAAGAAAATGAAAAACGGAAAGGCAGCAGGTCCTGACAGCGTTCCATTTGAACTTATTGCTGCCTTAGATGAATTGGGTGTGAAAGCTGTCACAAAGCTACTAAACAGTATATATGATACAGGCACTATCCCAGAAGACATGAAGAAATCAGTTTACATGGGGCTTCCCAAGAATCCAGGCACAACGGACTGCGATCAGCACCGTACAATCAGCCTAATNAAAAACATACAAGAACTTGCAGGAAAGAGATATACAGCAAAAACTGATGGTCTCAAATCTGGAGATGGTGACATTCTCATGGAAAGAGAAGACATTTTAAACAGATGGTCCGAATACATAGAGGAACTTTATCATGATGAAAGAGGTCCACCACCCGAAATCCAAAACACAGATGGTCTTGTGATACAAGAAGAGGAGGTATGCAGAGCTTTCAAGAAAATGAAAAACGGAAAGGCAGCAGGTCCTGACAGCGTTCCATTTGAACTTATTGCTGCCTTAGATGAATTGGGTGTGAAAGCTGTCACAAAGCTGCTAAACAGTATATATGATACAGGCACTATCCAAGAAAAACATGAAGAAATCAGTTTACATCGCGCTTCCCAAGGATCCAGGCACAAAGGACTGCGATCAGCACCGTACAATCAACCTAATGAGCCATCTCACCAAAGTTCTCTTGCGTGTTTTCATGAACAGAATGAGGCACAAAATACTTCCAGAAAAATCTGAAGTACAGTTTGGTTTCATGGCCGATAAGGGTACAAGAAATGCAATCTTTGCCTTGAAAACTGTCATAGAAAGATCCATAGAGGTACAGAAAGATCTATACCTGTGCGTCATAGACTATTCCAAGGCATTCGACAAGGTGCGACACACTGATTTGTTCAACATATTTTAACTGGGCTTAACATTGACG
The DNA here is from genome assembly GCA_003991215.1 of Morbakka virulenta. Classification (NCBI taxonomy): domain Eukaryota; kingdom Metazoa; phylum Cnidaria; class Cubozoa; order Carybdeida; family Carukiidae; genus Morbakka; species Morbakka virulenta. The sequence goes on from RDPX01000012.1 coordinate 1,839,967, forward strand.
GAAAAGACCTTAGAGTCCCCAGAAACCTTTATTGAGAACAGGAAGCAGCCATCAAAGTTGACAATGGACTATAGCGACTACAGACCAATAAGCAGAGGAGTGAGACAGGGATGTGTTTTTTCGCCAGACCTATTCAATATTTACAGCGAAATGATTTTACGCAATATTGAAAATCAAGAGGGTATCAGTGTGGGTGGACACAACATCAACAATTTGAGATATGCAGACGACACTGTCCTTATTGCAAACTCTGAAGACAAACTGCAACGAATACTATCAACAGTAGCAGATGAAAGCAATAAAAAAGGATTGCAACTCAATGCAAAGAAAACTGAATGCATGGTTATCTCGAAAAAATTGGTAATCCCAAAGTGCAACATCAAGTGTAAAGAGAGAACATTAAACAAGTAGATAAATTTAAGTATCTGGATTGCATTATCACACCTGACGGTAGGAGTGATACAAATCAAGAAAAGGATCGCAATGGCAAAATCCTCCTTCAACAGCATGAAGAGAAAATTTATAAACAGAAACATAAAACTGAACACTAAAATCAGGATCTTGAAGACTTATTTTTGGTCAATTCTGCTCTATGGTTGCGAATGTTGGACACACAGAGGTGACACAACGTCGTTTGGAAGCAGCGGATATATGGTTTATCAGAAGAATTTTGAGGCTCTCATGGACAGAAAGAAAAACAAATGAAGCGGTTATGCGTATGGCAAATTACAGCAGATTACTTATCAATACGATCCATGACAGGCAATTAAAGTTCTTTGGACATATAATGCGAGCTGATGGGATCGAAAGAAGCTTAATACTAGGAAAAATTATAGAAAAAAGAGCGAGGAAGACCAAGAACAAATTTGAGTGATAATCTCAGGAAGATCACAACACGTACAACTTTGGATCTCATCAGAATAACCGAAAACAGAGAGAACTGCAGAGGGATCGATGTCTGCGCGAACAGCCCTGAAACCTAAAGAGCTTCATAACAAGGTTCTAAAACCAGGTAGGTTAAGGAAAACACCTAGCTCCAAGGTTCCTGTTACTAAGAACCTTAGACAGATTGTGACATCGTTGTGAAGTTTCTACGTGGGCTAATGTTATTCTTTACCACATTTAGCTTCAGATCACCCTTGGGCAAGGTGTAGCATCTGTTAGCCCATTCGGAAAACTTGACATACCAGGTTGATATTTGTGTCTGGAGGATGTCTGTCTTATGGGTAGGGAAAGTGGTATTATAGCATTCTCCAATCACCCTAGAGGTAGTATTACACCATGGTCCCACTGCCTTGTGGATATTTCTTGGCTGAAGAAAGTCTACAAGGCCGAATTCAGACGAGAAGTGGCCATGCTGAGATGATTAACATTTTGCTTAAAATGCCTTCTGGCAAAAGCCACAGACTACGTAAGAAGGAACCTCCGGACCATGTATGGCCTTAAGATAGTTTCATGAAAACCAAATTGGGGAGATATTTTCCAAGGTAGCCCCCATCTTTCACATTTAGTACCCAAGCGTACGTGTCGCATGTTTTCTTGTGATGGTCACATGATTCCATACGGGACAGAAGGAAACCCAAAGCAGTTACTAAGTTGCCCAAGGAGCCCTACTCAGAAATGACCTGTTAGCCCTAATCATAGGAAGGCCCTTGGAAGGATGGATTTAAAAAGGTATGCTTCCAAAAGCACGTACTGAATCTAATGAGATTAAATTTCATGCCTGCCCAAGTGAATTAATTTTGATCTCTGAATTGAACATCGGCTTGGATTTAAGAAAAACGTTTTTACAAAATTATGGGTTGGATTGGCTTGAAGTTGATATTCCTACATTGTCAAAAACCCGATTATCAGGCAACACGTCAACAAAGGAGACCCTTTGCACTTTTTTTGTGATGGGAATCAATAAAGATAGAAACGCAAACCTAGAGTTGGTTTTGTCCTACAAAACGATATTATGCACTTCTATGAAATTTATTTGACCATAATGATGGGACTTATCACACAATAAATAATCACAGGCGCTCTAATGTTTTTGAGTGTCTATGCACCCATTTTCAGGCAGATGAGGAAGAAAATGACAATTCCTACCAACAGCTGGAAGAAGAAAAAGAAAAAGTCTCCCGAAAAGAAACAGTTATAACACTCAGCGAATTCAATGCAATAGTTTGAAGTTGCTTTGAAAACTGCACAAACCTATTACAAATACATGGCGTTGAAAAAAGAATGATAACGGACAACTATTGTTGGAACTATTTGGAAACCAAGGTCTATATGTTACTCATGCCTCCTTTAAGGGAAAATATAGAAGAACATTTTAGAACCATCCTACATCAGGGCAGTGGCACCAATTAGACTTCGTTCTCACAAGGTGTTCTCATTTGAAGGAGATCCTGCACTCAAAGACATCTCTGAGTGCCAGGTGTTAAACTAGCCTTTCTTTGGTTGGCTACCAGATTAAAATTTGTGTGAAAAAGATAGATCATAACAAAACTCCAAGTCACTCCCGTAATTAAAGGTAGAAATTATCAAACATGCAAGCCACTTAATAAGGAAAGTACCACAGCACGATTAGCTTTAACGCCAGCCAACGAAGCCTGGCGTAATCTACGTGATGGAATTTACAATGTTCCAGTTGCAGCCTTTGGGAAGAGGGAAAAGAAAGAAAAATGACGATTGGCTCGAGTGACCGCCCCAGCCCAATTACAAATTGTCGAGGGTAAAAAGATCAATATTGATGGCATACAAAAATTCTCCAGGTTTTAAAAATGTCTAAATTTGTGGATGACATGTACCAAGATCCGAACAGAGGCAAAGATGTGTGGCCAGAGCAGTTAATTTAACCTCTGCAATGAAATTCAGATGAGCAGCTGATATAGATCATACCCGTAGAATGTACGAAGAAATGGAACATTGCATTAGCCAAGTAACAGAGGGTGGAAACTTCAACAACGGATCCTCAGGAGAATATTCTAACATACAAGCAGGAGAAGCTTCAGTTTTGGGCGTAAAACAACAGATATAGTATTTTCAGCAACACAGGTCCTAGAGAAATGCAGGGAAAAGCGTTTTTCCTTACATAAGAAACCTTACAAAAGCCTTGGATTCTGTCAGCAGAGGGGATTTGGGTATATATTGCTCTCAGGAAACTTGGCTGTTTACCAAAGCCAAGCGAAAACGAAGAATCCAAAGCATTTTCAGCAAATAACGAAAGGAAACAAGGGAACGTCCTTGCTCCTGCTTTATTCAATATAAATTTTGTTTACCTAATAAGGTATGCATGCAAAAGAACTGATAAAGGTATTTATATCAGAGATAGACATGACGATGGTCTGTTTAACACTGCCAGACTTGGAGGAAAGACCAAGATAATAATATCGACTGCAGGCGAACTACTCTTTGACGACAATGTGATTTTAGTTAGTGGCAATGAAGAGTTTCTGGAAAGCCTTCTGCACAAATTTCCAGGATCATGCAAGGGTTTTAGGATCTAGGGGTACCAATACTGAAATTACTTTAGATGAGATTAGTTTAATCAGTGTTGATAAATTCTGCTACCTCGGTTCTACAATAACAAAACGCTTAGGTATAAACGATGAAATGTCAAAAGGAATCAGCAAAGCAGTTATAAATTTTGGGTTATCAGAAAACGAGCTTGAGAAAGTATTAAACTTCCTACTAAGGTCAACTTTCACACATGCAAGACTTGCATGCTTTCTTCTTGCTATATTCCTCAGAGATACCCATTAAGTGTGCTGAATACAGTGAAAGGCTAAATATTTTTACCTAAGTTGCCTATAAATCCTGCTGAAAATAAAATGACAAGATAAGATACCCAATAAAGAAGTAATAAAGTGCTCAGTGCTAATATATCTGGGAAGCATGATGATCCAGAAACGATCAAGATGGCTCGGACAAGTCAAAAGGGTAAGTGATAGCTGTATTCCAAAGCTTGTAGAGCCAGGTTCTAACTTATCAGAAAAAAGACATTATTTATCGCTTATACCTCTACTTTTAAGACTAAAGGTGGTTGACAAACGGATTACATTGCAGTCATCAGAGAGGCAAAAAGAAGAAGGAGAATTGTAGAGAACAAGGAAAGAAACTTATGAATTAAGTGGAAATCCTGCAACATCGACAGAAAACTTCTGCAGCTTTATCAAAGAACGAATCACATGATAGAGAGTCTGTAAGGGTTGATGCCAATGAAGAAAGTTCCTGACTGCATCAGGCATGGAAATACAAATAATATGAAAGGGTTATAAGATTTTCATGGGTTTCACAAAGCTTAAGGGTAATCAGGCTGGGGATTTTATGTTGAACTTGGTCCAGAAAATTCAGTCAGGAGGTAAAAGAACCTGAGCAGATCTGACAAGAACATTCCATACCTGATCGACGTTTTTCACCCACTAGGGAGAACCAACGTGGATAGGGCAGCTGATAGTGCAATTGCTTTGGTATAGGATATCCAATAAAATTCATAAGAAAAAAAAGCACAAGAAATCATTCTATATCTTAAATAGAAGAGTGTCATTTATTTAGGTTGATGAAAAGAAGAGGTTTCTGTGACGTTTGACAGAAAGAACTTGGTTCTTTGTGCATCCAGAGTACCCAGTCATTTCATTCCTAACTCATCGATGGTACGAAGATCATCCTCAAAAAGATTCGCCATTCTAACTTTTCCAAAGAAAAGTGGTTTGTCTATGCTAGAATAAATGGCAGTGCATATGCCTACCTCTAAATAGAATACCATAAGATATCATCAGATGAATTATAAATAGTAGAAATAAAGTTGGACTAAAGACAGAACTCTGAAGAACATCAGCATTAATGGAGTAACTACAGAGAAATAGCCAGATTATACAACATTAACACTATGATCACAAACAAAAGATCGTAATATGGGCAGGATTTTACCTTGTAAATTATAAGCGTTAAACTTTGCTATAGAATCAGTATCAAACCTTATAGAAAGCCTTCAAAATGGTAAAAAAACAATAGTCGTTACTAAACCAGAGACATCAAGAACACGACAAATATTTTCGGTGATAAAAGAAAGAAGGTCAGCAGGCGAATTTAACGAACAAAAGCCATACTGCTGATCATAAAAAATGCCAAGCCAGTAAAGATGCTTAACAAGGAAATATTGCTAATAGACCCAAAATCTTGGCTTGTGATAGGCAAAAAACTATTTGACCGATAACTGCTAAAATCAGGTAGTTGACTAGAGTTCTTAAATACTGGAAGGAAGACAGATGCTACGTGATAAATATTCAGGTACATTATGACGACTGCAAAAATTAACCAAAGAATATGCAGGGACTTCAGTTTTATTAAAGAGTGATAGAGTAAGAGATACGCTCTTTTGGAGTATTGAATTGTAGATCCTCTGAGAGTTTTGAGATCCGATCATTTGGCATTTATTTTTCTTGTTGTTGTGTTAATTTCCTTGTCTATAATTTTTTTTTTTCCAGTCAAAGGTATGATCCTGTGTCCAGCAGTGTTCGGCTATTTCATGCTTCTTGGTGTCACCTTTCTGAACAGCTCTCTTGTTTTCTTTTTCACTTTTTATGTAGGAGGCAGGACAGTTCTTACATTGTAGTCTGTAAACTGCGTTGCTCCTCTCCCCAAGTGGGACTGGGTCTATTGGTTTTGAGAGGATCTTCCTTAAGGTGGATGTAGTGAGAAAGGAGCATTGAATGTTGTGTTGTCGGAGGGCTCGTCTTAGATGCTCACTGGTATAATTCATGTAAGGCAGATGTATACATTTCAGGGGTACTTTATCTTCATGATTAGGTCCAGTGGTTCTGTGTACGGCTCTCTAGACATCCTTAGCGTGGTATCCATTGGATAAGAGAACCCTTTGAAGGTGTCTTTCCTCTTTTCTGGGGTCATGTGGGTTAGAAATAATGCTTCTTGCTCTTCCAAACAGAGTGGTGATGACACTATTTTCAGCTGAGACTGGATGATGTGATGCATTATTGGGGCACTGGTCAGTGTGGGTTGGTTTCCTGTAGATGGTAACAGAAATGCTACAATCTGCCTGCCTCTTTATTAGGACATCCATGAAGGATATTTCTCTTTGTTCTTCTTTCTCCATGGTGAATGTGATATTTGAATGTAGCCTGTTGATGTGTTCAAAGAAACCTTGGAGGTGATCCTTTTTGATGATTGTAGAGACATCATCGACGTACCTTTCCCAGACAGTTGGCCCTTTGTCTGCTGTTGACAATGCTGTGGTTTCAAGTGTTTGTATGAATATTTCAGCAATAACCGAGGATATAGGAGCTCCCATTGGTATACCGTTGGTTTGTGTGTAGATGTAATTGTTGAAGACAGTTTACCCTGAATTTTCATCAAATGCCGTGGAGATATAAAGATTATCAGCCCTTGCTCTGTTGTACAACTTCAAGAAGTTTTGAGTTCCAGTTCTTTCGGATGAAACTAATTCGACTTTCAACAGTTCTGAGATCATTTACTGAAAAAAGAAATAATTCAGATCCTAAGGTGGAGCATTTCTAAATGTCAGAAGATAAGGTAAAGGAAGATCAATTGTTAATGTTACCTTTGCAGTTGTTCAGGAAAGATGCTATAATGTTTAGATTTTCACAGGAAATGCCAAATGATCTCAGAATATCGAGACAGCTATATTCCAAACATTATAAAACACCTTGAAAACATTAAAGTTGCCTTTGCCTTACTTAGATGCACAAGACCACGATTGAATCTCTCGATAATAACAGACTGGAGTCTGTAGTGGATCGAAAGAAAAGAAGAAGGAGAGAGAAGAAGAGAGAGAGAGAGAGAGAGAGAGAGAGAGCATATTGCTTATTGGAAAAGAGATGATAAGATTCTAAATACAGGACAATGTGATCCTTTATCAGTCGTTCAAATATCTTGAACAAGTTTGATAGCCAATTGATGGGGGACTATTTACATCAACTGTATTGGTCTTTTAAGTTTTTAAATAGAGAAACAACAGAATGAACTTCTAAGAAGAAGGAAACCAGGATTCAGAAAGACATTTACTGAAGAGTTTGGAAAGGATTGAAAAAAGCTTAGTAGAACACTTCTAAAAAACAAACAGAGGGGTCTAATCATGTCCAAATGTAGTGATAGAACCGGAGAGTAAATGATTGCATGAACAGAGAAAGATGGTGGAGAGAGTTTATGGTTATCATTAAAGCAGCAGTGTGGAACGTTTGGAAGAGCCAGGTCATCGTTCTAAGTAAAGCTATTGTTACCAATGAATCAAGCCAGAACCCCTGCCTTATCTTTTTAAGAATTCAACACTTGAAATACATCAAAAAGAGAGAGAATACTAGATATATTTTACTGAAAACATCTTCGTGAAGTTTCCAAAAGTTTCGAGAGTAACGATTTTTATACCAGTATGGGACCTTAGGTCTGGCATTAATAACAATTTTAACGTAGAACTGAATTATATCTTAAAGTATATCTAAAGTATATCGAAGTATATCTTCCATATACGTTCTTGATAAATAAAAAAATGAGCATAGCGAGCTTGAGGTTCAGTCAAGAGTGCAATGATTGTCAGCATCAGTGAACAACTGTTTAGAGGGTCATTACGTCGACGCTGATGGAAAAAGTGATTGCGATGTGCTAAAGGCGCAGTACACGCAAATGAGAGCCAGCGAGAAGAACAAGACTTAATATCAAAGGCGAGGTACAAAAGCACTCATACCATCCTAAACCCAGGGCATAACTTTAAAAGCATAATTTTCAGCAAAAAAGTAAAAAGTATTATTTCAAGGGACACCAAAAAAGAGATCACGGAATAAGACCCAATTTAGTCCAGTCCAGTAGAGGCCGAGTGGTTAAATCAACAGATTATCATACAAGAAGTTTGAAGTTTGAACTACAGCCGCATCCCTGGAAATACTGCAAGCAATTATTTATTTTACTAAATAAGTGGTTTACTACTAATTTTGCACATGTTTTGGGAAATAAAATTTGGGGAAAAAAACAATAAATAAAAAAGATTCAAAAGTACCAAAAAAATTCAAATAAGAAAGGAAACCCTCAGTGCTAAAGTGGCTTCAAGGGTGCCTTAGGGTGAAAGGGCTAAAAACAAATAAAAATTAAACCTAAGAATATTTGTTAGAAGTGCAATGGGACGGATAGTTACATTTTAAATCTGTCTCAGCTAAGATATTAGTTATCAAGAGAAGAGACAGAAAATAGATTGGGATTGAAAGCAAAGCAAAGTTCAAGCAAGAAAGGACAATTATTACCATTATCAGACAGCTGAGTAGGAAAATCGAAAATTTGAGTCAAAGATTGTGCGTACAAAAAGTGTCATATCTTACTTAAATCCTCACTCCACTCCAATCTCAACATTGAAGTGAGAATTCAAGTATGATAAGCATTAATATCATTGCACGCTATATATTAATAGTTCGGTGAGACTTAAGAATAAAGTCAATGGAATTAGTAGTAGCCTTAGACATAGGGCAGTCAGAGAAAAATAGAGATTGTTAGAGGAAGAAAATATAAGTAATAAAATGAATCAATGCCAGATGGAAGCAGATGAGGTGGTGTTAAATGCTTTCTAATGGAAACTCACATGCACTTGTTATAGCATTTCGAACCAAGATACCTATAACATGTGTATGATGATTAGATCTTTACAAACTAGAGGAGTTCGAGAAATTGTGGCAGATGGTCAACATGTCAATCCTAACATCAACATCATGGATCGTGGAAAACAAAGAGTTTGCCTGTTTGTCAGGAACGTTCTACTTGGAAATGTTAAACCACCATTCGAAAACTATTTTGGATGATCAAACGCGAAAGTGAACACGAGAAACAAAAATCTATTTGTCTACGTCCCAATAGTTAAATGGAATATGGGAGACAGTCGATTCTTTACATGGGAGCTAAGGTTTTTAATGATCTCCCACTTGAAGTTAGAAGCAAATATACAGAAATGAATTTTAAAGATATTTTATAAGATCATAGGTTCTAGTTTTTATCAGGTTCTTATTGTTATACAGATATTTTTTTTAAACAGGACACGTATTGATAACAGTATTTGTATTCATTACTTTTTAATTATACATTTATTGAAACGTTTTTATCTTGTATAAATATTCGTAAATAAATTAATAAATATGAGAAGGCAGGGGTTCCAACAGGGGCGAGAGAGTTTTGAAAGTTTTCTTGAACACAAAACTAATAAATCTTGCTATCGTTATTGTCTATATGCCAATTTCAAGTGCCTCGGAGGAAGATATTGAAGTGAATTACGGCCATATTGAAAACACTGAAAACAGCAAAATAGATTGCGAGGTGGGATCTTGAAAAGCTCAAAGGTTCAGATGGTTCAATATTCAGAGATAGTGTTGTTCGCAAATTAGAAAGCTGGCATAACAAGTCTAATGGTTTGCAAAAGCCTTGAAGAATTTTATAGAATGCTATCTTAAAGATCGCAAAGGACCATATCGTCATATTACATGTTAAAAGAGCACAGAAAATCGTCCGTGATATCCGAAATGACATGAAATAATTTGAAGAATGAAGAAAATTGAAAAACATCAACACTGAGTCTTTCATCGATAGTAACCCTGGTAAACAGTGGCCTTATTTTCGTCTTTCACAGGTTCAATCTATGAAAGACCTGAAAGGAAGTAATATATCAGGAAAAATGAGACAGAAAGCACGCAAGACTTTATAAAATGCAAAACACACGGATCGCCTTCCAGAACCCATCGTAGGAAGTTTCTTCCCCTTGGGTTGATCCAGAGCCAGTGTTCAAACATCTCATGACCACTTGTCTTGCATGGCTGAGCCCTTTAACAGAAGGTCCAACCAAAGAGAGACCAGAGCTCTACCTTTGATCTGAACTAAAAGGCTAAGAAGCGAAAAACATCAACACTGATGAAGGACGACCCAGATACCTATATCTCAACAAGAAGCTCAGGAGAGAGAGAAAAAAGAGAGGGAGAAATATATATAAAGCAACAAAGAAGTAGTGGTCGGAACTGTGTTGTGAGCTGTTGTGAAAAAACCCCTGGAAGATCCGATTTGTGGTACAAGAGAGTAAAAAGATTTGACCCAGAGGAGGAAGACTGCAAAGTGTTGTGATGTGTACTGATACCACACTATTCTCTGATCCAAACAATGTGAGAAGAAGGCGGGTGGAGTTTGTAAGGCTATCGTACGCGAAAGGTCAGAAACCACATAAGAATTCGGTAGAGGAAGACAAGGATGTTGGCAATGATTCTAAGGAAGGGTATCGGATATACAGTGAAATAAGAAAAGCAATCAATGACATCAATGAATTGAAATCCGGAAAGTCAGTAGACACTAATGGAATTACAACTGAATTGATCTTAGCACTAAAAAGGAACATCAAGGATCCGATTGCTCTTTTTTTTCATTAAACTCCTACGGGATTTGTACTGGAATAGGATAGATGACGTCAGAATAGACAGAGAGCTGCCGATGTCCACAACAATAAAAGGGGGAGACAAAGATGCTTTTTTTAAATGGATCTTTTCAGTTAGTCTACCAAACACACTGGAGGGTTGGAGAAAATTGAAGATTGCTAGAGTTTCATTATAGAGAAATAAACATAAATACCCGTCGTTTCTTGTATGATACAGTTTGAAGGTCTGACATTGGGGGAAGGGGGGAGGCTACCATGTATGATTGGAAGGCGGTTAAAAAAAGTAGGACGAAAATATTTTCCTCTCAAACTAAGGAAACAATTACCTGGTTAATGATAAAAATAAGGAGTGTAGGTTTTACATTTAACGTGATTGTGAGTATCCGATGGAAAAAGTGATGTTGAGATCAAAAGAATTATAGCATTGAGTATGACGGCTTTTGGATCATTAAGAAAGATCTCGTTCTTGTCACCGTTCAGTGTCCTGTCAGATACTAACGCTAGCGATCATATTTCTACAAAAATCGTGATTTTTTACCGCTCCAATATTATCTATAGGCTTCGACACAAGACGTTTTCGTATACCATTACTGTATCTTATTTGTTACTTTCCTTTTACACACTTTTCCTCGATTTTGGCTATTTTTGGCAAGTATTATATTTCGCCTTTTCGCACAATATGCCCAAAGAATTGCGTCTGTCTGTTGGTTAATGCTGTTTTTAATGATATCCTGTTTTACCAAGGGCACTGTCACCAGTTATTTTTGCAGTCTACAGTATCATCTACGTTTTCCTTAAGAACTACATCTTTGTAGCTTTCAGGTTCTCCATTTTCTTACTAACGTTTCATGTTTCACTACTACAAAGGAGAGTTTTCCAGAGACACCACTTAACCACTTTAATCCTTGTCTCTATTTCACTTTGATGATGGTCGATAGAACTCTAATGTTCTTCTAATTTTACCCAAATGAAGATTTATTATTCTCACAATCCTCGAGACATGTCTAGCAGCCTAATAATCGCAGGCCCTCTTTGATTTAGTCTCGATTTGAGGACAAGGATCACACTAAATTTATCATAATGAAAAAGTGCCATGTGAGAAACTTCAATATCATCCGGTCCTTCCACAGTAAATTCTCCCTACCTGATCTTGCTCTTGTCCCTAGTCAGGGATTTTTTTCGCCATTTTCATCATCAATTTGTTATTCGAATGTTCCAAATCAGTAAATAACCTCTAACATCTGTCGAGAGAAATTTGTATAAAACAGCCAGAAATAAAGTCCAAACTGCTCCCCAGAATATGAAGAAGGCTTGTTCCTCAACAAAAGCTTTAGATGTTCAGTAAGCAGCTGGTTCCAAAGATCTTCTCTATGACAGCAAAAAATATGGTACGATCGAAAACAGAGTGAAGTATCCGACATCTTAAAAGTTTGGTAACAGCACTTTAAAGGAGGTCTTAACACAATCTCTGTTATCAAGTCTATTTCTTAAGACCTTAAGCTTTCCCAGTTGTTCCTTGCTTTAATTCTTAAGAAAATGAAAAATGTCATCAAAGTGAATCAGGAAATTGCCTGCAAAGAATGGAATTAAAACTGATATCTTCACTCATGGTGATCCAGATTTTGCAAAGAAGCTATAGAAACCTTTGAAGGTAACCTAGAAGGTTCATCTCGTACTTTATAACATCAAAGCCCCTCACTCATACACCTTTTTCAAAAACAGGGGATAGAGGAAAGAACGTAACTATCACCCTGGCTTTTTAAAACAGCCCATTTACCTTACTAAGGCCTTCGCTACTGTGAATTAAAATCCATGGGGTAAGCTCAAAAAACACCTGCCATACATGATAAGATGGTTAGAGTTGTTAAAGTTATAATCTTCTTCCATTAGGAAAACGTCACCTGCAGTTTTGTCAAAGGTGAATCCTCAGTATCTAGACGTCACTACTGGCATAAAACAGGGATGCGCCACGACTCCAGTACTCTTTCTCTCGGTGATGCCTACAATACGATTTGGTGCTTGCGAGACAGGAGCTTAAGGATGGAGGGCTGTTCAAGCATCAGCCCTTTAAAGCAAGGAACACTTGTGAGAACAAAAACCGTACCTTCATTTTGCTGACCATGCCGCTGGTTTTTGTGTCGTCTTTTGAAGGGGCACAGGAACTTGTTGATTGTTTTTCCAAAGTTTCTAATGACTTGGGATTACCTTGGTGCATTAAGAAAATAGAGGTAATTCACCATTCTCTCTTTTCTCCAAGAAAAATTTTAGGTATGCAGTAAAATGCACCATTAACAGGTACCTGACACCCAGGAAAGTTTATGGTAAGAACCTTAAATAAAAGGCAGTGCTCACTTGTTGTGAAAACAAGGTGAACTCAGTCGCATCTCTCGATGACGAGATTAATAACTGTGTGACGGGTGACGAATACTTTCAGTAAGGTCACACATGCAATGGTTTGACGTTTTCTTTAGGGACTGTTACCCAAGAATACGCTGGTAGACCCTTGAAAACAGTTTTAAATGCTTACCTTCTAACTAAGTACAAAATAGGTGGAATCGAGATCTTTTTTATGGAGTCACAAATTCAATAAATTGATCAGGTTATAGATAAATAATAAAAGAGGAAACCAAGTACAGTCAGCTTGTCATTAGTATTCGAAATCTAGGTAGGCCATGAATTAGATGCAAAGCAATTTTGCTGCTGTCAATTTACAGAGCAGGGGTTTTTAGGGTATCACCCTGGATCGCTGAATCGTAGGATTTGGCGATAGGTTTATCATTATGCCATCATACGCTTCGAACCAAGTCGTGTTCAACAATTGTAAGAGATATGAGGAAAAACGAGATAATGCCCATTAAAAACACCAACATTTTCTGAACACCTTCACTGTTACACAGAGAAATATGCATTCAGAGTAAGTGTTAGTATCATTAGGCAGGGCTGCTGTGTGAACAGCTGAAGATTTTGCCCATTGTTTAGATTTATGTAGCTTACTCAGTCGTTCAGCTTCAAAATCCTTTAATCAATCAAAATATATCTATCTCCATTTAGGCCATTCCTAGGCTAGTGTATTAAGTGAGTTGGAATGTATGTGATATATATATATATATATATATATATATATATATATATATAAATAAATAAATATATATATATATATGCATCTTTTTGTGTGGAATGAAAGTTTGAATCAATCTCTTGCTAGCGCAATTGCTTCCATATATGTTGTGAATTTTGAGAGCTTTAGAACCCATTATTTTCAGTAGGCCCAATTCCATTCCCAGTTATCAAGGTTTCTTTTCTCGCAATTGTAAGCTCTGTCAACATCAAAAACAGAAGTTTGACTTTGGAACTTAAGCAAATGAAATTATCAACGCTTGAAGCCCTCCAACGGAGCTAAAAGCAGTCTAATGAAAATATTTAAAAAACTAGTTGGACCAATGTTTTTATTTCGTATTTCAAATTGGGGTCGATTAAAGTCGGGCGGTGGTTATAAGTAACTGCGCATTAATTATGGGTACACCCACTTAAAAAAAGGGCATTTAAAAAAACATATAGACTATGTGGAAAACATGAACAGAAGTTCTATTTCCACTGAAGGAATCATGCAAGGGGATTAAATCCTTAGTGTCAATATAATTAGGAAGACGTACCTACCCCATGTTTGTCCCCCTTCTATTACAGTTTACCAATCTACCCACAATTCAGTAAACATGGTGTTGCAAGTTTTCATGCAGGTCATTCTGTGAACAGACCATCATCCCGTCAATAAAAACATGCCTCATTTGTTTGAACTCGATCTCACAAACTTCAAGCAATGCTTCTTTGAGCGGTTTGCCCAATTGCCTATTTCCCCGTATTTTTTTTAGCAAATAGTTGTTTTAAACAATAATTTATTTTTATTTTATAAATGTTATGTTCGACTTTCGACTATCCATAACCATCAATAATAAATATCGCTTACTTTCATTTTCCCTCCAGATTTGAAAATACGGGTGTTGGTTCACTATGTACCTTGATATTTTGATTGGTTCTTCTTTTCTAAAGCTTGACGTTTGACCTTTGATCAACAGGTGGTGAACTCGACGAAAGGTGCACGGAGAAAAGACATACATAAACTATTAAGTTACTCGGCAAAAACACGTTTTCTAAACAAAAATTGGTTACAAGTACAGGGTTGCAAAAAAAATAATGTACCCCGTAAGAATGGTTTAAATAGAAACAGTTGATATATTACCTGACTTCCAATTGCTGGATAAAGAAGGAGGATTTTTAATTGAATATTTTACAAGATGTCACGTTCATTGGTTATGGCAATTGATGGCAGTACGAACAGCAAGGAGGCACTTGAATGGTATGTAAAAAACTTTCGAATACCAGGCGATATTGTACACATTGTAAATGTTACAAGTGCCGTTCACTGCCCTTTGGCAATGTCACCGTTAGGGGCTGAGCCAGTAGTAATAATGAATTACCAAGAATGGAAAACAAAGCTGAAATCGATCATTGATCATAGCGAAGCAATTTTACAGAAAGCAAAAGCTGTCTTGGACAATGCTGGAATACCTTGCAAAATGCATATGCGTCACCACACTGGAAATACTGGAGAAGAGATATGCCAAATGGCTGAGAGAGTTCACGCGAACTGTATAATCATTGGTTCACGAGGCCTTGGTTCTTTACGGCGTACTTTAATAGGGAGTACAAGTGACTACGTTCTTCATCATGCAAGTTGTCCAATTCTCATTGTAAAACAGTATCATAAATAATAAGACGATAGTTTCATTCGGACATACTTTGTAAGAAAGAAAAATACGGTAAAGATGGAAAAGGAAGAGAAACGTGTATAATGTGGATTTATAGGCGATAGAAGTGTCTTAATAGGCAGCATATTTACAGAAACTAAGGACCAACATGTACGACTAGCTACTGTACCAGCATACTTGTTTTGCGTATATACCAATTACCAATGGCGTAATACATACGCCATTACCTTTAATATTAATACGGAGAAGGGTATACAAGGCAAGAAAATAAAACGCTGCGCACAGTGTAGACAGACATTTTCTAGCATTTGTGCACATACATGTTGGTATACTTAATAAAATACAATACAAAGTAACAAAAAGCAAGCAGACATGCTCAGTGTTAAACACTTCTACTCAACGATATATCGAGAAAATTAATATGCTAGGGTTACACGTGAAGTACACAAAGCATCAACAACTGCATGCAAATGCTGCTACTTCCTCTGTATGCTAAGTTCGCGATATCGGTACTGTTTGACGCACAAGTGACAAAGAAATTTCATTTCAATTTGGTATTTTTGGTATTGGCTTAATAATTTAAGACTTACGTGTACATGTAGGCCTCGGTGCACTCTATTCACGTTGGTTACGTAGTCTGTCTAACACTTCTCAGGTTTGGTCGGTCATCTATTGGAGATCCTCCAAACTGGTATTTAAAATTATTTTCAATTTTTGTTACTGGTAAAATGAATTCATTAACTTTAGCAGTCAAAGAAAACCAACTAATTGAATAAAACGCAAATAGAGTTTCTTAACACGGTTTGGAAACAATCTGCTGGAAACAAAACTTACTAAAAGTAATGAAAGACTTTGAGAATAAAAGCTCAGGGATAAATTATTTCACTAGGAAATAACTGTCAGACAAAATAACTTTTCTGATAAAGTATTAACTGGTGCCCGACAATAATCTCGATTCCTGTCCTGCCTTTTCGTGATTGTTAATTGTCAATAACAACTACCAAAAACCAAAATCCCAATGTACTTAGGAAAACCCTGTTCTTTACTCTCTTTACAATAAGCTGATAATTTTATAGGCCGAAGAGCTGTAAATTTGGTCTATCTTTAAGTGGCCATTTTCACATACCCTGTTACCTGTTATAGTCTTTGTCCGATAGAGCTTTGACCATGACCAGTTGTGAAATATGAAACCCCCCCCAAAAAGTATAATTACAAGCCCACCATAGAGCTGGCTGTGAAAAAATGAATATTAAATCCCACTCAAAATTATCCAATTTCTGCACATCTCTTTTAATCAGGAACGTATCTGGCAACCAGAAAATTGAGGCATGCTTTTTCAGTGACTGACTGGCTCTAATAAATTTTCTACATTCTAGTCTTCATTAGGCCCATAGGAAGTTGGTTTGTTATTTTTCAAAAGAAATATTAAAAAACGTAGTTACTTTAAATACCTATAGCACGGCCTTGACAGGACACTTGGCACCTGCAATTGTAATACCGTTATCCTGTGCCACAAGAAAATAGTTTTAAAAGGTGTTAGATTTATGTGACAAATGGGGCAAAGCCGGTAAAGAACAAACCATATGCTCTTTTATGACTGCATTTGCATGTAGGTATTAGGGTGTAAATAAAATTTCATTAGGTGCTTTTAACTCTGAAAAAACCATCCCAGGATTATCTGCAGAAGTAGCATCCATGTGCAGGAAGGAAGTCTAGCAAACGGTTAGTTGTAAAAAACAAACGTAATAACAACTGTTGCCTACAAAGAGAAACTAAACTGAAGGCTATTTGTTATGCCAAATATTAAAAAGTTCAAATGAGTACATTATTATACGAAATCGATCTACCTTGCCAGTTCGAATTAGAAAATGAAAGGATAACCACAAATAATTATAGAACAACACAAAGCAATTTGTACTGTTGCAGTGGTGAGGTGAAATAACAATGTTGCCTGCCAACGGTAGTACAATTAATAAGTCAGATAACAACAAAGTTACTGTTACATTTTTCTCTAAAATATCACGATTTAAGCGTCAGGTAACCACACTTATTCTATTCAGCTTTTTTTAGAGACTGGTGCACACACAGACTGATACTAAGCTCGGCTTAGAAATATGCAATGCAAAAAATACATCATTTACACTCAATCTGAGTGACGTCGTTTTAAACGTGCTGTGGTGAAAGTCATCCTTTCAAAACTTTCTCAAAAACTAAAATTAATAAACGTATATAACGTACATAACGTACATAACATGGTAAATATATTATTGCATAAACCTTGAATTATTTGCCAAATAATTGCTAACTACAACAAAAAAAAAGATCTAAATTAAGTTGATGTGCCAAATAATACGATTTCTGCCCAAAGAGATGTGTCTATCTGTAAGATCTTTACGTGATGCCTATTATTTACATCGGATTAAGTATGCACGTATCTAAGAATAGGGGCTATATTGGTTAAATTTTTAAAACTATGTGCATACAATAGTATATTTTTGCGACTTGAAATATTTACAATGTGCACAAACTGTACTTTATGTTCACTATATAAACTGTTGGTAAAATGCTGGACAAGTAAAACCAGCTCACTGGGATAAGAAGTGCATACCAGCTGCAAAAATTATCGAATTCTCTTAAATACATCGCTTTACACTTTGCTGTTTTCATTGAATACCTTTGGTATCCCTGATTCGTCCTGCGGGCAAAAATAACGAAAAAAAGTTTTTAACTACTGGTGCATCACCTGCTATCAAAAAAGCAACAAGGAAAACACGTTATCCAAGAATTTTCTAATAGCTTTTTCTAAATCAATGCAATTCGGATTCTTTTCATATATTATTTTGTAATAAAAAAATTTAAAGCATGTGTCACTATAAATGCCCATCAAGGAAAAAATTAATACTTGTACTCCTCATATATTAAACGGGTTTAATTTTTTTCCCTTGTACACATTAAGTACCAACAAACAGACGATTACTATATTCCCTATCTTCTAGTTGTAAAAGAATGTACAACATCTTTGATTTAAGTATTACGCGTAACTTTAGGAAAATGATCTTCGTTAGGAAGACAAAAAGGACTTACCAATTAGGAGCCTAAGTACCAAAAAATAAAATAAGTTACGTAATTTTTTCCTTCATAGATTCGGAAATGTTTTAAATTAGTCCACAGCTTTACGTTATGGCACCAAGCTACTTTCCTTGCCAACCATGCTTTGCCCTGACGTTTGATAATAAGACAATTCAGCTCACATTCACTGTCTCCAGAGACTCAAGTCTGGTTTCCGATATTTGGCAATGGTCAAGATTCAAACTGAGGGCCTTAAGGTGATTACCGATGAGTAGCAGTACTCTCCTCCTGCTTCTTCTTTTTCTTCTTACTTCTCTTCTTCATTATTCTTATGACTGATCAAGTCCGAGAATATAGTAGCCTGTTTACCTACTTTGACAGCTATTTGAATGGGGTTCTTTGAAATGAAATTCCGATTCATTGAAGAAGAGGAGTGCGAACAACACTTTCCCTCTTAAAGAGCGCAGGAACCGGGCAGTGCAGTAAACATGTTTGGTAAGGCCTTTATTTTCAACAAAGAGTATTTCTTTTTGAGTAAAGATAAATTGAAAGAAGTATGTCATGGCCTATCGCTCCATTTCGGTAAAAATCTAGTCAGTTTAACTCGGAATATAACAATAATGAGCACGCCAACTTAAACTGACCCAACAGAAACCCAACGGCAACTAGTCAAATGCAAGCACTGTAACAAAATTTCTCATTCTTTCTTTTCCTTCATAGCCAAATCGTGTCCTGGTTATTAAAAAAGAAGCCCATCTTGAAGATATGGTGACAATTTACGTCATGTTTGAGACTGGAAATATAGTGCTTAAAAATTATAAATATAAAAGCTATATTTGTTAAAATTGTCTGAAAGCGTCGAGTGATTGGTAATACTACCGTAACTTAGAGGTTAAGTATTTGACTATCAGGTGAACGAAACTTTAATTCTTTTCAAAGAGCCATTGGTTCGGATAAGCAAGGTTATCTGGTTAACAATTTTGTTATTACTCCGACAAAGGCCCTAGTTAACAATAGTCTGTCAGCACTATGTCCGGACAGTTACGACCAAACCAGATCCTTTTGATAGCAGTGGTGGAAAAAGTTCTCTTAACTACTTGCATAAATGCCACTTTTCTCTCAATTCTACATCTTTTGAAATTTCAATAAACTGGGGCAGGGACTTAAGACAACACTGACTGAATCATTCCCGTAGGCAATGCTGGGAGAGTCTGAACCAAATCCAATGTTGCAATAACCGATCAAGAAGATACAAAGGCAAACAGTCTGCTAAACATGCCTAACATGACACCTATCATTCCTTCGGCATACATTTCACTAATGTGACACTAAGACTAATAAAGGATCTACCAGAAAACTTTGAAACAACCTACCAACATTAAAAAACCTAACTTACCCCAGGCATCCTTACTGATGTTGAACTGCCACCAGGATGGCTCTTCCGACTGCCAGCTGATCCCGCCTTTGAATGGCCTTTTCTTGATGAGTGGTGTGATGCCACACTTCCACTTCGATCAGCGCCTCCTCGTACAGACACTTCACTATCCCACCTTTCAAGTTCTTCACGCACCAACTTTTCCATTTGATCTCGACGAGATTCGTCGTCACGCCGGTCATCCTAACAAGAAAAAAATTCCCACGGATTTTATATCTATAATAATGATTGCTAACAACACTAGCAGAGAATCTGTATGTCGTAAAGCAGCACGCAGTGAGATCAAATTTGAGCTTGTACAACAATATTAACAAGCATCTTTTTCTCATTTCTCCGTTCTTGTTAATTCCTCTATCTGGCTTGGAAAAAAGAATACTGTGGTAATTGTCAATGTTCAGAAGTACCAAATTTTTTTATTTGCGCAAGTGAAACAAAAAAATTTCATTTCACCGTTGTGCAATGCGGTAAAGGGCCACTTTACATGTTATTTCATTTCCTGCAGATACTATATCTGGCCGAAAACCGTGTAATATGGAGTCTCCTGATTGCCTCATGCAACACTGTATTGTTGTTTCGGAGGTCAGCCCACTGCAGCAAACTGGAGCGACAGTGGTAAAGACCTTGCCGTGGTGGTATATGTCAACGCAAAATCATTTAGTTCATCACGTAAAACATAACACATTTTCAAAAAACCTGAAATTTAAACTAACCTCTGCTATGCTGTCGAGAAGCTTAGCCATTGTTTCCCGTCTTTTCAGTTTCGCTTTTTCCATAGCTTCCAGCTTTACAAGAACGGCGTCGATCTTGGATACGATGCTACCAATACTATGTTCCATGCGGTCTACACGTCGACTCAACCTAAAATGTGAAAGCACCCCAAACGCCTGGCTCAGAATTGTTAAATCTAACATTCTCTACAACTTAAACATTTAAGAGAAAAAGAAACCTTTTCTAGTTGTAATAAAAACTAATTCTATGACTTGAAATGATAAACTACGAGCACTAAAATTTCATAGCAAATTCTAAACTACTTAAGGGGAGTTAAAATCAATCCTAAATTATGCTCGGAGTACATTAATCTATTTAAGTCAGTATCAAAATCTGTATTGTGAAATGATGGTCTATTTATTTCATTCATAGACAATACAATGTAATATTAAAAGAAGTAACTCCTTCTTACGATGAAAATATCCTTCCACAATAAATACAGGCTCCTCAAGATGGCCACTTGAACCTGGGGAAAATATTCTAACCCTGATTAGCTATCAAAGTTTTAAGTTTCACAGAACCCAGTCAAACAATAGTAGCTCATTCGTTCATGGAGGTATTGTATCGAATGTTTATTATCAGTAAGATATATATTGCCACAACACAGAACAAAACTATGGTTGATTCCATATTAAGTCATCGTGTGGCAAAAATGCATACTACCCATTTCCCCCAATCAAAATAACAATACAAATGACGTAATACAAAAGCAAAAAATAAATTTCCTTTTCTTACCTTGTAAAAATCAATTTGCAATGTTAATGTACTTACAACTTTGTAAAATTAAAAAAACTTACACTGTGAATTCCTCGTATGAAACGCCGCCACCGCCACCACGACGTCGTCTTCCACCGCTTTCTATATCGTCATCATCGTCGTCATCATCATCGTCATCGTCGCTGTCATCCCTGGGAGATCTAGGTCGTGTTTCAGCTTCCTCTTTGGCTCTCTCCACCTCCTCTATTTCTTCATTCAGTTCGGCCTTAGATGACATACAAACATTTTCGTAAGAGTGGTATCAAATACAGTTATAAAGATAAATTTCAAATTTTGATATAATGACTGATGAGGCTAACAAATGTAAATACAGAGTTTGCAAAATAAGATAAACATTTGAGGGTTTTTCTTGGCAAAATATTATATATTACAGCATTTGGGGAGACACAAGAAACAATTGAGTGCAATTCACTCCTTTATTTTTAAAAATTTCGTGCAAATAGGCAAGCCTGCATTCTTAATGCAAATAAAAAAAACTCTCTGTAAATCAGTAAGTTTAGTAACCAAAAAAAAGTATTTTACAGAAATAAAGAGTTATGTGAACGCAGAATCCATACGAGGCTAAGATTTAGCAAGGCACCTGTACATCACGCGATTACACAATTTGAAAGTTGAGATTCTTATGCCCTCAAGAATGAAAACATAAAGTTCAGACAAACTATCCAATCTCCAGACCTATCTTATTTCGAGAGTGAAAGTTCCAGCACGAAGATACGGTCTGCTACCCATAGAATATCCAGTCAATTTTCTTCTCCTAAAGTACCTACTACAAATGGCAATAGATATGTGGAGATGTTAAAAGTTAAAATTAAATAAATACTATTTACGAACTAGATCCTTCAAAGCAATGTGGTATTGCATGTCACTTATCAAAAACGAAGTCAAATTTTGAGAACGAAGACAATCAGGACTTCAGGCTACAATGAAAATAGTCCTAAGAACAGCCCTAGGAACAGTTAGAAGCAGTTCTCGAAACAGATCTAAGAACAGTGTTGAAAGTAATCTTGATCTGGGCCTTCGTAGATCGCTGGAACTTCATAAAGAATAGGCAAGCGAGAGGTACGGATCATCTAGATATAGAAAGAATAAAAAAGTAAGTACAAGAGAACCCGAGGCACTTGACATAATGCAATCATAAAATTACTTACCTTTTGACCTTCAAGATCTTCTTGCATTTTCCTCTGCTCATCTTCATCCAAAATCCTGTCACCATCCAAATCGTATTTTGCAAAGACTGCTTCGATTTCTGCGTCTGCATGACCGCGGCTGGCAAGGGGAAAAATGAGGTCTACTATTATTTGTATGTTTATGACGACCTAAAACATTTAATGTATAAATGTTACTTAGTACATGGGCAACTTATACTTCCTTTAAAAAGTAACGGATAGAAATAGTGTTAGTAAAAAATGTTGAATACAAATTTCGGAGATATTTTTGTTATCCCCAGTCAAATATGTGTTTAATTCAGAAACTTGTAATATTATCAGGAGTTTACCGATCGTGTAGATAAGCGTGTGGCAGTCAGTGGTTAAATTAATTAATATTATAATTCATCAATGTCGCTGAAAATCAATGCTCCCAGACGTCCTGCAATTGTCTACGAAGATATCGAAGCTCAACAAGTCTATCCTTCACCTCAATAATTGCTCTACACACAAACAAGAGGAGGTTGTCATTTCCTTTGCTCCATTTTAGTGAGCTGAATCGGCTTCTTAAGTATTCATATATGGTCAAATAAGACTAAGCCTTAGTCAATGTCAGTCATTTCATGCAGGAAAAACTCTTATGTTGCACAAATGTCAGTATTGCTGTCGACTTAAGACTATCCGTAAGACTTATAACATCACCAATTACTTACGTCTTAAGCTCCTGTCGCCATTCTTCAAAATCTAGTTTGTTATCTTGATTTGTATCTGCAGTTCTTAATGCCTTCTGAATGTCCACAATCTTCTCTCGTTTAAATGACAGTTTGGTCATCATTTTTTCATATCCCTATGGGAGGGAAATGGTACAGCATTTTTATCAATTTTGTTGTTTGATTTTTTCTACAAAAGGACACTTGATAATATTTAAACTGTATTATCACTTTTAGCCTTGTTCTAAAATACGTGAATTGAAAAAAATGAAATGCAAAGACAACTACTACATCTCTTCACCTAAACTTACAATTAAAATTATAAGTGGCCGTTTTCAAGTGGACACAGGAATGACATAATGATAGGATACAAGTGTGATATTGTCACGTCCCCGCTATGTGCCTGGCAAGGTTAAAAAAATACCCAACGCGTATGAAAAAAGACCCTGATGTATGCTGCAAATAAGAGTCCATTTTTTTAACTTGTAATTTGTGGAGTTTTTCGTCTTGTTGTACCTAAGGTACACATAAGCAACGGGATCCTTAATAAACAACACTAAAAGTAAGACATGAAATATCTCATCGCATATCTTTCTATCCCTGTAAAATTGAATGTAGATAACTTCACCACCAGCATGACATTGTCGGCTCTCGAAGTAATATGGTTGCTTCAATCTTGTGCTCTATCACTTTTCATAACAAGAATAGGAAAACATCTGATAAGATCGTTCGTGTCTTTTCTCTGGTGCCAAGCATTAAAGAAGCTGTGCAGTTACACAACATCATCGTCACAAAGCTACCGATACCTAATTTTACTTCAATACCCCGAGGCCTTAACACAATTTTTAATGTGTGTCAAGGCGTATGTTGAAAAGGTAAAGCCAACTTCCTTAAAAATAAACATTCCTTAAAACAATGTTTTGGATTTTGGGTTAACTGTTAAAACATCTATGTAGCAAGTAGAAATGTAAAAAGTATAAACAATGGCAATGGGATCCTAAGTTACAAAGAAGGAAAAAGTAAGATAAGAGTTAGCTCTCTCACTTTTATCTTTTAACGCTTGTTACAAGTGGCAGAACACGAATGCTTTGAGCAATGTGGTCTCCCTCCAGTGAAGAGCAAAATAAAGAGTAACAAATCATTTCTGTATTGGCAGGATTCAGATACCAGGTCAAAACATACGAAACAAAAAAGCAAATTAAAAGGAACCATGATTGACATGATATGTAGCCAGGAAAACCCCAAGTATTGTTGCCATCTTAACATAAAAATAACTCTAATAATGTGCTTAAATTGAAATCATGTTGTGACTGCGAAAGTTTCTGTATATGCAAAAGTATCCGCTATTACATCTAAATAACATGAAAGAAATCAACTTACTCTCTTAAAGTAATCAGTTATTTCGAATTCGCTCTTCTGTTGTGCAAGGTCAGATTTTACTTCTGCGTAAGTATCGTTGATGATGGCCAAGAACATGTTGATCAACACGAAGAATACAAAGAAAACATATGTCATAAAGAAAATTGGCCCCAAAATTCGGTTGGCATTCTCTATTTCTTTGAAATTGAAATCCCCAAGAATGATACGGAATAGTGTGAATCTTGAAAAAAACAATAACAGAAAATATCATCAGTAGCTAATAATTTACTTACCAGTAACTACTCAAAAAAGTCAACTATCCACATTTCCCTCAAGCACTCCATCGGCTCCCACACCCCGTGTAAAATACAAGAATTTTCCACCTATACGTTGTCTCTCAACTAAAATAAAAAATTGTGGCTACATAAATCAGCTTTTCTATACAATAGTCCCTGAATGTTAAAGCTTGCGTTGGCTAATAAACGCATAAATATCAACAAAGCAAAACGTACGAGAATACTATCCTTAGGAGTAAAAGAAAGGTTTTGCTTTACAACTCCTACACATCAAATTTGCACGGGGTAAGCTAGAAATGAATATTTTCTAAAAACGTAAAAACAGCCCTTTTTTGTAAGTTAGAAAACCTCTGAAAAGCTTATATGTCAATTGTGAATTAAGTCCCAAGTTTGGCTTCCATAGGAATTCTGGCGTTGCTTTTGATACTCTATAAATACATAAATAGCTAAGATAAAGCAAAATGTTCGTGACTAAATTTGAGAAATAACCTCTGATCACAATAAAAACTTGTTGAAAAATGAAATAATTAGCATACATACATGCTGTCGTAGAAAGTACTGAAATCCCTGACTTGAGTCCCAAAGATAAGATAACCCCATTGTGCGTATGCCAGAAAGATGATAAAGAACATGACAGCGAAACCAGCAATGTCTTTAGCACACTAACAAGAAAAAAGACAGCATATCAAGTCAACTTCAAAACAAAACAATTAAAAGTGTACTTAAAAGGAGAACGTATTAAAATTCCCATTTCAGAGAAACACGAAATGTGAAAATCAACTTTTTAAGTTGAACATTAACCGTGTAACAGATAAAATATTTGTGGTACAAAACTTGAGCAGTGTGGTACACAAATGTTAATGATTACCTTTCAAAAAAAATAACCGTAATTTTAATTGCAATATTTAACTGTGTAACACAAAACACTAACAAATTTTGACTAGTGGTTATCAGGGGCCAACGTTTAACATGTTCTACAATATGGATGCAGTCATTTCTAGGATAAAAGTCATGTACGAAGCTTCGTAAAATTTCATTTATCCATTGAACCCAAATTATATTCCATATACCTATTTTATGACCGTTCCCGAAGCACCAACGGAAAAATATATAATCGTTGTGAGCTTGATGATTGAATATCATATGCAAAAAGTACTTAAATATCTAAGTAAGTCTAGAAGTGACGCACTACCCTGAAAGCTTTCCTTTCCTTGCATAGTTTGACGAATAATTGGTCTACAGTGCTATTATGTTCTTAACTGCAATTACTACAAAAGCACGTTTTTTTCCAAAAACAAAACGATTCCTTGTTTTAAGAATGGACGGGTAGGCGGTTTGACAGTGTGATATCTTCTACATTGTAAGCATCTGCTCCAGAAAACAGTGTTTATATAAACGTCGTATTATGACGATCGTCGGCTACGTTTCATAAGCAAAAGCTCTTAACATATTTAGTATCAATGTCCTCGTACAGTTACGTCATACTTATTAAGCTATATATATATATATATATATATATATATCATATATTAAGCTATATATATGCGTAACAGCTAGAAGTATGATTGTTCAACTGTCAAATACATAGTATAAGGTGAAGTTTGTAGATAGCAGCCACTGTCGAAGCTCTTCGTTCACAGTCTGCTTATTAAGCTATAAAGTAGTTACTTACCCGAGCGAGTGTAGAGGAAAGCTGTGTCATCGTTTTGTTAAAGCTAATATATTTGAAGACCTACAAAAGAAAAAATACACTTGAAATGCAACGGTCTCCGTATTATGATTCTCCTACTGACTACTGTTGCTCTTTGTCACCCCACAACTGTCAACTATCATATTCTTCATCATGTTCTTCATTTACACTACCCNGCGTAACAGCTAGAAGTATGATTGTTCAACTGTCAAATACATAGTATAAGGTGAAGTTTGTAGATAGCAGCCACTGTCGAAGCTCTTCGTTCACAGTCTGCTTATTAAGCTATAAAGTAGTTACTTACCCGAGCGAGTGTAGAGGAAAGCTGTGTCATCGTTTTGTTAAAGCTAATATATTTGAAGACCTACAAAAGAAAAAATACACTTGAAATGCAACGGTCTCCGTATTATGATTCTCCTACTGACTACTGTTGCTCTTTGTCACCCCACAACTGTCAACTATCATATTCTTCATCATGTTCTTCATTTACACTACCCCAGGTATAATTTCCGTTTGACCATACAAGAAACCCTTGAAATGTATTGTGATTTAATAAAAAGATTTTTTTTAACTTTTAGGTAACAAAATTAAAAAAATTGCAGTTAATATAACTATGGGCCTGAATTTTGCCGGGGAAATGCAGTCTTAAAAAAAAAAGTATTCTATGATATCATGATATTAAAATTCTTCAAGGCATAACGTAATAGGGTTTTTTTCAAGTATGCCTTCACCTCAAAACATCATACGTAGCTACGTCAATAGCAAGAACTATTACACCTATGTTAGTTCGAAGTCATTTTAATTGCTGAAGCAATGAAGCATTTAACTTACCTTAATCCAGGCACAGAAAATTGCAATAGCAACCAGGTTGTTATATTGGGATTGCCAAAACCCAAGCACTTCAAAGTTGGCATATTGATTTGGATTTTCAAGTAGACCATTGAGAAGCTTGGAAACCGTAACTGTCCTGTACAAACTAAAAACAATGCATACTCCTCCTAGAAGTATCACGACAACATCAAGTATATTCCAAAAGCTCCTGAAATATGCCAGTTTGTGCTTCTTTATTTCAATGAATTCCTCGATTGAATAGTAAATCATAAAGAGTATGAAAATACCCTCACAAGCCATAACAAAATAGTCCATAGTATTGACATATCGAATCAGTTTTACCGTTCTGAATTGGTAGAACGGAATACACCCTCCAGTTGCAGGAAATTCCATAATCAATCTATCAGAAAAAGTAAAAATATCATAATACCCTGGTAGATAAATGACTGACAACTAAAATGGACACACAGAACAAAAAGTAGGAGTGTACAAAAACCCATAGGGCTATACATATAATAATTTGCTTTCTCTCCACTCACTATCAAGCTAAAATACCAAAACTGCAATGTGTGCTTTAAAACTGGTAACAAATGTTCTTTACCAATGAAAAATGGTATTGGCGGCATAAGAGCTTAATGACTAAAGTCATAAAAAAAATTTAAAGTCAAATTCCACATGCCGTAAATCTAAGTAAAGAGATCCATAGCTGATCGATTTATGTTTCTAAATATATTAGCGAAATGATCTAAGGTGGCTGTTGCAGCGGTTTTAATGTTGCCAAAGGAAATGCTAGCGCATGACTTCAGTACCTAAAGACACCAAAACATTAAGACACCAACTGTTTGACGCATCCATACCCCAGTGCAAATATCTAAAGACACCAGAAAACTGTGAAAAAGATTTATGCTTTATTTCACATGGTCTTGTACAGTTCATATTAATGTTAACCTCATTAACCGACGCAACGGGCACATTGTGGGTTTTCATGGGTATATGGAAATACAAGGGAAGGTAATTTAACACTGTAATGTAAATACAACGTAAGTGGGGCGGATAAGCAACAGCCAGCATTCATCTTAAATGCCATTTAATAAGACTACCACCACTACTTATCGAATCGAAACTACGTTTACTTTACAATACATAACAAGCAATTAACTTTTGTTGTTGGTAATAAGACTACAAGAAAAAGAAACAAACGTACGTGACAATACAAAACAGGTTGATGTTTGCATTATAAACCGTAAAATCGATGAACACCGCCCTTGTTCCTCTATCAAGCCAAAGGTTTTTCTGCAAAAAAGCAAAGAAGAATCAAAAGAAAGCTTAACGATGAACTTTGCATATTAATATTACGTATAACTACGTTTAAGCAGCACCTCAACAAGATGTTGGTATAACACGTTATCAAAATACAGCTGTGAGAAAAATTATAAACTACCACTCTATATAAAACCGGCTAAGGGAAATAATTTTGCAAATTTAATCAAAAACAAATTTATGAATTTTTGTAGCTTCCTGCTTTACATAGTTCTGATGTTAACAAACAGTTTTTTGACGAGTTAATTGTATGGGAAATTTTTCTACGATCTGGAAGCTCCTTTTCTGCAACATACAAGTCCCTACTTGTAAAAAGTTTTAAACTTCCATCAATAAATAGCTACTAATTTAAGATGATGATGATAATAAAACATGCTTTACAACGTTTGTGTACTTCAGTCCTTTGAATATACCGGGATTAAGCTATGATCCTGAGGCTAAGTCATCGAAAGAGTTCCTCTTAGTAAATATGCACTTCCAAGAAGCACAGTTTTCAGTAGTTCCTCGATTCTAATATTACTAGGTATTTGTTCAATATACCGATTTATTCCTTTTCTAATAAGATCAATAGCTCCTATCACAATTGGAATGAGGGTCGTTTTAGTGTTCCACATTTTGCTGATTTAAATTTCGAGATCTTTAAACTTCGCCGTCTCCTCGATCTTTTTATCGCAACATTTCTTTCTGGTGGTATAGGCATATCAATTAAAGTACATAAATCTTTGATGTACCTTTGATTACCATATCCAGCTTGTCTGCTTTGATTTCTTTGTCTGTCTTAATAGGGATATCTTATAATACTGTAACATTATTACTATTATTATTATTATCGAGTGGTTACACACCATCTAGTGATGGATGGGTAAAAAACCCACATTCAGCGCCCAACAACAACCCAGGAAAGTTGAATGCAGGCACATGTACTGTAGCCACAAGAGTGAGATAAAATAACCAAATAAAAATGGAAACATCACTTCAACCTTGCAAATGGCGCCTCACAACCAGTGAGCAAAGGTACATTGCTCAAGCGGTTGTTGTTGTGTTACAACAACTCATGACTACAGCACTCCCCACTCCTAGCTTGATAGCTGACAATACATGGAAAGATATCTTAGTACTGGCACTAAGTCTGGTATTGCAGCATTGAATACAGACTGGATATTTGNGATAAAAGCGAAATCTCATATATCATAAAGAAGATCATATGTGTGGTAATTCGAACCACATATTACATATTCTGTCAACGTAGTAAGACATGGGATCAGCCTCCCCTCCTTTATTGGTGACTACGTTACTCTGTGCGTCCCTGATACCATGCCTTGATAGTGAGTGGTATTTCTTAGGGTAATGATGTAATGTATACACGGCATACAATTGTATTAAGTGATAACATGGAAAAATATATGCTTGAAGTTTAAAAAAAATTATTATTATTATTATTATTATTATTATTATTATTATTAGTAGTAGTAGTAGTAGTAGTAGTAGTAGTAGTAGTAGTAGTAGTAGTAGTAGTAGTAGTAGTAACCTTACTTATAAGTTGCCAAATCAATAAAAACCCTTCACTGTCGTTTTATCTATTTTGCAGGTAAAACTGAAACAAAATAAATCACAGTGGTGTTACTACGATATCAACTCACAATTCATTAAGTTGTTTATTTTCCATCACTGTTGGGTAAGAGATGGAACTATCAAGTAAAAAGGTTTTAAACGAATTTCTCGTGCAGAAGTGTGTAAAACACAACATGCTTACAAGATAAAATCCAACCAATTAACGACTTGGCAGAGAATCTCCTACACTCCTACATGTAACTCTATTAATGTTTTCTTACATATCAAACAGTTAGCTTTTCCTTGATCATGTTTTGTACTTCATTCCTGGGATATCACCCTTTACAAATTATTTTTAAAAGTTTAGGCATATAGAAAAACGAATATCGCACACTATAGCCAATTTCTTGCAGTCATTTTAATCCTTATTATGCAACTCGAGTCAACAATACGCCATACAAAAATAAGTCGTTCACTGCTATCCATTGTAATTTATCACTGAAAAAAACGTATTTACAAAAGTAAGTAATTTAAGTTTAATCAAATTTGGACAAAGGAAACTAGTTAAAGGTACATTAAAGGGGAAAATACCTTAAGATCTGCTAGTACAGCTTTCGATCCTGCAGACGTCTTCTCAAGGAGCTGGACAAAACCACCACCACCGTATGTTGTCAATGTACCCCAAACACTTTTACCTTTAAGGTCTTCTTCTGATTGATAGGTCCAGCTAAATGAAGGGACATAGAACGAAGTTTTAACAAATTCGACTGCACCTATGTGCTTGGTTGGAGTTGTAGCGTCAACGTTCATTAATCGAATTTATTAAAGAGTCTTAACTGTTTTCAAAACCCCAATTTGGTATAGTTATCGGCGTAACAGATGTTTAATGTCTATCTTAATGATAACAACGTTTTTATTAATACCAACTTCATCTTCCACAACTGACTGGTCATCATAACAAACTTCAGAGCAGTATATATAGTGTTTTCATAGTTCCTACATTGGTTACCACATTTTAATTCCAAATATTAATCATTAAAGGACAATATTGTAAATGATTCAAAAAAAATCTTTTAAAATACCGAATTAACAAGAGCAATTCTCGAATCATGGCAAAATAATTTAAAAACTAAAAAATCAAAAAAAGTCAAATAAAAAATAACATAAAATTAGAACTGTTCACATACGCTGTATTATTCTTTTTTCCAAATGCCTTTTGATCTTCTACATTCTTTGCATATGGTGCATAACATTCCGTAATTTCTTTCTTGAAATCATCATGAACCCTAAATAATCAAACAATTAGGACTAAAATGAAATTCTACAAATTTACATAGTAAGCCCAGCGCCTTATGAGGCGAAAGACTGAATAAGGATAGTAGGATGAACATCTTGTTACAAGCAGGGAAAAGGGGTAATTACTATTAAGATGTTGAATCACGCTAGATACAAGCTTTTGATCATAAAGAATGGTAAGAGTACAATTAACGATCACCTTATTGAGTTCAATAAGAAGTAACATTGGCAACTAGTCCTGATCTCATGGAAACTTTTATATCAATGCACAGAAAAGAAATTGACGGCTGAAATTTATTCTTCAGCAAAGCAATTATACCATGAAAAATAAATCATGCTGTAGAGGATCTTATCCCCCACAGTGGTAAGCCACAGCTCCCTGTTTAGCATAGCTGTCAATTTCAAAACAATAATTAATAAAACTATTCATGCCAGAAGTACATTACTGGTTATCCCAGGGACTATTCCTTGCAGCTGACTGTCAACCACAAACACTACCAATATACTTATATAATGCATTTAATCTTACTACTAATTCATGAATGTCGATTGTAAGATCTCCATTGATTATCTGGATACAATGTGGAGTACCCCTCTTGTTCAATTAAAGCCTTAATAAGTATTTCATTCTTAAAAGCAGCCTGTAAGTGTGGCACTTATGTGACTTTTAACTTGATGTGTCTCCTACGAAAAAATCCACCAGATTCCTATGAGCTAGAATTAATGAATAGCGCATAGTGATCAGAAATTGGTTATCAAAAACAACCACTTTAACCGAAACCTGTCGGTATTTGAAGTTCAAAACTACGTAGAGGGTACGGAACTCAGAAGAAGACAAACCTGGGGGTTACTCGCCAAATCTGGATAAACAGCTTTTCTATTTAGGGGCTAGATCTCTGTTTCTGTAACAAATGAACTACTATTACAAGGGCCTGGCCTGAATTAAATGCAACCACAGAAAGGTCATGCTTACGACAGACAAAAGTTCTTAATTTTAGTATTATAAAAACGCTAATTTGATTTGGTTTAAAGGATGAAATCAATGAAAGTGAGCCAAAGTGTATATAAAACAAGTAAACATAAGTGCCGTATCAAGGTCAGGCACATTCAACTACTTGCTCAATGTGACTATACAATTATTCCTTTGCTTTTTTAATCAAATGTTAAGAACTCAGAAAACCTTTACAAATACATCATAGCTAAAAAATAAAAGGGTTGCTTACTCTACGTACTTCTTATATTGCATTCATTCTTTAAGAAGATCACACAATTTCCGTATTCTATTCAACGAATTCAGTAAAAATATCACGTTTGAACGAAAACTTCTGCAAGCAAATAGTACGCAGCAAGACGACGGTGAGTATGTGAATACATCATGGCCTCATACGTGTAGGTCTTGAATACATTGTCTCCTTTGATTCGAGAAATTATTGCCATAATACAATTTGAATTTCAGCTCGTCTGGTCTATTTCGTTACGCATTGAAAAGAAATTTTCCGGGTCTAACAATAACCCAATAGCACTAAATGACTGCCTAACAGCATGGGCAACTTTTTTATCTAGTTGGTTCTGCATGCAAAAAACTATCGATATGTATTTCAAATTCACGAAGCAAGCAATGTTAACCAAAAAAAATATACCAAAAATTGCATGAAAAGAAAAATTGATTAAATATCCTATAAAACTGTGAATCTTTTGGAAAAGCTGGTTTAAATATCATTGTAAATCCCAGTTTTAATGCTAAGGATTCTGATATCCATAGTTTATGTCATCCAGGATGTGGCAATCTGAAAAGAAGAGGGATATTCGAAACTGGCAAGGCAACTATCTGTAAAAAAATAGTTAAAACGTACCGGCAGGAGTCATTTCTAACTCTAAGCTGTCTTAGTCTTGGTCTCCCAAGGAGTTTATTCTCAAAGTAAATAAAACCCTTTTCATCTGCAGTGACATTCTGTCCATTGTAGTACTTTTCCCAATATAAGCCATCCATTAAATGAGATTCAGCATACTAAAAAAAAGGTTGAAAGTCCATAGTTCATACAATATCAACCATTACCCAACTAATATGTTCACAACTATCAAAAGACGAAGTCCTGAATGAAATGTCTTTTAAGTAACAATGAACAACATACAAATGGAAGAGAACAATGTATAAACTAATTCAACTTAAAGTACTGGAATTTGCAGAGAAATGTAACTGTTGTAGTTGATTTTCCAACATTAAATGCTGTTTGGAGAAGATTGTGTTGCAACCTGTTTGTCTTATAACTCAACGGCAAATATAAAACAAGACTGCTTACTGCAAACAAGAAGGGATACAATAACACTTAAACTAAACACAATGCCCAGTGAATTAAAAAAGATATCTGCATGTAGCTTTCAGGAAGCATTTTTCCATAACTGACAAATGTGATCTGAAAATATGACAAAAAAGTGGTAAACTCTTGTCCTTCAAAATGATTTCAAACCAGTAAATATAGCTGCCTGGGTTATATCCAAAGCTGAACATACTGCAGGAATAAAATACTTTATGGTATCTACACTTCACATCTCCCAATTAAAAAGGCTATTTTTTCTTAAGATCCTTATAACCAGTCATTACATCCAACTTTTGTTAATTGGGTTTCTCACATATGATTTATTTTACATTCCCTATCTCTGTAATGGGAACAGCAAAAGGGAATTTTGATAATTAATGAGTTAAATACATCTTAGTCGCCTTTAAGTAGGTATAACATGATGCAAACATGGCGCCTAAACTTTGTTTAAAATGTAATACAAAAAAACAAAAAGTGATAACAATGTCATTCCATTATATTTAGCTTGAAAGTACAGGGGAGAATCTTGAAAGTACAGGGGAGAAGTCTTAGTCGCCTTTAAGTAGGTATAACATGATGCAAACATGGAGCCTAAACTTTGTTTAAAATGTAATACAAAAAAACAAAAAGTGACAACAATGTCATTCCATTATATTTAGCTTGAAAGTACAGGGGAGAATCTTGAAAGTACAGGGGAGAAGTCTTAGTCGCCTTTAAGTAGGTATAACATGATGCAAACATGGCGCCTAAACTTTGTTTAAAATGTAATACAAAAAAACAAAAAGTGATAACAATGTCATTCCATTATATTTAGCTTGAAAGTACAGGGGAGAATGGGACCACTATAGGTATGTTAACAAAGAAAAATGAAATTTTCTTACTGTCCAGAAGTCATTCATTGTAGTATATCCTGAAAAGCCTGGTTTTTCAACAAAAAGATCTGAAATGGGAAACAAATAATATGGAATCACATTTTACTATGGGTTTTCTGTTATGGCAAAAGACATTCTTGGTTAAAGTATTTTCTCAAAAATCTGAGGCCATATTTCAAGAAATGTTATTCCACAAATTCATGGTGAGGTGGCTGAGCCCCATTAGCCCCTATAGATGAGTTGCCACTGTTTGAGATACACATTTTCAAAAGCAAACAAATTAGTCTCTGCTTCAAAACCAAATTCAAAATACTTTGGGAGGCAATTGTTTTTAATTTAATCTTGTTTTACACCAACAACCAATGAATGCATGGAAACTGAACCAGGACAGAATTGCGTTAGTTTCAATTAATACAGGAATTATAATAAGAGAACTGGTGAAATATTAACAAAATCTACATTAAAAATACTGTAGACACTTCATATTTCTCTCCACATAATCTATTACGGAAAGATGTTGTCTTAAATATTGGGTGACAGGGTGTCTTTCCTAAAGAGTGTGCTGTGCCCATTACTTTCTTCAGAAACACTGCTTAAACCTCCAAATACCAAGTGGTCACAAGAGAATAAATGTTATGAGCATTAAAGAAAAAATGTGTTCAATTTCAAATTTTCAAACTTCATGTTGAGGTTGACATTTAGAAAGCTGGTAAACTCCTTAAAACTAACCTTGTAGCACAAAAATCACTAAAATGAAATAACCAGTAGATACAAAAATAAAGTCTAGGAAAGGTATTTTAGTGATCAGTAAAATACTGTCAATGGTCATTACATTAAGTTTAACTCATGCATGAACAATCACCCTCATCATCTGACTTCAAAATTCTGGCAGAAAATGAAACCCAAGAGAACTTTCTATTCAGACTAATACCCATGCTTATTTCTGAAAATTGGTTATTTCAAATGCCATTATTCCCCTATAATTTGTTCCCCAGTACCCCTTAAAGTTAGAAATCTGACTTGAATTTGGGAAACAACATGCATGATGCAACCAGAGCTAAAACAAGATACCAATTTATTGTACCACCAACCTCTCATGACCTTGGTAAAATAATACATTGTTGAGTTTGTCATTCCAAATGTCACTATGAAAAAAACAAAATACAATACATTTCATTAAATTAGGAACCCTGAAGGAAGACAAAATAGATGAAGTGACAAAGTCCAACCAGCCCATTCTCTAAAAAATGCCAGCAAATGCCAGTAAGTATTACTTGACATTTGTGCAACAATTTCAAAAAGTACTTTATAGATTTTGAACCATACAATGCCTTTAAAAATTTTAATCAGTCAATATAAGCATCTAAATTTAACAATAAATAAGATTATTTTGTTAAAATTACATACAAAAAAAATTAAATGTGGCTTCTACACATTGACGCATGCTACTTAAATGTAACACTAAAAAAAATCCACACTGAGCTTTATAAAAAAAGCTATAGCACAAAACTACACAAATTAGATGATACCTATTTTTGCTTATAAAATGCTACTTCATCAATTTCTGATGTACAGCAAAAACAATTTTTGGTGAGTAAGATGAACATCTTGCAGAAACTCATAATATAATTGGTTATAAATAGTATAGAAAATAAGTAAGTGGCTAAAAAGCCTAGCTTATATATTTTACAATGGAGCCAATCAATACCAAAACATTACTGTTCAATCTTTGTCAAATAAGAATATATCTCTTGTGTTCTTGTGTACACTAGATATACACATTCATAATAAGTATCACATTAATAAACCATGCTCCCCTGTTCAACAATAAACTCTTAAATTTCCAAAACAATTACTATTACAAAATCCTTAAACTTAACATAACAAACAATATATACTGACAACTGTCCTAACAAATAAAATTATTTTTTGTCAAAGTGGCCAGTAATTTTTTTAAATTACATCATGATCTATATCACTTTTAACAAACAACTTCCCATGGTTTTTGCAACTCCATTACAGTTCTGCAGGATAATAGCTTTTCATTTACTTAAAATTTCTGGCATTGATTTAAGTTAATAAGGAGTTTGTGTAGTATCTGCCATATGGTGTGATAAAGGTGGACTTAAATTGACTTTTGTAATCAAAAGGGATCTCCCAGTAACCTGAATTAGCACCCAGTTTTGAAAATGTAATGAGAAAATAACTAAAACAATTCAACTGTTTTTCATCAGTATCACCATAATAATCAGCTACCACAGTTATTAAAAATTTCCCAGCAACACAAATTTTGGTACATGTCTAATTCAAATTACCACTAAACATAATTTGTGATAAGCAATTGTAATACTTCTAATCACTAATGGAAAATAGCACAGTGAAACTCTAATAGAACAAATTTCAGGGTAGTTTTTTCTAAATTCATTATAAATGAAAATCATTACAGATGAGAGACAAAGAAGAGGGCAATTATGGAAAAATTATGTTCATCGTAATAGTATCTGAGTTTATCATAGGTAAATTTTACTCTAACAAAAAACATGTAAAATGTTAGTCATTATCAGGCACAACATCAGCAACACTGTAAGTTATTAAATATTCAAAGTTAAACAAAAAAATCCAGCTGAAATTTCAGAAAAAAAATGAAATAATTATAAAGGATACTTACAAATGCAAAGAACACAGATGAAAACAAGGTATATCCCAAGTTCTCTGAGTGTTGTTTTGACATACATTTCTCTGTCCTGATCTGTGTCCTCTGTCTGTCGTGTGCGCCATAATCCTGTAATTAAAAATGTATATTTATTTCTTTAATTTTAAACAGCTACAGTTCAATTATCTAGAAAATTTTGTCTCAGCATATACTGTTACTGGTCATTGCTTAATGCCATGCACTCATTTTGGACTGATTGATGTGTTTAAAATTCCAATGCAGCTTTTTACAGCTCAATGAAAACAGCACCATATTATAGCCCTGGTATATCATAGGAAATCAAAATGAACTTCAGCATGGCATGGTTGTTGATACACAACCTACAGTGTATCAACAGTGAAATGTGAAATGCCTTTTGTTAAAAATTAGGTTCATTGTAAAAGTTATTTGTATTTACTATTTTATACAAATGTTCTGCACAGCTGAAAATAAAAGAATTTAATCACTACACACAAGTTCAGTACATACTGGAATCATATTAAATACTTAATATTAGGTGCTCATCATCAGAATAATCTGGTCTGTCTGTCATAAACTAAGAAAAAAAAGTAGTCAAATTTGCAGTAATGGTTTTCATCTTCTTAACAGAAAGCAGTTCCAAGGCAACAAATAACTGGTCTTCCAGGGATGGAGAAAAGGAGTTGCAGGATTTAAGCCCCTTGATCTCATTTTGATGCTGAATTTACAAACTGAAAAAAGTCCAATGATTGTAACATATTTCAATCTGGCAAAGCAATTTGGCACAGCATTCTACTTGGTTTATTTAACAAATTTTATAACTTTCAAGTGTGAATAGAATTAAGATGATGGCAGCATTTATGCCATTTGTAAATGTTAAAAACAATTTTGACATTCTCTTATTCCTCTATTAAAGAAAGGAAGTTCTCTCATTGTGTAACACTATCTTTTAAAGGTTTTTTTTATAGTTTTAACGTCATTTTCCCCCAGCAAATGGGGCTCAGACGGTGCCCTTCAGAGGGACTTTGATTTGGCAGTGAGGAATTTCATGTAACAAAATAGAAAAATAACAAATAGCAAACACTGCTTAGTTTGGGTCTGATTTGTTTGTAAGAAAAGGCTTGTTTCTTGAATTTAGAAGGTCAGGGGGGGGGCATACTGCTGTTGCCATTCATGTGAAAAGACTGTTCTTGACCAACATGTAACACAAAATTCTACCAATTTGTCAATAACATTTACTGGTAATAATGAAAAGCTGAGTTTAAAAATCACCCTTTATTGAACCATCAAAATGATTGTTAGAGATTACTTCTAACTGATATCCTCTTTATCTTCTTAAAATAAACAGGATTTGCTTAATAATTGTTATGTAGTTCAGTTGCACTACACTGTGTGCTGTTGGTAATGGGCTGAAAGATACATGAATGTACTAATCAAGTAAATTGGTTTCATTTCTTGAGTATTACCAGTAAGCATGCCAAGTACTTCAGTACTTCATGCTTATCATTCATTGTCAGTAATGAATATTTTGCATTGTTCTATTCATTTTTCCCGTGGTCTTTCGCCACCCATTCCTTTAGCTTATTTCAAAAATTGTACCCTCTTTGTCAATAAACAAGGTCGTCGGAAATAATCCACACCCATACATTTTGGAAAATGAAAAGCAACCGGTTTAAAAAGAGTAGGGGTACTTCTGGTTTGAAAAACTTAAAAACTAAGAAAAAAACCTTGTCTTCAGAAATCCCTAAATGAGAAAAGACTGGTGGAAAGGTGCAGAAACATAAATCAAAATTATAAATGTTAAAAGGTAACGTAAGGTTTTCTGGGGCACTCAAAATTCCGTCACAAAAAATGTTGGTCCGATATTGGAAAGAAAAGTGGATCGAAGTAAACTATTATCCTCTTCTTCCTCTTCTTGAGTCTCGAATGACGATAATGCGTTTATTTACATATGCAAAAAATAAAAAATAAATAAACTAAGCCTCTAGAACTACTACTGTATTAATCAAGCCCCCTAATCTTCAACCGCATTATGTGTAATATGAATTGTAGACGGATATATAGTTGTAACATTGAACTTAACATGAATAAAATAAATACAACTGGTGTAACTACGTAATGTCCTAAGTTTGCTAGTTCTGCTGTGCATTATTTTGGGCTTCACAACTTCTAATTTCAATTGTACCTTTCAAGTATTATAATATAAACCAAAACAGCCTGACCAAAAAAGGTATGTGTAGTCTTCATCAATATGAAATATCATGTACGTTATCAAGGTTAGCTTTC
This sequence comes from Morbakka virulenta, assembly GCA_003991215.1. Taxonomy (NCBI): domain Eukaryota; kingdom Metazoa; phylum Cnidaria; class Cubozoa; order Carybdeida; family Carukiidae; genus Morbakka; species Morbakka virulenta. Next base: position 1,879,538 of record RDPX01000012.1, read on the forward strand.
AAAATATAAAACTAAAACGAAGCTGCAGCATGGTCAAGCGCGCTAGGAATGCATAATTAATCACCCGCTACATAAAAGTATATCTTATCGCTTTACCTGCAAGTTAAGTAATTAGTTTTTTCTATTTTTGTCACTTACCTCTGACCACTCTTTTTACACGACCATAACAACCTACTGGTTGATCCTTGGCTTGTTCGGCTCTCACATCTGCGGTCACTCTGGCCTGTAATGAATATGGCTCTGCTTCCATAGCAGCAGGCATTTCCACTGCTGCTGGAGCTCTTGGGCTAAAGTCAACATCATCTTGGCCAGGTCCATCGTCTGACCATGCTCTTCTTGACTGAGCTGACTGTGGTCTTGACCTGCTCTGCAACTCCATGTCATCTCGCAATGACTGCCCTGTCAGGCTTGTCTGTGATCCTGCAGGATTCTTTCTACGCTTTGTTTCACTCATGTTCTCCAATATTCACTTTGATACACTTTCGGATATGTTAAATCAGCTGTTCATAGGGGAATAAATTTAAAAATGCATTTTAATAAAGAAAATACTCGATATTCCTATTCTGTTTCATTCTGAACTTCACACATTCCCCATTAGAATTGTCAACACAAAATTCATCAGTTTAACCACCACCGCAACAACAATCAATAACAAAAGAGATAAAGTCAGCGGCAGCAAGTGAAAAAAAGAAAGCACGTCATTGAATTCGATTTTCGATTTTGTTCACTTCTCGTTGCCCTGACAAATTGTGCTCTGCAATTCATAAATTGTCAAATTTCAGATTAAAACTTTTTACGCCAACATTAATCCAGGGCACTAGCAGTAGACCAGGTGAGACAACAGCTGGTAAAGGAGACAGCCAAATAAAATAAATCTAAACTAGAATCATATAAATAAAGGAATTGTATCTTATGCGTTTTGTATTCCAACGTGTAAATTTAGATTTGATAAAAGATAGCTTAGGTGGTGACACTCACAGATTAGCTTAGTTCGCTGGTTCAAAAGCCCCTTAGGTTCAGATCTTACCATACACGGTTTTTCTTACAGACACTAGGAAGAGACCACCATCCTTCTAAAATTGTATCCTCAGTGCATGCCAGATATCCAGATATTAGCAGGAGAGTAGTATGACATCTCCCCCCCCCCCCCACACACACACACTCTTGACTTTTTTGACACACAAATATTATATACAACCAACAGTTGAGTAATGAACGTGGCTGCACTGACTGGAAAAATTGAGTTTCAAGCTGTGCCTTGATTTGGCAGTATCTGACCCGCCTCCTCCAACAATTCCACCATTAACAGCACTCTTTTGGAGTTGTGATACTGCTCTTCACCACTGTGTGGTGTAATACCCACTTAAAGTGGGGTTTTCTGACCCTCCTGCCACATTTCCACCTTCTATTTGTTCCCAAAGTTCATACTGGAAATGTGATACTGCTTTCAATGACTACTTTACATATTGTCCTGTAATAACATGTAGTAAATTTTAAGCCTTTTAGTAAAAGATTTCACTTTGATAACATATGGAAAGAGTAAATTATTTAATTGCTCATTAATTAATTATGTACATAGTCAAGTTACTAACATAAACATTGTGCCTTTTGATGTTACATTTCCCTGACAAGAACTAAATTTTAAGTTTTTTTTAATGAAATTTTTTACTTTGATAACATACGGAAAAAGTATTTATTTAATTACTCATTAATTAATTAACATACACATCCAATTTGTTAACATCAACTTTGCGTCTTTAGATGTTACACTTCCGTGCTAAGCAGTAAATTTTAAGTTTTTTAGTAAAATGCTTGACTTTCATATCATATAGAAAAAGTAATTATTTAATTACTCATTAATTACTTAACATACGCAGTCAAGTCACTGATATAAACGTTGTGTTTTTGGATATTCTACTAATATGACAGTTGTGCGTCTTGATGATACACTTCAATACCAAGTTTCATTTTGCTAGCTTTAAAAACAAAGGGGTGCGTGAACAGGGTCGGCTGCGCAAACATACACCACCTGGTTCAGGATAGAATATAGATTTGGGCCGGGAAAATGCACCGGCATGTAGGCCTGCTGGGGAGCGAAGGGAGCCAGCAGGATAAACACCTTTTCCCGCACTTATAAGACGCTGCATTGGTAGCGATACTCGCTCCTAACGTGTAATCCGTTTCGTTGTCTTTCAAATTACAAAAAAATTTTGATCGGTCAGTGTCACTACCATGCTTCATAAACTGAATGATTCCATGTGGCTGTTGTAACGAATCACGAATTCTCCTTCGCGTGCTCCGTGACAAACGTAATGGTTTTCGTTTCTGGTGACCTTCGCTTTGTAAGCAAGCAGAGTGCTAAGCACTTCCCATTTCCTGGACAATTTGACTTTAATCTATATGATTGTAGTTCGTGTTTGTTTTTTTCATAGAGAATCTTTGCGTTGTGTTGTTTGCTAATATTACCGATATTTGAGAGTAACAATAGCTTACTTTTAGTGTGTTTGGGTTGAAGATTCAATGAAATTTATGGGTTTTATTTAAGTGTTTCTTAACCAGTTGAATAATTTTTTTTCTAGCTTTTGTTTAGACATTTATGTTAAAGGCTTTTCCCCTGTATCTGGCTAATTGAGCTTTATTTTTATAATTCAATGTTGTATCATAACCACTTGCCTTCAAAGATGCTTCATATTTTTGTCCTCTTTGCAAGATAGACTGGGTAATCGGTTTTTCATCATTTTCAAAAGCTGTCTGATGGTAGATAGAGGGTGGTTGGATTTTGTTTGCATTTACAATGGTTTGCTGTTAGGTTTCCGGTATTAAGGTCGAATGATACATCAAGAAAATTGGTTGCAAATAGGGTGCTTTCAATTTTAATAGATTTTCCCCCTTGAGCAGCTCAATGATATTTTTCTTCTGTCCATCTTTGGTCCATGAGCGTTAGTGATGAATGTAGGGCCATCGTCCCTGTATAAGCCAAAATGCTCTTTCTAGATAATGGATGGTAACCTTTTTTGCAAACGGAGTCCCACAATTTCTTATATTTCTGCCCTATCAAAGCTTGCTATCGTAAAAGAAAACATAAGAAAACATAAACTTTTCTTCGCCGTACATTTTGACTGTTGTAATGTAATAATGATTTACATGTATGTTTTATGAAATTAATGGCCAAATACTAAATACAGTGACATATTTCAAGCGTTTCTTGGAATATATCAATGTGATATTGGTCGTTTATTACGTAACATTACAATGGGACTCCATGTCAAATAAAGAAATCGTTATCATTTGTATAGTAAAAGTCACCTTCTTGATCCAATGGCCTTTTGGCTAAATAATTAAGGCATTTTACTAGAAATCTTGGCTCCTGTGTGAGGACAAGTTGGAAGCTCTCAGGGAACGATTTATTTGGTTGGCTGGTACTTGTTTAATGTTGTGGCATTAACTAAGTATTATCCCAAGGCATGGCACTAATATTTTCGCTCCTAAAACTATTTTCACTCCGCAAAAAGAAGTTCATTCAAGAAGAATTTTATTCCAGAGTCAGATTTTGTATTCGTTATGGTGGTTGAAGTTTCCTGGCTAGTGTAGTTGTTGTTTAATGAAACTAAAATGTGCGAGAGAAAAACTTATACCTTTGCTAACAGCATACTGAGTTCAAGAACGCTTCTCTTTTGTTTTTGTCCTCATACAACGCAGCTAATTGAATTTTAGTCCTGTCTATTTGCTGTTCACATGACATTATACACATTTCAAGTTCATCTTTTTGTTCCTCTCCCTTCGTAGTCTTCAAAAATTTTCTTGCTACTATACTTAAGAGTCTATTATTTCTCGAACAGACATTGATGTTTTGTGACTCAGTTTCTTAACATAATATTTCATAAGATTGGAAGCCAATCAAGCCAGTCAAGCCAATCTTCAGCTGGTTCTTCTAGTTGTGTCTGAAAGCTACACCTTGATGCCTTTGTCACATTTACACTTGGCTGACTTCTGCAACTGAACAGTGCACTCTTGCAATCAAATCATTAACATTCGTAGTGAGCCTCTACCTACGATGAAGCAACAGTTACGTTATTGATAATGAATGAGTCAGGGATCCCCTCAGAATGAAGGAGATCTAGCTGTAAAATTCTAGATGTAAAAAGAGGAAATTCCTTCTTTTTGATAAGTGTTTTTCTTACCCATAAACTATTTCAAACAGTCCATGTAATACACTGTTTTAACTGTTGAAATATGCGAGATCAGGACACTTCAACACCATTTACACTTACTTTATTCGACTTGAGGCAATTTCTTATTTATAATATATACCATTTCATCTATAATTTTGTTTAAAAAATTTATATTCAGTTCTGGTTCTTTTTGTAGATTTTATGGATAAACACTTAAACACTTTCCCACGATAGAAATTATTTTGCTTCCTGAAACTAGGTGCTAATAAAATTGCATCAGAAATTAAACAAGCAATGTGATTTCCGTAAACAATGCCTGTACGATGGGTGCAATAATATCCTTCAACTTATTTTCTTATGTACAAGCCTCACTTCTTTGTATGCAGGAGATAGAGAATTGAAATGTAGAATTTGTAAAATGGCAAAGCGAAATATGTGAATTTTTATATTGAACATATGGACATGTATGGCAGTAGAAATATGGGATAAGAATGAATACAACAATAAACAATAAAATATGCTGGTGGTCAAGTGGCCTGCTACCGTAAAATGATTTTCAGACAAAGTAAAAATGGAGAAGACATGCAGGAAGTAAAGAAAAGAAATAGACAAAGAGATGTTTAATTAAATAGAGAAGCAGATAGATGGATAAACAGATAAAGAGAGCGAAAGAATAGATAGATAGATAGATAGATAGATATGGTGAACAACAAAAACAGCAACAAAACTTAGTTTAGAGCTGTCAGTTTCATGTTTTCACAATCGTCAGCTAAATATTTAATATAAAGCTACTTCGATATTAGATAAATAGATAGATAGATAAATAGATAGATAAATAGATAGATAGATAGATAGATAGATAGATGGATAGCTATGTGGATAGGTATGTAGATAGTTTGGAAATTATGACGGAAAAAAGAAATAAACAGGAAGGCCAACTCTACAATTCATACAACCGTACATAAGAGTATCAACAAAAAGACAAAGAAACGTGTACGTTGCTATATTTAGTTTTAAATCATTATACTTGGAGACTGCAAGCCATTTGGTTTGATATTCTCACAAATATCTATTAAATTGGAAAAAAGTCGCTATTGTATTGCTTGAATATTAACTTTTTTGTTGTATTAGTATTGCATGGTGACACATTGAGATAAGAATTTGACAATGTCCGTTTTGTAATGCTATTCTGAGTTTTGAATTACATAGGTTTTTTGTTCGAAACTGTTATTCAGGAACCTGAATACAAAACCTTACCGACTGTGCTAAAAGAAAATGTAAATTTACTCTCTCTTTGTGATGTCGGGTTTTTTGCGCCCCCCGCTAGTAAGTGATGATAATCCTTACTAGGACGTACATATTCCTATGATTATATCAAAACTTTGTGATCTGTATAGACTATGGAAGCTCTTACTTGTTTCGAACATATTAGACTCGGTGTACATGCATAAAAATTAACGAATTCATGATACAACTGCAAGAGGTAAAAGCAATGCAGTGTACAAAACATAAAAGAAGAATAAGAGAAGGAAGCATACTCACAAAGTTGTCCAAAGTTGTTTTCACAATGATGTTTTTATTTTAATTGCTTGCAAAGAAAGACTTCTTCTTACCAATGACGACAACATGTATGTTGACGAAAACGTTAAAATACCATTCCTTACTTTTTTCGATAATCTGCTCTATAGATTTTGATAGAAAGAACTTCTCATAAATTTTTAATGTCTTAAATATCTGGTCATGGTGGACCATTGTTACTATAATTAAATGTCAGAAAAATATTTGTCAAAGCCTGTCTTTCTTGTTTGTTTCAATATTTTTGTGGGCATGCAGAAGAGTCAATTTGTACAACCACCAGCAGTTACTATTGACAACTAGCAAAGTTCAATCACTATTCTGCTTAAAATATCAACCACTAAAGACAGTTTAGGGAATGACCGCTTCTGATCTTAATTAGAGATTTTAATATCGTCGTCTTATACTGTAAAAGCTTTTTTGTTAAAACGAAAATTAATTGCTTAATAAAACCAAACAACATAGTGCATAGTTTCTTTTATATTATCACCATCCGTTGGAAGAAAATGAGAAAATAAGTGAAAACACAACTAGCATTTGGTATAAAAGTAAAACTTTTGCACATTAAATTTTTGGAAGTCAGGATGAGTACCACTTATTACATAGAAGTACATCCACTGGGACTGAAAGTCTTTTACGACTCTCTTGATTATAAATGAAAAAAACTCTTTTAACTTTATTTTCCGAAAAATAATTTTTAATAAATTATCAGATACATTCATTTATTTTATAGAAGGTTTATAAACAACATATAATATATTAGCAATGAAACATTTAGTATAAAGCTACTTGTCAGCAAGCGTTATTAATTCATAGACTCGATAAATAGTCCCTTAACTAGGATAAGTTTTGCATTGAAAATTTGTTTACTTTTGGACTTTCCTGTTATGTGGAGGTGTGTGAAGAGATAAATTTGTTTTATGCGGGCATAGAGGTCTACCATGCTAATATCAATACACAGGTCTAGTCGCCATATTATCTACTGGCTAGGAGAGACGAACGCTAGCTGTTGTGTCATGTAACTTACACGAAACGATAGAGTATGTAAGCAAACATGGTGGCGCTACTGCCGATGGACACTACATCACTTCTTTTCTCAAATAAACAAGAGTGCTTTAATACATAAGAACCTCACAAAGCGCTAAATGTTTTCCAGAGTAAAAACTAATACTTTGTTAGGTTTGTTCAAAGTCATTTAAATATCCTGGCATGACACTTTTTGGTATGCTTCTAATATCTCTTTCTGTTTACAGTTCAGCTTTGTCCTCTCCAGGAGCGGCACGGTCAGAAAAGTCACTGTCAAAATAAAAAAACAATTGATGCACCTGTAGATTTTCACTGATGTCAGTTTCAGTTTCATCATTATTGTCGGGTTCAGCACCCGGCAGCGACTAAATTATAAAGATGTGTATGACTGTGTTGTTGGTTTGGTCGTTATGAGAGGTTGGTTGAATATATTTACGTGAACGTTGTTTATGACAGTGAGTTTGTTGGCTTTGTTTAGCTGTACCCTGCGTAAGTATATTATGGTGACTGCGTATAGGTTGACTTCGTAAAACCTTTCGGTTTTATTTGTACGTCTGAAGTTCTTTCCGATGACTCTGTCGCCAACATTAAACGGTATGGGCGTTTTTGCGTGGTTTTTGTTGCCATACTGCTGTTTTATTTTATCCTGGTAATTGATAAGCGATGTTTTACAAGAAGTTGTTGCATGGTTGGTATGTGGTTTCTTGCTTTATGCTGGAACAGAAGTTCGGCAAGGATTCTTCTGGTAGCGAGATGGTATGGTAGCTATGCAGAAATTCGTCATGTTGGGCTCTTAAAATACTTTCCTTCGATATTTGTACCTAAAGATATTTGTATGAGTCACCAATTCGTGTTATATGTGTGATATCCAACATTTCTTATCAGAATGACTTTGGTATGACAATGTTTCCTTTGAGGAGCAATCCATTGTCGGTAATCAAGAGTCCATGCTTAAAATTCCAAAAGGGGTTTTGGTTGCGTTTAGCCCATTTGTCAGTGGTGATAATTGTCATGACTCATGGTGAAACGCTATCCTATTTGGTTTCTTTGACTAGGCGATGTCAGTGTTGATTGGTATGGCATGTGTGATTACCACGACGATGAACTTGAGGGTGTTGATGTCGGTGACGGCAGTGTAAAATGAATATCTGTAGAGTACATCAGAAGCGTTGTTGCATCTGTGTGAGTGAACAGTGTCATAATCGTAAGCTTGTAGTTGTAACAATCATCTCTGCATACGTGGTGGTGGTTGCGAGTGCAATGATGGTATTGCTGTTTATGGGTAGCGGTGACTTCTATAACTTATGTAGTGTCAATTATACGGTGTTGATGGTGGGTTATGGCAGTGGTTCAACACGAATTAGGTTACGCTTTTCGCCAGTATTCTTGCTGATGATAGATTTTCCTTTTCCATTAATGAGAAACGCGGTAGGTTTGGCATATTTATTGGAAAAATGAATGCCGGCAGTGAAGTCGCCTTTGACTAGTGGCAATTTTGATACCTGGTATGGGAGGAATTCGGTGTCGGTCGATATCAGCTCAAGCTTTGGGCTTATTTTTGACCATGTTGCTTCGTTTATGATGTTGATAGATGATCTGTGGTCAGTCAAGGCGCTTTTTGGGGGTTTTTTAAAAGAAAGGAAATGTTGGACCATCACTTATTGAAAAACCGTAGAAGCTATTTACATCCTCACTACTTTCAGAGTCTGTGGCTGTTGCATCATTCTGGTTGGTGTTGTTGATTTTAGTATTAGTTTTATCTAATGTGAATTTGCCCCGTTTTTCTACAAAAGCTGCAGTAAACAGCTTTTGGTCGACAATAGTCCTGACTTTTGTGACCGCTTGCACCACATCAAGCACATAGGATGGCTCCTTGCGACAATGTGGTTCTTAGTTTGAAATAGGTTGGCTTCCTGTGGTAAGCGGTACGGTTGTCCTGTGGCGGGGTGAGTTGGCAGGGTGAGTTGGCGGGGCGATTGTTGGCTCTTCCTTTTGGACGGCTCCGTGGTGTGTGCAGGTGATTCACGGTTAATGCTGCAGCTTGCGATGGTGACGATAATGACAATGGTTTCATCCTTATTGTCTGGCGTGGTGCAGCTTCACCAGGTTTTACAAATTTCAGCATATCATCTACATTTAACTCCCTTTCTTCGAGTAATTTGGCTCTAGAATTGGAGTGCCGGCAGGTGGCAATGACTTGATTGCGATTATGTTTATTTGTACTTTGTCCACACTCAAAATATACTGTCAGATTTCGTAATTACGAGACGAACCGTTCAATACTTCCATGGTTCTCTTTCCTTGCGCTGTGAAAAACTGGTCAATAATACGGTCTGGTTTTCTCTTCCTTAAAGTAATAATTTAAAGCCTCAAAAGCGTTTTTATAAGAGTGCCCTGTGTTAGGTAGAAATTTAAATATTTCTCGTGTGGACAGACTTATCAAATGTAAAATTACGCTTTTATCCTGGCATCATCAGCTATCCCAGAAACGATAGTAAAGTACTAAACGATTTCATTCACTTTTCATATCACTGAACTATTATGATCGAGTGGCCAACTGGCTCAAATGGTGAGACGGCTGCTATCTGCAGTGACAAAGTTTTTGCAGCACTTATGACATCTTGCTTCACGTAGAGAGAAATTGAATAAGAATATGTTACCTCAGTTTTCTATTTTTTTACTCGTCGCTAAAGTTATGTAGAGGATTGTGAAGAGATAAATCTGGATTATGCGGACATAGAGTTCTTATATACTATTATCAATATACGATTGCAATGTCTGCCATATTGGCTAATGACTTGGAGAGACAGACGCTAGCTACGGTGTAATGTAACTTACGCGTAATGGCAGAATAAGTAAACAAAAATGGTGGCACTAGTGACGATGGACACCAAAGTTTTCAGTAGTAGTTCCTCAAAAACCAATTTCATACACAACAAAGGTTATCAAGACCAGTGTACTATCATCATACTTACGTCAATAATGGTAGCAAAAAACTGTTATACTTTTCAAAAGGGTTATGTTTCATCGTTATCTAAGCCCTCTGGGTTTTTTTAACACTTGAAAGTTTCTGTGTTGAATTCAAATTTATAGTAATTGTCCTTTTCCTGCTCTGCTACATTAACCCTTCTTTGTATCTTCTCAATNGGGGCGTCCATGAAGGCAACCTCCACGTGGTGATGCCTGGATGCTGATTAGCTAGGTTTTCCTGACTAGTTAGTAACGAATAGCCTTCGATTCAAGCTGTTCTTCTGTACCATTAAAGAAATCGATCTCGTCGTTCATGTGATTTTGAATCTGGTTCGTCGTCGATTTGGAGAAATTTCTTTAAAAATCCAACCAGGAAATGTGCGTCTTCGACTCCCCTGTAGTTGGAAGAGATATTCCCGGTGCAGCCTACTCACTTGGTCTCCAGCAGCTTACACACACACACACACAGGGGGCTCCGTCAAGTCTTTAGGTTCTGTTGAAGAAGTAGTTGAAGAGTGTTGAAGAGTAGGGGGCTTCGTCAAGCTTTGCAAAATAAGACTATCAGGCTCATTTAAGAGAAGGCAAGGTGTACCCTGTAAAGAATGTACAGTCTGTTTAGAAATATCACGACCATAATCAAGAAGGAGAAGGATACCTTTAGTCTGGTATTCCAATGGTAGAAAGAAAATATATTGTTTTTATTTGCTATTTTTGTCATTTTAACTGTAAAGGATACAATGCTAGAACTAAGTCCTTTGCAGTGAAAAGTAAGGTTTCTAAAATATCAAGATCTGGAATGTGTCGGAATATTAAAGGACCACCTGATAAATTCCAAGGTACCAGGATAACATTTTATATGGAAAAGGTAGTGCTTCCATATGTACTTTTTTGTTCATTTAATTTAATTCTATGGCATAGAAAAAGCGTTTACCTGCAATGGAAGTTATTCAATGTAAATATAATGCGCAGAGACGTCAAATAAAAGACTAAAAGAGAAGTCTGAAATTTTATTTAGTTTAAATGGTAATATTTTTAAATTTTTTCCTTTATATTATTTGGTTAATCATAAGGAGCACTAAAAGAATATCAGTTAGTTTGTCAAACATTGCATTAAAAGCAAAACAATGCATTTTCTGCTTTGATAAATGGACGAAAAATTTAATTTTTGATACAAAATTTCTGCTGTTTTTTTTCCTTTTGGTCAGCAGAGTTAAAGGACAAGATTTGATTTTGAAAATAAAGATACTGAGAGATGCTTTAAAATTATGGACAGCAATATGATAAATGAACCTTGGTGGAGTTTGTGAAATCGAATTTGCGTCTCTTGACAGCATGCTTGGTTTGCTAAACATTTTGGAGGGAAACTGGTAACAGTGAAAAGCGCTTTGAATTTATTTTTGGGTTATTTTTCTGTCTGAGTGCAGAAAAGTAAATAGTTGTATTTTTACATTGTACCCGAAATGTAAAAATCGATTGAAGATGGAAATGTCAACAGTTATTGACAGCGTAGAACTCCAAATATTGGCGGAATTTTATACTTTGATGATTTTTTTTCTAGTACAAGGCAAACCCTTATTATTCTTAATATCTTGCAAAGATATTGGTTACGAAAGAGCATAGGAAATGATTTTACCAAACTAATACCATTTGAAAAAAACCAGCAGCTGAATATTAGTCAAAATCACTTGTTAAATTACAAAAATCAGAAACAGCCTTTTTTTGTTTTTGTAAAGATAAAGACATCATATAAGCAAATAGTACTGTCATCGAGTAAATGGTTTACCAGCTCAATGTAAATTAAAATACGTCGGGCTTTAAAGATCCAAAGGCAGTTGTAGACAATGCCTAAGTTGATGGTTTTTAACTGTTTCTTCTATTTCAAATCCATGAAGTTTTATTTAATGACGTCATTTTAACCCTACTCGTTGAATTAGGTTCGCAGCTGTACTGTTGTAAACAGTTATTTCATATCCAAACACCTTTGATTGTGCCTGTCACTGTTATTGTGGAATTTAAATTGAAGTAAGAGACGTCATCTGTTTCTGTTTGAACGCATGTGACTGTAGCCTTAAAAGAAATTTATTGTAGAGTCTAAGTGCACTCTGACTTTACAGTAATAGAATTAAACTTTTATTATATCTAGTGTTCTGTTTCGTTAAAGAAAAATCGACGTAAACTGAGCAGCTGTTAATTGACATTATTTTTACATTCCTGGTGGTCAAATATATATATATATATATATATATACTCAATCTGCAGACAGTACCGTTTCGCCCTTTGTGGGCTCATCAGTGCAGCACAGAGCTTCTGAGACATGACTCTCTGGCCATGTTACCGTAGCAAACACAGCCTAAAGAGTTACTGTGGGATCCTGTCAGAGTAGTCAAACTACGCAAGCGTTGTGAGCTCCGCATTACGCAAGCAACAGGTCCCCGAATATCTCAGAGAGAGTGCTCAACCAAACTTTCGTAAGGGAGCGTAATACATACACACACACACACACACACACACACATATATATATATATATTCACCGAACTGGTAACATGTTCGTGGGTGAAAAGCAACAAACTTTTCACCGATAGCACGGACGTGGTTGGTGACAGGAATCAAGTTGTTTTGAGAAGTGGTGCCACACCTATTTTGCGTTTATTGAGTTTCTTTCCTGTAATGCTGGAAGCCATATTTCTGGATGAGTGTAAGATATGCTGTTGATGTGATCGCTCTGCTGCCCGAATGATATGATGATAGGATGGTTTCTTTTATTTTTCTTACGGTCGGATTTATTTCCCTGTCCAGAATCTTCTTATTTTCCCAGTCAGAGGTGTGATCTTTGTCCAGCAGTGCTCCGCTATTTCATAATTTTTTATGTTACCTTTTTGAACAGTTCTCTTACGTTTTTTCCCTCTTTGGCGGAAGGAATGCTTTGATTCTCCAATGTAGAGGGCCGGGCAGTCCTTTCAATGTAGTCTGTAAACCATATTGTTTCTCTCTTCAAGTGGACTTGGATCCTTTGGCTTTAAGAGTATCATCGCAAGGGTGGATGTTATGGAAAATATATCATATATATATATATATATATATATATATATATCATATATAACTTGATATCATGATGTCGGAGAGCTTTGAGTATTCACTGATGCCCTTGACATAGGGAAAACATATTTGTTTTACTGGTTGTTTTTTTGTCTNATGACTCTCTGGCAATGTTACCGTAGCAAACACAGCCTAAAGAGTTACTGTGGGATCCTGTCAGAGTAGTCAAACTACGCAAGCGTTGTGAGCTCCGCATTACGCAAGCAACAGGTCCCCGAATATCTCAGAGAGAGTGCTCAACCAAACTTTCGTAAGGGAGCGTAATACATACACACACACACACACACACACATATATATATATATATATATATATATATATATATATTCACCGAACTGGTAACATGTTCGTGGGTGAAAAGCAACAAACTTTTCACCGATAGCACGGACGTGGTTGGTGACAGGAATCAAGTTGTTTTGAGAAGTGGTGCCACACCTATTTTGCGTTTATTGAGTTTCTTTCCTGTAATGCTGGAAGCCATATTTCTGGATGAGTGTAAGATATGCTGTTGATGTGATCGCTCTGCTGCCCGAATGATATGATGATAGGATGGTTTCTTTTATTTTTCTTACGGTCGGATTTATTTCCCTGTCCAGAATCTTCTTATTTTCCCAGTCAGAGGTGTGATCTTTGTCCAGCAGTGCTCCGCTATTTCATAATTTTTTATGTTACCTTTTTGAACAGTTCTCTTACGTTTTTTCCCTCTTTGGCGGAAGGAATGCTTTGATTCTCCAATGTAGAGGGCCGGGCAGTCCTTTCAATGTAGTCTGTAAACCATATTGTTTCTCTCTTCAAGTGGACTTGGATCCTTTGGCTTTAAGAGTATCATCGCAAGGGTGGATGTTATGGAAAATATATCATATATATATATATATATATATATATATATATCATATATAACTTGATATCATGATGTCGGAGAGCTTTGAGTATTCACTGATGCCCTTGACATAGGGAAAACATATTTGTTTTACTGGTTGTTTTTTTGTCTCCATGATTACGCCTGCTAGTTTTTCGTAATGCTCTCTGGACATCCCTAGTATGATATCCATTAGATAAGAGAATCTCTTCAAGGTGTTTTTCGTTTTTCCTGAGGTCGTATTGGTTCGAAATGATGCTTCTTTCCCTTTCAAAGAGAGTGTTGTTAACACTATGACGAACTGAAACTGAACGGTGTGATGCGTTATTAAGGCACTGGTCTGTGTGAGTTGGTTCCCTGTAGATGGTAACAGGTATGGTGCAGTCTGCCTGTCTCTTCACTAGGACATCAAAGAATGGCAATTGTTTTTCTTCTTTCTTTTCCATGGTGAACAGGATGTTTGAGTGAAGACTGTTGATGCGATTAAAGAAATGTTTTAAATGATCTTCTTTAATAATTGCGAAGACATCATGAACGTATCTTTCCGAGACAGCAATCACAGGAGATATTGGACCTCCCATGGGTACACTGCAGTTCTGTGTGTATACCTCATTGTTGCACAGGAAGTAGGAGTTGGTAAGAGGTGCTTATAGTAAAGTCAAGATGCCTTGAGGCTTTAGTGCAATTGGTGACCGCAATGAATCTTCATGTTTAAGTAGATCGTCGATAGTAACCAAGGTGCCATTAATGTGGGTACTTGTATGTTATGAAGTGACATCAAAGGTCTCCTGTTGTTACAGTCTAATAGATTTCCTTCCTTAAGTAACATGACGATCACTCCTTTGCTTTCTTTTGTTGGGGTTGTGTTCTCTCTCCTCAAAACAAATCGATCCCTGTCACCAAGCACATCCGCACCATCAAAGTACAAAATAGCTATGCCTAATTACTTCAATAGCTTTACGATGGTAGAAATACCTCTCAAAACGCAGCTTAGAAAAAAGCTTATGGCTCATGACATAAAAAATATCATACATCAGTGGCTTCCGCTGAGTCTTTAAAGCCAACGACTTTTTAAGCATACCACTTGTGGAATTCGTTTGGCAAAAAACCTTTAGATGGTTTGTTCACAGAGATATCTAAGGGTTGGAATCAATCAGTGAAGTTGAGAGAAAATGCCTACCGCTAACGTATTTGGCTTAGTAGGTCATTCAGAGTACTATCGTCTTGTCCTATAAACGTGTCGATTATCACCAGCCTATTTTGTCAAANGGTAAGAGGTGCTTATAGTAAAGTCAAGATGCCTTGAGGCTTTAGTGCAATTGGTGACCGCAATGAATCTTCATGTTTAAGTAGATCGTCGATAGTAACCAAGGTGCCATTAATGTGGGTACTTGTATGTTATGAAGTGACATCAAAGGTCTCCTGTTGTTACAGTCTAATAGATTTCCTTCCTTAAGTAACATGACGATCACTCCTTTGCTCTCTTTTGTTGGGCTTGTGTTCTCTCTCCTCAAAACAAATCGATCCCTGTCACCAAGCACATCCGCACCATCAAAGTACAAAATAGCTATGCCTAAGTCTAAGGATTTTTTCTTGTTAGATTGGTGGTTTTACAAAAACGTCACGTTGAAACCACTTAGAAACGTAATCTTTGAAACCCATTGGTTAGGTTTTGTTCAAAAATTACTTGCGTTGGTAA
The DNA here is from genome assembly GCA_003991215.1 of Morbakka virulenta. Classification (NCBI taxonomy): domain Eukaryota; kingdom Metazoa; phylum Cnidaria; class Cubozoa; order Carybdeida; family Carukiidae; genus Morbakka; species Morbakka virulenta. Next base: position 1,894,937 of record RDPX01000012.1, read on the forward strand.
AAAGTCGCCTGTTGCGTTTTTACAATACGTTGCTGATTATAATCCGTCTTTTATCGTCCACTCCTTTAATTGGTAAGTCCCGTACACCACAAAACTCAAATATATACTTCCTTGGTGAAGCGAGGCAAAGGAATTTGGTCAATATTTAACACAAGTTCACAAATAATATCACGCTCAGCAAGATGCGATGTTTTGCGGAAACGTAAATTTTTCTCGCCAATAGTTGATATGGTGGGTGTAGTTTATCAATTTTTCCCTTCCGCTTAATTCAATTTAGTGACTTTAAGACGGTTCTAGCCCAGTTTTCAGTCAGTTTTAAGTTTCCACCAAATTCCTTCAGAAAACTGGTTTATTAGCTTTCACTAACAGACGAGCTATGTTAATAACTTGCTGTCTCGAAATAGCTGTACCAGCCATGCGTGTACCAATAATGATTGACATAACTTTACTGAGCTGGTCCTCGACAAGAAGGTTAGGTCGACCAAGCTTTGGTTTGAACTCCTTTGTTTTCTGAAATAGATATTTCCAACTATTTACCGTTTGTTTTTTGAAATCATACCCTGGATATGTTTTGCTGAACGTCTTTAAAGCTTTCGACGTTCCATATTCAGAAGTATATTTGGCAATCTCTTCCTTGATTTTAGAGAGAACGCTTCTTTTGTACTTATACCTTAATTTGTTGCCGTTCTTAGGCGCATTTTCAGCAACTTGTAATTCTGTACTTGTTACAAACGTCGCAAGAAGCCTCCTGCTTAAAAAATTGCAATATATTTTCACTTGCTAATGCCATCTTTGCAAATAAAAAGACTCCATTTGAACAATTTCACTTGCATTCAAAAATTTAAACTTTCGTGTATTCAAACGTGTTTTGCTTTTTGAAGATTCCAACATCGTATAAACAAGCAAATAATTTGACACAGACTCGCTTTTGCATTGAGATGCGACCCTTGTATATTATCGATTGTGTGGTGGCTCACAGCTCTTAAGTCAAAATTGCTTCAAGGGCCTTTATGAGTGAAAAGAAACGACATGGACAGGTACAAAGTTGGAAATGGAGTCGGAGTTATCATCGAAAAAAAAAATTAAAAAAAAAAATTGATGTCTTCTGCTATGAATTTGAAATTCGGGATTCTTTCTTTACAGTCTTGGCAACGATATGTCATGTACCGCGAGAAATATCTTATCATGTTTACTTCTTTCTCTTCACTGAGAGTGATAAGGTATCTAGAAAGAACTCCTTCATCTAGTGCAGACCTTCTCCAATACCTGCTGATGGGATTGAAATACCTGTGCTATTTTCTTCCGATAGTGTCTCATCAATAACAAAAATAAAGAAGCTTATGAGAGAATTATTTACTTACGATAGCGAGCCTAAGTATACCGATGAGGTTGAAGAGCAGGACGAGAGTCTATGTAGCGTATTTTTAGATATCGAGGAAACCAATAAGACTGAAGAAATCGAAAGCGAGGAAGTTCAAAGAAAAGAAAGAATATTATAGATGTTGATTTTGACATTGACATGAACACTGTTGTAGAGAAAAATTGAAATAAATAAATAAGAAAGCTGCATCTGGTTTTCCATTTTCCTTCTATTTATTATTTTTTTTAAGAATCTGAAATTTCAAAATTGGTTAAACATTTTCGTTGGTGAAAAGTGACTAATTTTCTCCTGTTTTACGAAACATTTCGACAGACGAAACATAACATCGATGAACTTTTTACTGGTAAAGCATAATAATTGTATATTTGCAAAAACTTTTGCTCCAAGTCGAATGCATTAAGTATTAATGGTGTGGAATTATATATATATATATACGCACGCTCGAAAGGACAAATAAAGGTAGTAAGACAAACAGGAAGAGAAACAAAGAAAACAATCGTCGCAGAAGAAAAAGTTAGTCTTCATAATTTTCTGTGCATAAGGTTTAGGTTGAGAACTTTTTCACACATGACATATTAAAAAACTTTAATACATAAACACTTTAATAGATATAAATATATGGTAAACAAACCTTTTTCACGCAGAAAGCAATTTCTGCCAGTAAGGTTGACATAACGGGTATTCATGTTTTTCTATCTGCTTGAACAGTTGTTAAAACATTCGAAAACAACAAAAAACACTGTGCTACTTTTTCAGAAACTTTTCCAAACTTGCAACGCAACAAAATATACTTGCGGTACATGTGCAACACTGTTTCTTTTATCTTCCGGTTTCAAGAGAGACATGCGCATTCACATTAATGAATTAATATAACATTCATCTTAAGGTATACTCTTAATTCATTTTTGTCGATTGGTACTTAGTAGCAAAAAAGAATCCTCGGAAGAGTGGGGTGATGAGAAGTCCGTTAGTTGGTATTTATCTTTGCACTTTTAAAAGCAATTATTATATTTAAGTTTCAGTTTTGTAGCCTCTCATTAAAGATCCTTTCGGTATTCAAAAATCAAATGCTTGGGGAGCCTTCATTGGTCTATTGGTACAGAGTGACAGACATTTGAGTTTTTTTTAGAAAGATGCCAATTTTTGTTTCATTCTTTTCGTTGATATTAAGCTAGAATAGTGTTTCCTTGCATCTTTTTGAACTGTGGCCAATTACATAGGAATGGAAAGAGAAGTTCCTAGTCATTCTTGAGAAAATGGAAATTTGCCATAATGTGAAACAAATTTGGAGAAATAAAGTTGTTGCTCTTTCGCTCATTTGCTCAATNTTTATCTTTGCACTTTTAAAAGCAATTATTATATTTAAGTTTCAGTTTTGTAGCCTCTCATTAAAGATCCTTTCGGTATTCAAAAATCAAATGCTTGGGGAGCCTTCATTGGTCTATTGGTACAGAGTGACAGACATTTGAGTTTTTTTTAGAAAGATGCCAATTTTTGTTTCATTCTTTTCGTTGGTGTAAAGCTAGAATGGTGTTTCCTTCTATCTTTTTGAACTGTGATCAACTACATAGGAATGGAAAAAGCTCTTTCGCTTGTTCGCTCAATAGCCTTTTTTTCGCGTCCACAAATGTGTACGTAAAAAAATTAATGTTCACGAGTTAAATTAAGTTTGTTTTAAAGCACTTTATGCATAGTTTTAATTACAGCTTCTAAATACCACAGTTTGGTGATGGTTTACTTCTTCTGGAAATTACAAAGTAGTAACAATATTCTTGGCTATTTCTGGCTAACTGGGAATAAAAAAGTTGCACAATTAAAAAATATTGCATCAGCAATATTCTGTGGTCTCTTTCTTACGTTCGGAAATAAATTTACTGCCGTTTTCCATTCCAAATATTTTAGATATCGGGGAATTGCAGATACCAAAAAATTATTGAACAACTGAACAATTTAATGTATTTTGAAACATTTTATAGAGATAATAAGTGTGTTACTAGCATTGGAACATTATTTTACTTATGTTTACAGTTTGAAAGAATAGAAGAGCTGTTCAAATTTTTTAAACTAAGATGAAAATAGATTTAAAGTAGTACCGAGTCAGTGTATTTAAGGCGGAGGGAATTTAAGTAGTATATAAGCATTTATATCATAAATTATAATTTTTAGATACTATAATTATTATATATTATAATGTTTAAATGTAGCAATGCAATTAACTGAAGATGAATCAAAGGGTCTAATAATACTTCCTGACAGCGATTTGTGGAACTTGAAGGAAAATTACTTTAAATACGTGATTGTGCATGTGAAATAGTCTTATTGCTACAGACTGCTTTTATTTAGAGCATGAAGTGTGGTCATGTCTTATTACTTACCAAAGAGAATAGGTATTGAAAAAAGAAATCTTACTTGGATATGATTTTAAAAAATGCGTATTCTTTTCCGTAAGCAGAATTTTCTGTTCTATTCCAGGTACTTTGAAATTTGGTTTAACGGTCGAAGTTTTTACTGGCAAAGTTACATGTTGAGGTGGATGTGTAAATGACGATTGGAGTGGGACTCATTATAGTAAATCCTAATGAGGGTACTTTTTGGTCTGCAAAAAAAATCACTTCATTGATAAAGTTGGAAGTGATGGGGTTCAGTATTCTCATCAAATGAAGAATAACGCACAAAAGCGAGCTGAGCGGTGCGAGAGGCTATTCAGCTTCAGATGTTTGTTGGGCATAATAGAGTTTAATCAGAATAAGCAAACTGTGGTAATTAAGGACAACCGAGTTTGTTCACACAAATTCGACAATTCAAAATAAAGAAAATGCTTTCTGCAAACCAATAAATTTTTTTATTATATACCGCTTTGTTTGTGATGCGTAAAATTTAGCCGTTTTTATTGTCCTCAAGTAAAGTAATTGTAGGCATTTTAACTAAGACTTAATCAGGAGATTTATTTGCAACCGCTTGAAAGTATTGCAACTAAACTATATCGGGCTGAAATAAATTAAGCATTATAATATACAATGTTCTTATGATTGACCGGTAGGAGTATTGTAATTATGTCAATTGTGTGCTATTGATTTGCATACGTAATGTGATGAGATTGCCTGTGTCACAGCTTGCTCTGAATTCAATCATGCCGTATCGTTTTTCTGATTTGGTTCAATGATATTTTGCGTACTAGATTGAATTTTATTATTCTTATTGTAATCAGTTTCATATTTGTCAATATCAATCGAAGCCTTTTAATATATAAAAGCTAACAATAACAATCCAGCAATGCCTTTTACAAATAAAGTATTCAACTCACAATCTTTAAGGAAAATTTCAGATGCTAAAGAAAGATGGGTTTACGTAAATAATCAAATGGCATATTTAAATTTTGGTAAAAACTATTGGTTGCCCTGGATTATTATTATAAGGGGGCTACAAAAACACATACTTTTAGAAAAGAAACTATGATTAATGTATGCATTTATAATTACGTAAATTGAATAGTTCATTTTCTTTCTTTCTAACAAAAAGAAGTTAGCCGAAAATACTCTGCAAAAATACTCTTCTCGTACTTTTATGCACTATACTTTACGTCATAGCACGAAATGCAGAAAATTTGAAAAAGCATGAATCTTTCAGCTAAGGATTAGTTTATACGAATCTGAAATCAATCCGATTGATTTCCCGAAAGTGATAATCCAAAGTGAATTTTTAAAAATATGATGAACCAACTTTTGATGTTAGTGCGATTTTCATTTTCTTTCATAATGTAGCTAAGGGTTATCGCTAAATACCTTTACAAGATACATTTAAATACATCAGAAAACATCTGAAAATACACGACATTGGGTAAAAATTTATCTGTTTATTGATTGATTGATTGATCTATTCTGAATGTTGTAAAGGATATAAAAATCAGTTCTTGAGAACTGATATTACTTCTTTTCATCCATTCCTTGAAAAAAATTAAGCTGAGCAAAAAAGTCCAGAAATTATATAAATTTTCAATTTTCTTATACTAAAGAAGTTGTTTTAAGTCTTATCTTTTTAATAAAGACGGAGAATTAAAAATACTTAGTGAATTTGTTTAAGAACTTTAAAATTAAAAACAATTCGTCTGAACAACGAGCCTAAAGCATCAAGGTAAGTATTCTTATTCTGTCATCTTTCATCCTTATCACATTCTCGTTGTCTTTTTTCTATTCCCCACGTAAACCCAGTAGATGGTATTATTTCTTGTTTGTTTGTCATTTGAAAATAAGTTCGATATAAAACTATGTGTTGTTATAATCCATTTCAAGCTGTCACAGATATACAATTCCCAAACAGGCATACGGTTATGTTTGATGAATTAACAAGTATAAAAATAGCCCGAGCATTTAGAATTATTGATCTTTATCTTACTAAGAGGCCAAATGCTTATTGACTTACCTTGATTTAGCTGTCGTCGGTTTAAGAATTTACAAATTTCTCGTTGATATAAGAGAAATCTTGTCCTGTAAGTAAAAATGCTCCAATACGTGCAAATTTGAAATGTTCTGTAAGCCGTGAAGGTCAAACCTGCCCTGTGAAAAACAAGGATTGACCTTTCATAATAATAGCTTGGGGTGCATAAGTGGGTATTATCTTTGCAAAACTTTCAGCATAATAAATATTCAAATTACTGGCTCTCAGTAAATCAGTTGTATTGCATCTTGACTTTTAAGCAATTTATTGGTTCAAATATTTGTTGCTGACAGCCAAAATGCTGTCAACAACAAAGTGTAACTTGCTAGAAAGCAACTTTAGCCATTTATTTGTGAAGATCTTATTATTTATTAGGAAGAATTCCACGAGTCAATCGTTAGCAGCTATTTACTTGATGTATTATTACTGAGAACCTTTTCATACTTTGGTTTGCTTGCTTGCATATTTTTCTGAAAAATACTTGAGGTGTTATATATTTTCATTAATATAATAAAACAGGCATTAAAAAACTATAATATTATGACGTGCATGATTTAAAAGTCGACATTTTTAGTTGTCTGAAGGCTGATTGGCTATTATTAATCAAAATGGCAAGTAATGTTGTTTTTTTTCTGAAAAATTAAATGTATTGTAAATCTACGTTCGAAATGTTTGCGTTCGAAAGTTGTAACGTACAATATATGCGTCTTCCCAAGACAGGCTACTTAAAAACTGTTGGTTCAAATTTTTGGTAAACATATCTGAAATTAATTTTATGTGAAAATAAACTCATTAGTTTTATACAAGAACAGTGTTTTCCTCTTTTCAGCTTCAATATTTTTAACTTTTTAGTAAATATCAGTCTCGTGTATTCTTGATATATTCTTAGTATGACTATAACATATTGGAGTAAGTGACTTAATAAGCCCTTTGCACACCCCAAGAGTCATCTGTTTCTCTCTTGTAAGATTTCGATCCATCTCCATGTACCATAACGACCGAGCAGTCATCTATAACTGAATATCTTGAAAGAAATATATTTGGTTGTGAATGGTTGACGTGACAACGGTCGATTACACTCGCCTGTCATCTTTGAAGTTATCACAATCTTATGTTATTGTTTTGGATAATTCGTTAAAATTCAGTTTTGTTACTAACATGAAATTGAACTTCTGTGACGTGAAACAATGAATGGAATCAAATTTCGTGCTGGTTCATATAAATTTTCGTATCTGGAATAAAAACTTATGCCTGGACACAGGACATTCTAAAATTTTTTTACCCATTTTCAGCCTTGATATTCTTATAAAATATGTTTGTCATAAAAAAAGCCTGTACGTCAATCTGAATCCCAAAGAAGCTCCATTTTATGAGGTATCTTTCAGTTTATGCTCTTCTTTACTGGCTTCAAAGATTATGTGAAAATGTTGTTTTTCTTGATTATTTGTTGGGTTCTTCATCAATACATCAATTCATGTATTTCTCACCTCTTACTAAAATTTTAGTTTCTGTACTTTTAAATTTCAGCTGGCTAGCATGCATATTTTCTTGTCAAAAGAGGCCGAGGTATGAGTAACCTGCATTAAATCAAAGTCCTTACTTTTAAACCTTTTTAATAAAAAAATTGACCACATAAAAATCCTTACTTTTCACTAAAAAATTATCTCTTGTTTTTGTAGCTGAGAGTATTGACAATTTTACCTTTATAATACACGAATTGCATCCAAATTGCTACCTGCTATTGCAGGTAGCAGTTTGAATGCAATTCTTATATAATACCATGAATGCGTACTGTAATCCATATTGCGTCTTTCGCTCCCCCGTCTTTTATATAGGCAACTAATCCTTAGCTTAAAATTGAAACAACAACGGACGTTATAACAACTGTCCTATTGCATACAAAACATAGAGGACGATGTCAATAAAAACATTAACCGCGAAATTCAGTTCTTACATCTTATGGTCAACACTACTGCTGTTACCAGACCATCATATTATAATGTTGCCAAATGTAGCTCGCACGCAGATGGTTGTAGTCTTTAAGAATATTCCTAGGAGAAAATACTCTACTTTTCTATCCGCAAGCCTTTATTTTGAATAATAACGGACATTTTCCACTTTGTGTAGCAATAAGCGGTTTCAGAAAAGGACATAACACTACGTTTTGAAAAAACAGTGGTTTCTCGTTATTAACTAAAGAGTATTTTGAAGTTGCTAATCTACTTTGTCAACAATAAGAAACCGACAAGTCGAAACTTTTTTTTATTCTGCTTTTAAATATATTAATATAATGTCAGTAAAATAATAAATTAGCAGTTGATAAATCATTTTTGTATAACATATTTAAAAATTCAACGAATGATACAATATTGCTTTTAGCAGTGAAGAAATATTTTCTCCAAAAGATAAAACGACTTACTTGGTAAAGATAGCACAAAATGGTTATCCTCCTTACCGCTGTATTAAGCAGCTAATAGAAATACCTGTCTGTTGAACTGACGATATATTTGAATACAGTAAGTCTTTCGCGAGGAATGGAAAAAACAATACAGCCACCTTAATACTCTAATAATTGTCACATTTGCGCTGTAATCAACGGGACAATGAAATAAAGAAAAGAAGCTAATCAGCTGTTACACGGGCCAGAAACATGAACATTCCTGATAGAATAGGTACTTTAAATAAAAGAATTAAGTTATGATAACTACTTATTTCTTGTTGCAAACGCTTTATTTTAATATACAGGGTATTAAAACTTAACCTAAGACAATAAGACTTTTGAGCCAAGTTAAACTCGTGGGTGGAAAAAAAAGGAGAATAATTAATTGAATTCACAGTCTTGGAAAAGTCATTTTGGGCTTTACAGTTTCAACTTAATACTACTCATAACTAACGTTTGATTATGGTTATAAGCCTAATGCTAATATAGCCAAATGCTATTGACTATTTGAACATCACTTATTTTGAATCTAAACAATATCTCAAGGTCATATGAAAGGTTTTATTAGCTGTACTGTAGCTGAAATTTCAGACTTTGAGGTTGGGTAAAACACAGTCAATATATATAATTATAGAATATACACAGAGTTTGCGACTTTTCATGGAGTTGTACTAAGTAGAAGTCGAAGTCAATGCCTTGAAGACTTATGTCAAAGGTATCGACGGAAAACAGCAAAGTATCATAAACAGGTCAAGCAAAAGCAGCTAGATATTTCCTCTAAAAAAATCCAGATGAATGTCTTTACTCTAATGAGTCTTATTTGCATCAAATATTAGGGCAATTTTCAGTGTTTCTGTATATTTAACAGTTAGAATAAAACAAACATATTTTAAACACGCTCTATTAAATAATAACGTCAAGTATGAGTTTCTTTGCTTGCAATCAAAACAGATATCCGAAAAACATAATGGTCACCTTGTTCGTACAATCGATATTTGGCTGGATAAGGGATACAGGTATTTTGTTTTCCTAAAAATCAAACCTAAATATCGAAACTCTGTTTTGGATAGCATGAATTCAACAAGAGCTTCTAGGTGTTTAAGAGATAGAATCGCCTAAAACATTTTCAAACAAAGACATACCTACTTATCCTGGTAAAGCGCTACCTCACCCAAATTATATATCATCTCTCTCTTTTCTTATCTGGACCTTTAACCTCTTCATCGCTTCCCACCTTGGTATCCTCCTTCAAGGTGTGTCAATGAACGTCGTCACTTTCGTCTGACGTATCTCCACCAAATTTCTGGTTCCCACAAGATATGATTTAAAAGCCTTATTTTTCCAAATGCATAAAAGCAACATAAGTAATACTTAAATCATAAAGCATATTCAATTAATGATACCTTTAAAAAGTTACAAATCATGCATATAACTTTTTAAAATTATATATTAAAAGATTATATGTATTATATAGTTATATATATATGTTTATATATATTACATATAGTTATATGTATTATAAATATATAGTTATATATCATTAGTAGTAAATAAAATAAAAATAGCGTATTTATTCTTTTCATTTGATAAAGGACTTTTCAACCTTTGATACTTACTTAATTACTTAGATCCTCCCGTTCTCTGGACATCGGGCACAAATACGACGCCATCATACACAATCTCCCGACAGAGCAGAAGCATATTGTGTATCAATGGATACTGCTTTAAGTTCATATTGGTATGTCAACTGTAGGTTATCTTCAGCGTACCATGGTTACTCCGAACCCCCTCCAGGTCTCCAGTATACAGTGTGATTTATAGGTATATCTCACGGTAGGCGGTGAATGTGTCCTAATAGCTTCCAGTACCTTTCAGCCACTATTTTACTGTATCTTTTTCTGTCCTGTTCTTTCTAGAACTTCCTATCTCGTTATGTGATCTCTCCACCTTATGTCTAAAATCCAACATGGATTGAGTCGATTGAACACATCTAGCTCCTTCAAATTTTTTAAAGTTGAATTTAATTCTCACACGCATATATGCGAGTGGTCACAACTATTGACGCATATAACTGAAGTTCAACCTAGAGCAAGTTGGTCTTTGTTTTCCAGACTTCGTTCTTTCTTTGAAAGTTTGGACTGGCTCTACCTAGTCTTGCTTTAACATCCGTTTTGATAACATCTCCCTTTGTTAGTACACTTTCGAGGTACAGAAAATTGCTGGGTTTTGGATCATATAGATGATTTTAGTTTTTACTTGATAAATACGGAGTCCAAGTTTTTCGGTTTCCTGTTGAATTTTTGTTGTTATTTGTTGGCATAATAGGTCATTTTGGGCTATCAGGACGGTGGCGTGGGCTATGTCCAGATCAATCAGCATGTTTGTTTTGTTTGGCATGGGATACCAAACTCTGGGTTCCCCCATTACTCTTCTCATGACAAAGTCTATTGACAAAATGAACAGAAATGTTGACAAGGTGGATCTTTGCCTCACTCTCGCCAGGATTTCAAACTCACCAGGTGCACTGAGTGGTATTTCACACTACATGTAGGCCTGACATACATAGCTTTCAGGAGATTTACAAACTTCTTGCGAACACCAATATTTTAAAAATGCTTTTCATGGTTTTCTTTTAAACTCCTTCGCAATCGTATATAGTACTCGATTACCATTTTGTGTGATCATTCTAAGGGCTTCATGCTTTTTGTTGTAACCAGGCTTGTCTATCTTACAATGTCTTTTGACTGTTCTATCTGCATCTTTGAAAATTGCTTGCAGTGCTTTTTCAGTGTCTGGTTTTAGCTTGATATCTTGCAGCTTCGGCTTCATGTCTTTTTCAATCAGATCATGTGTTGTCTGCTATCCATTTTCGTTTTGGCTTTTCTCTTTTGAAGCCTATCATCTCTTCTGTACTCTCCCTTGTTGCATTTCTTGAAAATGTTCCCATTTTATTCCAATCTTCAGGTCTTTTTGGAGCAACCCAAAGCCGCTTGAGAGGTTTTCCTTGAATCTTTCTGAGATTACTGGATTGATTAGCTTTACGATTGCAAACAACCTTTTCTATTGGGGTTTGTGAAGTCTTTTAAGATTGAGGTGGACTTCTCCAATCAGCAGACGATAATCCGAGAATATATCTGCTTCTCTGAAAACTCGTAAGTCAGTCAGGGATGTAATTCACCTTCTGATAGTGCAAACAGAGTCATGGTTAGCATATTATGATTTTGCTATCTCACGATCTCCACGTAATCTTGTGTATCAACTGGTGCTTGACATATATGTATGTTATCCACTCGAAAATCATGATCATTGCAGAAGTTCACAAGGCGCTCTCTATTGTTGTAATTGGTCGCTGTATATCCAAATGGCCCACCTGTGTGTCTCACACCTCTACGGCTGGCTCCTATTTTAGCATTCAAATCAACTAATAATATCACGAACTGTTCCAGATCGAAATTGTCACTACATTCCCGTTTCAACAGTAACCAGCCGAATCGTAAGTAACAACTTTTCGTACACTGTTGTGCTGTCTTTTTTGGCTGAATTTGATTAACTTTTAAGTTTTTCTCTGTAAGCAACAGGTACTTGTTGTTTTATTCTATTAATCGACTTTAAGGACGTATGGCCTACGTACCTGGCATCTCACTGGCACTAAAAACTCTTAAACAATCACACTTAAATTTGTGGCAGGCAAGACATTCTTTGAAGATAAAGGAAGAAACTTTCACGAAGTAAAAATTAATTTGAGTGTAGCGGGCATGATAGTATCCTGTAACTGCCCTGGTAATATGATCTTGGAATGTAGTGGAAACCAGATCTTTTTGGGGAAGTATCAAGTATGATGTATCACTTCAGAGGTGGAAATCTGTGAAAGAAAAACGAGCCCACTGTTTACCAGGTGTATCATAAATGAAAGATCCAGTGTAAAGTACACAGGAGACTTTTGGAGGCCCTATTTGACAGGATTTAGGACCCTGATTAACCCTGAATCCAGTTAAACTGGGCCCCAAAAGCTGCTCTGTATACGTCAAACTATCCTGGATACACCTGGTTTACACTAAATTCAAAGGTCAAATTACTACGTTCAAATCACGTCTAGGAAAATGTGAGTCGTTGAGAACAGAGTGGAACTGATGCTTGAACACATCAATATATCCAATATCAGAAAAGATGTCTTACAGGTAATATCTTTACAGAAATTTGATTTATATGCGGGACTGAAGATCTCTTTTGTGTGATATTTTGAAGGCAAATCAGTATTTTACTTCACTTATAGGATGTCAGTGACAAACTTTTATTGCATTAGAAACAATACGTTTGTATTTTTTGATAGGAATAAAGTGTGTAATAATTTAAAGTGATGAAAAAATATGACAAAATAAGTCAAAGGGAAACAATAAGTGGCATCGTTTATCCAGCTCTTTAGACTATTTGCTTCAGATACTGACATAGCATAGTAATCATTCCCTTTTATTATTTCCGTAAAAAAAAGATTTTAAACCACCCTTCACTCGAAAGCCACTGTTTACTGTTGGAAACAGCACCACATAGAAAAACCCTGAGAACCTCGGAGTGGTAAGATGTTCCAGAACTGCTGTGAATTTTCGGCTCATTGAAACCAAGCTGGAGGTTTGTGAAAAACAGTTTTAATCCTTATTGAAGAAGCTGATTGCCGCTAATTAGCTTACCAGTCAACGATCTCCATCTCCCGTCAATATCCTCCCTTCAATATCAATTACTTTGTTCTCCTTAAAGTAGCTTAGAATCAAAACTGACCATTTGATGCAGCTGTGTATTCAACTTGCAATGAAACACAGACGTTTTTCTTATTTCATTAAACATATCTTCCTTATAAGTTTCTAACATACAAGCGAAAGGTTTATTACGAACAAATTTGATAGTTCCTTTAGAAATTGTTGAATTCATAAATGATCACCAAGTTGGCTATCTAAACTTAAAAGATATTAGTTGGACTCCAAATAAACCTCGTTTATTTGTGTCTCTACCTTCGAGATGCCCACGAGGGGGAAGCTCGTGAGTTCACAAAATACAAGGTAGTTATTAATTTCCTTAAAAACTTATCTACTTTTTGACTGTGTCGCTGAAAATTTTAACGGTATTCTTCGTTCAATATTTAAACGATATTTACTCAAGCAAATATATGCAGTTTTAATTGATTATTAGTGTAAACTGATGTTTCGCGCTTTTCTGCGTGTTCCGAAAGATGTTTGGAAATTCAGATAATTTATTCTGCTTATATCAATCTTCCTCAATAAAAATTGGTCTTGTTTCTGTTGAATGGTTGCGGGATGCACATCGAGGTTCTCACATTCGATAGTTTCAGTTCTCCTGTTAAGATTCTTTTCTAATAAGTTAAAGTTGTTATTTCCTCACCGCCAACTACTAAAACATATTTATTTGAACCAAGCTGCTGTTTTATCGCGGTTTTCTATTTTTTGTGTGGGTGTCAAAGAAGATTTTTATATCAGAAGGGAAAAGCTCATCAATTTTTGTTCTTTAGTTGTTTTGTGATATACTTCAGGATCAAATAAGCTTCCTCGGGCCTTTAGTCTCTTTTAACCACCACCACCATCTTCAACACTATCATCATCATCATCATCATTACTATTATCATGATCATCATCATCACCATCATCTTCATTATCATCTTAACAACATATAATAGCATTAAGGTTGTTCGTTCAAATGAAAATGAAAGAAATTACTTATTGGTAGGTACATTAGTTAAATTTTATGTACCAAATTTTGAATAAACCTAAATTCCTTAACTTTTCATATTTCTTCCATAAATAAAAAAGCTAATTTCAAATTCTATTTCTTTCCCTTTCCTTCTTCTTCTTCTTCTTCTTCTTCTACTACTAGTGGCAACAAAAAAAGGATAATAATAATAAATACATGTAATATCTAAGCTCTATATCAGTGTATAAAGATAACCAACTGCCCAACGGCACACAGAATTCAACCCAACGCACCAGGCGCAGCTCGGCACATATCAATGAAGAATTAACTACACAGCATACACTATACCAAAAAAAAATTCGTTCGGGACAATATGTTTTGACAATGTGAATACAAACCATAAATTTCACAAAATATCTTAGTACATAAAAATATCATTCAATAATTTGAAAAAACAGTTTAATGAAATAAGTCACCAAAGAAAGTAGTATAACTTAAGTAAACAAGATTTTAGCCTTAACATTAACGTTACATACTTAATAAAAGGCAAAACATTAAAATCATTTTTATGTAATAAAGGTAACTCAATACAATTCACTGTCGCGGGGTGTGGCGATGGTCACCTAATACAATGAAAGCGAAAATGATGTTACCAAATGAGCTTTTTGCAACAATGGTACATCGACACAGAGAAGCAACTATCAAGATGGAAATACAATCAAATGTAAGAACGCAAAGACAACAGAGAAATAATAACAAACATACTGGGGGCCATACAATACGGGGGTGGAAACGTTATAGCCGACAAAGTGGACCGTGTACTTTGACGGAAATCTTAAATATCCATTTAGCCTCACTGGTTGTTCTAACTCTCAGTGAAGGTCTGTACGAAAAGAGGTGTGCATCAAGATATGAATAGTTTGTAGAAAAGGAGGTCTCCGGTATCTAATAGGGCTTCTTATCAATTCTTAATACCTTTTGCACATATTAAGCGTTTTATTGGGTTATGCCTTTTCACCTTGTTGATTAAACATGAATGGTAGTTGAAGCAATCCTACTCAGATTAAAATATTTCGTATAAAAAAAATACTTGGTCAAACGTAAATATTATTGCTTTATTAAACATTTATCCTTTAACGGATTTATGGACTAGAGACTGGAAATTAATGGGACAGCTATTCGGGTTTCACGATGCAGATGATGGTTAGCTTTTAAGTTTTGATGATACTTTTCACCTGGATGAAAAAGAAATGCACTGCATTTTATTACTGCATGGCTTTTACATTTGTTTAATGATCATTTCTTCTTCTTCCGTAAGTAAGGTCTCCACAATGACACACTCCAGGTGAGTAAACTGATTTCGAATTCAATGAAAAAGGACTTTGCTAAATGTTTAGACAAGCCTTCTTCCTGCGACAGAGGTGTACTCTGAAACTTTTGTTTTCATGTAATAAATATAGCTCGTAAAAAGAGCAATAAAAACTGCTATGTTGATGTGGGATAAGTTACAAACAATAAAATGCAAATAAAGTTACAAGCCGCCACAACTGCACATATTATTCCCAAATAGCTCTATGGAAATCTACAAACAGTTGGCTGCATAGCATGTCGATAAATATGACAATTTGGCTTTAACATATCTTCCAAAACTAGGAAACTTAAGTCAACAGCACGTTTCAAGTTCAGAATGATTATTACGATATCGGATTACTAAAATGAAAATTCATTTGGCAGAAGCTTACCTTTCATTATGTGCAAGTAAACAACGTCTCATGACAACAACAAATAAAATAACAATGACTCACTGCTCATGAGCTAAATGTACATTGAGATGGATCAGTAACACAAATATAACATCACCGTAACGAAAAAAGGTGTTTTTCTCCTAAAATAAAACTGACCTGTTAGTGTTTGTAAGCTAAGAACTGATGTTCAGATTTGTCCAAGAAAAGAGATGTCTTAATTGTACATTCCTACTCCACGGGGAAACGTTGTAATGACGTTATTCACCGTGAGAAATCATTATTCTGATAAAGTTGTCTAGCATCTTTATCTTTGTAGTTTCTTTTTGTTACCACAAGGTAAGTCGCGGAAAGGTTAGGCAATAACTTTAGTCCGTGATTTACACATGTCAGGTGATTATACTGTGAAAAGGTCTCGACCTTGTTGATTTTCCTTCGTGTTCAGAATATAGTTGAAACGTTGTGATATTTACCAATCATGTCCTCAATGCATTAAACTATAATAAATTCCTTACAAAATGAGAAGCCAAGGAGCTTAATTCCATGAATCCCTCGCTCCATTCAACATCAGAATAACAATTGAAACCGCTTTATTGTATAAATATATAAAAACAAAACTATCAAGATTAAGCAACCTTAACTATCAATGTTATAACAGATGTTTAAGATCCTGTTGTACGGCGGCCTTTTAAAGCCAAAATTCCATGTTAGGATAACATGGTTTGGTCTCATTATCTGGGATGGCTGTTCGTATCAACCCATTTTGAAAATAATTCAAGTTGTTCTCTTTCTCTTTTCACCGAAAAACTGCAAAAGAAGCAAGCAAACGAAGGTTGTTAGTGGCGGCGTAAAGAATGCTACATGTATGAAACGGCGTACGCAGGAGGGCGAGTGCTTCTAAATTTATCTATATCGAGATAGGGTGAGTGAGTGTTTGTGTGTGTGCGCGTGTGTGATTCATGAGCAGAAACAATGGTAAAAAGAAAATATAAACTTCTCAACCTTTAAAAAATTTCACAAAAGTTTAAAGATGGCTGATAAACCTCTTAAAAAGTAATTCGTATTAACATTTCTATTTTCCTGGCGGCAAGCTCACAACCGGAGTCATTCAATAAGCGCCAATTCGTCAATAATGCATCTCATTCGGGGTGAGGCGTTTGTTTGAACACATAAGGCAATGGTTTCTCTAGCTTCATATCAGGCTATAAACTGCAGGGAATATTATGGTGCTGTGAAATAAATCCCTCTGATATAACGTTTCGGTTGTAGTCTATAGTGAAATTTGAATATAGTGCTGTAGGCATGTGAACAAAAACCAGGCTGACGAATCTAAGAAACCAATCAATCAATCTGGGTGCTGTGCCAGAATTCTGGCGTAGGAGGCAGCAATAACAGACTTCTCTTGGCGGTTCTTCTGACCCTGAGTGGGTACACTGGGTGTCCAACCAGTTGTACTTTCTAGCCATGCCAAGTACGTAGTTGTTTGTCTTCCCTTGATCTTTTTCCTTCTACATGGCCAGTCAGCCAGACAGATGATACAAAGGATTTCTGTGGTAAATTGTTCTGTGAAATCGCTATTTTCTAAATGGCAAAAGAGCTAGAAAATATTACTACCACTACTACTAATTGAAATGTAACGAATTAATCACAATTTGACTATTTTATTTACTAAGCTTGTTAAAGGAAATATGCCAGTATCATAATTAAAACTCTAAAGGAAGGGTGGAAGGTAAGAAATGTAAATCTGACGCACCTGATTCTTTCAACATTTTTATTTCAAGATTTTCATATTTATGGGTGTGAAGACTAAATATTTCCTAATAATCTTGAAAATTCTGAACTTTATGGACTCAGAGGAAGCCATAGATGTAAGAGCTTTATCATGTCATGAGTCGTAAGCTTTTTCTGAGCTCAGAAAAAGCTTACGACTCATGACATAATAACGCTCTTACATCTATAAATATTTCCTATTAGATATTTTAGACGCCTCAGCGCGCTTTGATAATCGTCTATTTTTCTACAGATCTGTTTTAGGTAAAAGGAAAATAAATGCAAAAAATGTTACTAAAAATAGCATATTACAGGATGATTGTTTCAAGAATACCAACCTTACAAATGGAGCCGACAGCTGGCCCAAAGCGTTCAAATGTCGTTACTCTTTCTTGAATCCACTTCGGTAATTTGCATCGCACTGATGACCTTGCAAACCGATGGTCAGCTAATACAATGCAAGCGAAGTCCTGTTTGTGACGAATGGCACGGCCTGAAGCGATAATTTGAAGGAAAGTAACGACAAAGGCTACATCTGGGTATCAATATACAACATTAGAGTGGTGTCCGAAACTGAAGCATTAAAAAGTTACTGAAAGCAGTTCCAAAAAGCAATATAAGCAGTAGTGACCGAGTGCTTGAATACACAGGGTACCAAGTGAGAGGTTCCCGATATGAACCACAGTCAAGTCTCTGGAAGTAGAGCGCCTGATTCGTTTTTCCGTTACAAATGTCATACAACTTAGTTTCTACATGTTTTCGGATATAGAATTGGGAGAGGGAAGAAAGCAACAAACGAAATGATCAAAAAGTAAAACATCAAATAAGAAAAGAATAGGTTTTCAGTCTTGGTTATGGTGAAAGTAGGGAAATTAAAGAAAACACAACTCTCCCCCCCCTTCCCCACAAACACCCCTAGAACAAACAGCGATTTTAGATTTTCCGATGAGTATTTCCTTCGGCTTTATACATATTTTGGTGGTATATTCACTTTTGCACGTTACATGCGTTGAAAATAAACTATTCCTTTTCAAGTGTCGGTGTACAGATGTTTTCGACGTGTTGAGGGTAAACTTGACATTAACTCTGTTGCCAGGAAGGGGTTTCTTTCCACTTTGTTTCAAAGTATGAAAAATTCCAGAAATATTACTGTCCAGTACTTTCTGATTTTTAATTATTATTTCATCTATTTAAATAGCTTGTTGAAATGATTAGATAAATTGGATAAAAAATACAAAATTGTTGGTTTAAAATTCAACAGTATTACTGAGTTCATTTTAAGCGTTTATAAAAACACAGTACATGTAAGCAACCGCTAAAGTGACGTAATAAACTGAGACGTAGTAATTGCCGACATTCTCGAAAAAACCCACAAAAATTAAAATATTTCCTTGAAGGTCGGTAGGAGGCCACAACGGAAGCGCTTATTACAACAAGAAGTATATAAATAAAATTGTTTAATTTGATGTTCGCTGCTCGTAATAATAAAATAGGCCACATCAAGTATCATGTACAGCGAAGACTACGTAATTATGCGCAATATGGCAAAGTTTCGTTTTTCTACCACTAGCCACTAAAAAAGTGTGTTAGGGTATTTTTACTCTCTGTTCTTTTCAATAAACCACTCAAAAGGGCGGCAAAGTTTGCAAGTATAAAAAACTGATTTTTGACAAGATGGGATTTTGTCGTGTACGTAGTTGAGAAATTGCCAAAATGGCGGGTAGATATTTAGAGAAGTATGGTGCTTGACACCTTTTCCCTTATTTACAGGTTTAAGTCTTTGGATTGATGGGTTCTCTGATGGTTTTGGTGCATAGCTTTAAAGAACTATCTACAAAAGCTGGTAAAGAACTATCTACAAAAGCTGGTAAAAAACTATCTACAAAAGCTGGTAAAGAACTATCTACAAAAAAACAATACGTACAGGAAGACTGCAGCAGATCCTGAAAATCAACTAGCACAAAAAGTATTCCAGTCAAATTTTAATCAGATATAAGTAATTCTAGTCAGTTTGTTTATCTCAAACACTTTTCATGAAAAACATCACAGTGAGTATCAATGATTTCCCTTTCCAGCTTATTTTATTGGAGTTAATTACTGGTTTTTCCTGATACAAAAACCAGACAGACAAATACCAAATTGAAATAGCATATCACCACGAAACTTGCCACAGTGGTCTAAAACAAATCACAGTAAGACTCACTAAAACAAATCCTTTTGAGTGTGCAACAATACATACTTCAGTATTTTCATGTGCCTCCTACAGAGCCTTTTCCTTCGTTACAATATCTATCTATTTATTCCTAATTACCTAATCAATCATCGTAATGTACTAGGTTTTTAGCTTTTACCTTTGTCCATTTGTATTTTTGTTTTAGTGGCGAATAAATACTTACTTATTTACTTAGCAACGCAGCATACTCCAAAAACTGTTTATCAATATCATGATTTATAAATTTAAAGCAAAGTTATAAATCTTACCGATTATGGGCTGACCTGACCTGACCTGACCTCAGAACAAACGATGGCAAAACTTATAGAATTCAGCTGTCTTATGTCTACAGAGTGGAAGTTATGAAAGTTGAACATGAATCATGCTTCTTAACGGTAGACACACCTACCTCTGCCAATACCTTTGAAACTAATCAAATTTTCACTGCATTCACGGTTCAGCAGTATATTCTGTGCTATAGTTGAATCATAATTAACATTTTTGCGCATACATTTGTATTGTCCACTGTATATGGCTTCTCTTCAAGTAAAACAAACTGATCCACGCTGTTTCACTATACTAATCTATACTACTAGTACTACACCAAACAATGTTCCTTACCAATTGACTGATTCACAGCTTTCATACATATATTGTCATAGTGTTCTCTACCAGCAGTAGGCTATATATGAATAAATAGATCCATAGATATTCATTAGAATTTTCATTTAATTACTGAATATTACTATTACTATTATTACACAACGGGCAAAGAGGTGAACGGCCCAGAATGTTGCTGCACGGAAGAATGAGAGAACCGCAAACTCAAGGAAACAATTCACTGCGGTAAATCCAGGGTGACTTCAGTGTGGCTTGGCGAGTTTACAGAAGGTAAAATTGGGACCCAAACCTATAAAACATCAGAGAGGATATAAATCAAGTCAGGGCATTACTGTTACCATCACTATTACTTTTTCTATTATTATTGACATTGGTGTACGCTTTCCCTCTCTGCAACATTGTCTACGACGAGGTTTTTCGAGAAAAACCGATAGCCAATACACGTTTAGTGTTAAGACAACTCAGAAATGCTGGCTTCTACGACTTGCCTGTGGTTAATCTTTAGCCAACTTTTTCAAGTCAATTTTTAAAACCTTTTCCAGTGAGCAGAAAGTTCAGGCACAATCTATACCGTCTCGATCAAGAGAGAGAGAGAGTGTGTGTGTATGTGTATGTGTATGTGCGTGTGAGAGAGATTGTGTGTGTGTATGTGTGTATGTATCTGTGTCTGTGTCTGTGTCTGTGTGTCTGTGTCTGTGTGTCTGTGTCTGTGTGTCTGTGTGAGAAAATGAAGTCCGACCTTGTTACAAGAAACTTTTTTTCCATTATAAATCCTTAGCTCCGGTTCCAACAGCTTACTCTCTCAATTAGCAACTAATATTAGCCCAACAAGAAAAAATTAACATAGAACTCAACTTGCACAGAAACAACTTTTTCTCGGCTTTTCTTATTTCCATGCTTCTTTCCTGCATAAATATGTCATTTTGAAATTTCTTTCCGCTTCTTTTATTCTTACTTCGGTCCATTATCTACTTCATATTATAATCAGCTGGGGCAAAGAGGCCAAATACAAAGATCATTCATTATTCGTTGTGATACTTTCCAGATCGCTGCCATGCATTACACTTTCAACAAAATAACCAAAGCCAAACAAGGTTAGAGGGTGATAACTTACACAATGGTACCTTGCTATCTCTTGTAATCAGCTTCTTTCAGTGTTTGATATTCAATTAACGTATTATTTTCTGATTCATCCCTTTTGAATCACATTTGACATATGCAGGATTTTCTACTTAACTAAAAAATTTCATCCCCTTTTTTTTTGTCTTCCTGTATTTAACCTTACAAATTTTTATCCTTCTATTTACCCGTCTCAGTGCTCTGTGAGACTACTACCCTTCCTTCTCGGCATTACTAACTCTCTTACCGCCTGCCCCCTTTAGCAGCCTCTTCTCCCATCTGCAAACATATTCATTTGCAATTCTAACTTTATCTTCAAGAGCTATTACTACAACATCTTTTCTGTAACGTACAAAATTTTAAGGTCATTTGTTGCATTGTAATTAATCGTGGGTAAAACTTCTCTCGTGCTTCTATCCATCATAAGCAGTTTTTTCTTTTACCAGTTCAATCCACAGGCACGTTGTTGGACATACTTGATTAACAATGTCTTCCACATTGCTTCTAGTACATTTCTAGCATTCATTTTTAACCCACATAATGACCTTTGCTAATGACTTGCTTGATATTTTCATGTACTTTATGTAGTTTTATGTATTTACACTATTTCGTGTCACCAATTTTTTCAGTAACGTTGATGACAACTCCCACACGACCAAACGTCATTTCATTCAGATGTCTTCGCCAAAAACTGTTCCTGCTCTTGTTAATAACTTTGATTTTTTTTCAATTCTTTCCATACAATTCAAAAACTGCTATGAAAGGGAAGTAGTTTATTTTCTTATCCGTTTCCGTTACCACGTTATGGTAGTCGAGATTTCCGTTTGCAAATGGTAACTGTACGCATTCAAGGTTCCCCTATTAATATTGTTAGTCAAAACACCAACAAACTAATTAGTAATCTTACCACTAGTTTCATACAGCTCCTGTTCTGATGGGTTAATTGAAGGAGACTGAAGCCAATTCAAAAAAAGCACACAATATCTATCAAGAAAACTTTAATTTAATATAATTTTACCAGTCACAGTTTAAACAAACAACACCAACAAATTTTTGTTTACCTTGATATGGAACCCTAATACATAGAGTACCAGTCTTTTCTAGTTCTTTCCTTCGCCTTCTCTAAATTAGTGCTGTGTTCGGTCCTAAAAACCCCTAAAAACTTATTCCAGTGAAACCGTGTGAGATATATAATGATACTTATCATTGAATCGTCTGTTCTGAGTACTGTTAATTTTAATAATTTATAACACTGGTAAACAGTATTTTTGTGCAAAGGATATGTTTCAAGGTAATTCTGAATCATTGAATTTAATGAAAATTACCAAAATTCATATTCTAAAACAGTGTCGTAAATGTATATTAAATACTGAGGTTAGAGATATAGAGTATTTTACACGTGAAAGCAAAAAAAAAAGGAAGGATGGTGATATTAATCATGTGGTAGGAAACTTCTTTTTCGGCTTTTCCTAGAATGCAGAACTACTGGGCAATCCAGTTTTACTGACCAACAATAGTCAAACATTATGTGTTGGTCCCATCTTCCTTGATACCTCTGCTCCATTTCTTTCAAGCCCTGCTGGAACCACTCGTCTTGTTCATCACTGGCATCTCCAAGGTTATCCAGGAACACATCCAAGTAACTATGCAGGAAATTTGATGCTCATGTTGCAACCAAACTTATAGAAGTTTTCCAGCAAGTCACCAACCAAGTGCCTGTAGTTGGGTGCTTATAATTTCCAAAGAACTACCTAACAACAGCTATATATGATAGTCATACCGCCTTTTCATTAACGCTCATAGTACCTTTAAAGTCACCGTCATTAATCAAGTTCTGAATGTGGGGTCCGTCAAATACTCATCCTCCTTCAAGAAAATTGATTGAGCTGGAATTGATGGCAAGTGACGTATGAAGACAAAAAGTGGCAAGATGTCAAAAAAGGGGCTGGGCTCCAAATTTCTTTTATCTAGTTCCGCGCTTCCTATCATTATTTGATATGTAAACAAATGTTTTGACACTCTGGCGCCGTTGGTTAACAATGTTATTGAGTTTCTTTGTGTGAATTTAAAGTCAACCAGGATTTGCTCAGATGCTACCGAGGTACTCCTGAACACCAAAAGACTTTTCAGCAGTCGAAATTTGTGTACAAGACGGAAAATATGTAATAAACAATTTAATAGATAATACATAATAAAAATAAATATAATTGAAAATATAATTTAATAAATGAAATTCTTTAAAAGGAAGTAAAATTTCAAAAATTATTTAATAAAATAAATGTAATAAATAATTTAATACAAAATACATAAGCATATAAATATAAGAATAATTTAGGAAATGTAATTGTTTTGGAGAAGACAAATATTTAAATTTTGCTTCCTTACTTCTTCTTACACGAGCTCTTTCATTGGCTAAACTTTAAACTCCCAAACTACAAGCTTTCCCTATTTCATATTTTCAAAAAAAAATCAAAATTGTTTTTAAAGCAATTAAATAAAATAGCTACCAATGTAGTTGAAAAAGAATATCACTTGGACTTGCGTTGCTAATGTCATTAGTGAGCATCACTTAAAATATCAAGAGGAAGCAAAACACATACCCCAAGGGTTTTGTTCAAATACTCCATTTTTTCCTTAAGTTCCGGTGAGTTGATATTGGGATAGGGTAAGCCAACCATAACGATGCACCTAGTTATTATGAAAAGTAGTATAATCTGATAAAATAACAATGCATAATAATATCACCAAGAATATGAATATTTTGAACCAATTTGTATTATTATATTCTGAACAAAGAGGTCAGAAACCTTAAACACCAATGTAGAAACGATTCGACATTTTACTAATAACTATGAACCTGTTTTTACTGGATCCTCGAAAACTTCTTTAATTTTTTAAAGGAACGTTTTTCGACTTCGCCGGCTTTTTTGCTTGACCAAAGGGGACGTTCTCTCCATTGAAAAAGTGTCTTTCAGTATTCTGCAGTGTATTCCAATTCTGATACACTAAAAATGTTTAATGCAACAAACTGGATAAAATGGTTTTCCTCTTTCAGGATAAGGGTAACGACCACAACAGTGGTGTTGGCTGTTATGAACTAAGAACTGATTCGATTATGAATTCAAAGCAGTTTTTAGCTAATAATCAGTTTATAATCAGTTTCTTTATTATTCCATTATTTATTATTCCATTTACTCTTTATTATATATTGTGTATACAAAACAACACGCTAGAATTAGAATGAGTTTGGGTAAAAACAGATAAGTGTAATCTGAGGCTATCTGGAATGGGAAACAAGACCCTGGGGTTTTTGTACGATGTGGCGACAGAAGTGGGATAGAATTCCTCTCCATAAGTTCTGTCAGACAAAAGGGAAAACTAAGTTTTCGACAGAATAAAGTCTTAAAAACTTGAAAATAACTCCTTACAAACACCAGAAAACTTCTAAAATGGCAATACAACACCTTAATATAACTTGTAAAACTTTTTGAAATGAATTGATTCTCTGAAATCACTCTAGTTGCAGGCATAATTTTTGGAATAGGAAATGTTTGTTTTCTTCCAGTAGGCAAACATGATTATGGGTCAGTACTTTTTTGCTAACCGAGATACCCCGTTCGATCTTAACAGGCTTAGTGGACGATTTTAAGAGTGCTTATAATTCAACATTTTATTTCGACACATTGGGTTTCATTAATTACTCAGCGACCCTTCTTCGCCCAAACTGTGCCACGTACATCCTTTATGTTTGGCTCATATTCCTGAGAAAAGTCATCCATTCCAGTCAATGCATCTGTGCCTTTCAATGTGCTTGACGAGTGACACACGTACCGTCCTTCGGTATCCGTAGTTTGATCAACAAAAATCTACGTAAATAAATTGTTTAAATAAAAAATTTTTCTTATACTGTTTTCATATCATCAGTATATTCCTACTTCATGTACTTCTTGTAGATTGTTGACTCACCAGAAGTTTCACACCACGTTTACTTCATTAGAAATTCACTAAAATTGCTGGTTCAGTCTGATGATGCCTGTCAAGTCTCTATGTTTTAGGTGTTATTGTGTGTTGCAAAACAATTGCTCCGCTTTCATGTCCAACTTGGCAACACCTTTTCATTCAAGAATTATTCCGTCTGTCTCTAAACAATCCAATTCCCTGCAGTATATATTCAAAATACTCCTTACCATTTTTCTTTTGTTACGGGATTTTTACTTTGTAACGAAAAAAACTTTTATGCGCGCGTTTCAAAGGTAAGTGTAGCGCATCAATATTGTGGACATCAATGTACCATAGTAAACATCAATATTGCCCTTCATTTACGTCATAACGAGTTTCAACACTTGTTTTCATTCTTGTAACTTTTCCACAATGGACAAGAAAGTAAGGTAATTTAGAGACAAACACGCAAGTGGATAGTAATTTGCCAAATATCCCGATGTGAACAAAAAACTTCTCAAAATAGCAAAATAACTCGTAGAAATAACTTTTAACTGCTTTTTGAACCGTTGTCATAACTAACGGTTCATGATCATACAAAATGACAAGGTAGAATAAGTATTCACTACTGTCATAGGTGTTAATGGCATTGGGCAAAGGAAAAACTATTCTTTAAGAAGTCTATATTTGGGCTGTTTTCTTGATCTACTTCCTGAAAACAAGTTAAGAGATAAAAACCGGTCGTCAAGGGTGGGCAGAGTCCGTAACGTAGTCGCCATAATCCCGACAGTGAAAGCTAAACCCAAATGATATATAATACCAAATGTTATTTAGAAAAACTTTTATAAGTCAAAAAAATGAAAAATGTATCACTTAACTTAAGCTTCTTAATAAGTAAATTGTGTTGAATTTCAAATAAAACAAAACGATTCGATTCAGCTGCTGTCCTACTATCTTTCAAAAAAAAATTGCTTTTCTTCGTTTATTGAAATCTGCTGTTTTAAGCACCCCAATTTATTCCAAATCTTCTCCATAAAGTACCTAAGATTATAATGGCATGATCCAGTCAGCCATCACCATCACCAAACCAAAGCAGATTAAATAAGTAAAGTTAGCCTATGTTAAACTCTTCATTTACTAACGAAACCATCTCCACAGTTAAAAGGAAACAGTATTCAAATTCAAATCCATTTCATTCTGCAATACTCAATAGAATAGTTTACCAAAAAAGTTATTATAAAAGTAATTTAAAACATGAACCAAAACCGTTATGAAAATTAGCATGAAGGAAAGGGGGAGAGACAGCAATAGGTTAAAACGGGGTGTAAAGGAACGACGAGAGAAAAAGGAGAGAAAGGGGAGTAACACGTACAAATTTAAGCCATCGTTAAGAAAGCAATAAGTGAAAGTGATAATAACTTGGTCTTAGTGCCATTTGGAGGAAAATAGAGTATGTCTCGCAATCTAAAACAACAAGAAATATTTAATTCTGAGATTGAATTAGTGTTTTAAGAAGTTATTCTATGGCTGCCCCTTATGTTAATACAAAATGTAACATTGGATTGAAAACGGCAAAAACGCACTTCCTCGAAAGGAGGCAAGAACGAAGAACACAGAAAAAAAAGTCGTACTGAAATTTATATTCCAACACAAGAGAAAATAGTAAACATGGATATTAGATCTGAAATATGGTCACTGAAAGTCTTACATTTCTATATTCCAAACAGTTATTATAATGCATTTTGTTTATGCTACTCTTTGACAACAACTGAATCCCGAAACTGCCCATGTAGTTAATGCCCACTTGTTTAAGTCTCAGACAAAGCTTATTTCTCATTTTTAGACTTGAAGGAATAAGACGGCCATAGACATCTGTAACAAAGCACTTATGACTGTTTGACGCGGAATTCTGAGAACAACTTGCCATGATTTTAGCTTCATCTTGCAAAAAGTATTGAGTACTTGATGGTCCTCGAAGCACTTACAATTAAATTTGGTCAAGTTTTTACTCATTGGAAATAAGTAGATTGAGTCTACAGTTCCATCTACAAAATTTTAAGCATTTTTGTTTGTTTTTTTGTTTTATAAAGGTCAATATGAGTTTGGAAAATTCAACATTACCAAGTGATCTGAAGAGCATGGTCTGTATTTGTAGCAATAGTACGTTGTAAAAAAATCAACATGAAAACACTATTTCAATTCCCAATGATCAAGTACCCAATTTTTGAGAACCTAATTTCATAGTTCGTGTGTTTCTATGCAAAGAGGAATCAAAGATGGCTCATATGTACTTAGAAATCTTTATCACAAATACTTATAGCCCCATCAAAAATGGTGGCTTTAGGGTAGGTAAAATGATCACTTCAGCGCTTGCTACTAAAATATCAGTCATGTGTTACGATACGATTAAAAAAAATGCCTCATTATTAAATCGGGACTGTTAAATAGAAAGTATTTGAGAAGTCGTGACTTAATGGTTAGTACAGTTGCACCGTAAACCAAGAGATTACAGGTTCGATTCCCCCAGAGGTTGAAAAAAAATTGGAACTTTACAAAAGAAAAAAGCCAATGGTTGGCGTCAGGAAGGTCATCCGCCCAAGAAATTCCTCACTGCGAAAACAAAGTTCCTCGAGGGGCACCGTCTGAGCCCTTATTACTGGAAGGAGGGGATTACGTTAAAATTAAAAAAAATAATGACAGTCTTGGGTAACAACCAAAATATTTCATGCCAAAATAAGAAAAAACCGACTTTACTTGTTTTCTTATAGATCAAAAGCAATCCACGCTCACTAATCAATTATAATTGTGGTTGTAATAATGCTCCGCAATGACGTTGGAAAATTGAACCAAATCAATAAATAATGCATAGTGTTCGTAATTCTTCTGTCATCAGAAATTTAATACGTCGAAATAATGAAAATTAAGCAGCTGACAGGAACATATGTCATGCGGTGCAGGTCATTCTATCGCCTGACTAACAAATAGTAAATTGGGCAAGTGCTTCTATTTCCTATTTGAGTAAGTGTTGTACAGGTTATTTATCAACCGACAAACAAATAAGAGCAAGAGCAAGTACTTCTATTCCACATTTGACTTAAGTGTGTTCATTATACGGTTGAAAACTTGAATGGTTTTTACCGTGTGGTGAAATTCTTGAAACCTTTGTAAAGGTCGATGATAAATGAAAACTATTTAACATTTTTTCTAGCATTGAAAGATTTTACTTAATTTCCCCTTTTAATAAGAGGTATCTCTTTCGTCTACGTTTAAAGGTCTGTCTTCCTAACAATAACAAGTAACAACAATGGGAATTATCTTGGGTGCAAAGCCCAATAGCTGTAAATAATTATTTTTCTTTTCTAAACAACTATTGTTAATACTCGCTTTAAGTTACACAAATTATCTCTGGTATCCACATTTCAGGTGGCTGCTTGCATTATTGTTTCCCACAAATCTTCCACCGTAAAGGCTTTCATCCTTGTGTTCGATATTCCCATGGTGACACTTTGACAAAAAACAAAGCGTTCATTATATGCGGCTTCATTACATGCAGCTATCTATAACCTTATCTCATTTGCTTCTATAAGTAGGATGGTGCAGAAATGGAAAGATAAGAAAAAGAATTCATTTCTACACAGGGAAGAAATTTTGCTCTTGGCGATTGTAACTGAAATATTGTACTGGAAACTTTAGCTAACGTCTTTAAAGATTGCTTTCTAACAAGTTTTACTGTTTAATTAAAATTCCAAATATAATTGTCCCAAATCGAGCCTTTTTTTGTGCTTTTCGAGAATGCTACCGGCTAAAATACTATAGCTATAGTTTACTTCACAAATGACTTGGATTGTTAAAGAGGCTTTAGCGGTGGTACAGCCGCAAATATTAACTGTGATCTCTTGCTGTTGAGCTACTGAAAATGACCGGAACAACACAACGAAACATCTATTACTGGACCATGGAACACAGTTTCAGGTTGTGGGTCAGCTGTTGTGCTTTCAGAATTCTCTATAGCTTCTCTGATGCTCACCACGTGAAAGCTATTCGAATAGTAACATATGCGCACCATAAAAAAGTAAACAAATTCTCGCCTCCAAGTAGATATTTTCACCATTAAATTAGCTGGTTGGGGGTTCTTCGCGGTTAGACCGATTATGGTTTTCTTTGTCAGAGCCCTATCTGATCGATGTCAGTTGCATTTTATGTGCTTTCACTGTCTTGGCTTCTATTGTTGTTTAGTATTAACTATTCCTAGAACCGAGGGGAAAAGGCAGGTTAATCAGCAAAATTCTTGAACTATCTGACATCTTCTGGAGATATTTTTCCTCAAAGTACGGAAAGAGTTCTTTAACCGTGGCCAAAGTTCTCCAGAACGGATACAGGCTTTGGTCTGCTGTTGAAGCATCTCCCTGGTTTTGGTATGCATGGATTCTGTTCAGTGTATTTTTGATCCTCCATATCCAAGAATGAACCCTGGTTTCTTTTTATCATTATAAAGCCAAATGTCATATAACAGATAACAACGATTGGACCTGCGATGTGCTTTTTCATAAAGTACCAAAGAAACTATGATATAACAGGCAAGGATGCACATACTACAGTAATAGGGTCTGAAATTACAGTAAAAGACTAAATAGGCAATTAACCGTTGCAAAAGTATGGAGTGTACAGGTAAAGATGTGCGTGGTAATGCATTTAAAGGGTTGGGGTGAGCAGCAAAGGCTTGAAAGCTAACGGGATTAATGGTGTAACATATAGTATAGGAACAAAAAATTCGGATAAAATGTGAGCAGCAGAGATGCAAAGATATGAAACTGGGCAAATTCAAACTGAAATATCGGCAATAAAGTAGGTAACAAGTTTGGTCTTGTAACTTGTTAATTGTTTACACCGTAAAAAAGATTTCATTTTCATTCTAAAATATTAATTCCATTATATCAACAGCGCAACTTTGCAATGTAACTTGGCTTTCACTCCTACAATAGAACCTACCTTCCAAGGTCATCAGAAAAGTTGATTCCTTCACTCATTTTCCCACCAACAACACTAAACAACATCGCCCCAGTCTGCTTGGAAGTTCCAGTTGTATTTTCTGGGTTTGATGCCCACTGTAATGAAAATGATGTGAAACGTATAATATCTGCAACATTTTACATCGATGTATATTAGTCGGTTAGTAAAAAAGAACAGAAGAATATTTCAAATACGTAGGTCACCGGACCCATATATTCATAAATTAAAAAACTCATTTATTTCAAAATTGCAAAAAAATCCATTAAAATAACATTTCGATGGTTTTCTTATTGGGCAAGGCGATCCGGTACAAGAATGGTTATTATTGTAACGGCGAGAAAGAGTTGTGGCGCCTTTAAGCTTAAAGTATCAAAGCTTTTCGTTTTTCAAAGCTCGAGGGTTCACCCCGTCGTCTAAGGATCTATGAAAAGCAAAATATAATCACTTCAGAAAAACAAGTTTGACACAGGAGTAATTTTTCTCAGTTCAAATGACAAAACGCTTTTTCATCAATCAAACAAAAAATACCCTGAAGGGGGGTAATCAATTATTTGGAAATAGGAAAAACAAAAAGGGAAGATTGCAAAGGGTCACACTAAGATGTAAGCCGTGAGACTTTGAGGGTATATAAAAGAAAATGATACTTAAAAAATTCCAACAAATTTTGACTTTTTCACAAAAAAAAGAAAAGAAAAACTAAAAAAACGAAAAATGGCCATAGGGAACCAGAGAGAACGCAAATACTCCATTGTTTCCAAAATCGTCACACCTCCTAACGAAAAAAAATCATTCACAAATTATTCAAATCTGATGATATCTAAGAGCAGAGAGCTCTACTTTATACTTTTTCTTACTATTATTAATCGTAAACAAACCTTGATTGTCCTGGCATAGCTGACCAGCATCGAATCAACTTGGCTTGACAGCCTTGGTTCGCGAAAAACCTGAATAGCAAATAACAAATAGCTTTCTTCAACGAAACATTNAAAAAAAACGAAAAATGGCCATAGGGAACCAGAGAGAACGCAAATACTCCATTGTTTCCAAAATCGTCACACCTCCTAACGAAAAAAAATCATTCACAAATTATTCAAATCTGATGATATCTAAGAGCAGAGAGCTCTACTTTATACTTTTTCTTACTATTATTAATCGTAAACAAACCTTGATTGTCCTGGCATAGCTGACCAGCATCGAATCAACTTGGCTTGACAGCCTTGGTTCGCGAAAAACCTGAATAGCAAATAACAAATAGCTTTCTTCAACGAAACATTTCATTACAACGTTAAAAATATTGAGGTACATGATGATGAAATTATATATAATATATATAATATATATATATATAATATATATAATATATAATATATATTATATATATATAATATACAATATATATAATATATATATATATATATATATAAAATATGTAATAAACTGGATTAGAAACAGTTCTTATGACTCAAATTGCCACCGACGGTACAAAGTCACTTATCTACCATAAGTTCTTAACCAGATTGTTTTTGTACCCCGATATTTCATTAGATTTCATCAATTTTTTTATAGGCCCCTAAAATTTTTCTGCATGCTCACATAGTTCCTTTATAATTTGACAACAACCTTAAGGCAGGATGCATCAAGGTTCCCGACAAAGTAAGGTCAACAACGCTGACCCAGCTAGGTACACTGCTAAGAAGTTTCTGAGAATTAATATTCGCTCTTACCAAACTACGAGCAAAATCTGAACAAAGCATTTCACTTATCACTTGTCGAAACTAATCACTAAAACTTTGTTTGCCTATTTCCCTTCAACACGTTCTTAACTTAATAAAACAGTAAGCTTTAAATCGTTTAATAGAGAGACAAGGTGAGTTGGGGCGAGGTCACTTTTTAAAGCTCTGCCGGGACGCCAAGCTGAACTTTGAACTCTGGCACGTGAAAAGTAGAAACCTGTTAAAAAAACTCCGAAATCGCAAGCGATTGATGATTATTGTGTGGTGTTTCCGGTTTTTTAATATTTTTTTTTCTATCAGCACGGCTGAAAGCCACCTCCTCAGTGCAGAGATTAACTTTCCTTATTTGACTTTTCACTCTTTGTACTCTTCAATCTTTTTAGTGATTGGTTTCTTTCCTCCGCTAATCCTATCACCAAAAACCAGTACAAACTCAGTAGCATGTCAATTATAGCGAAGAAACGAATTAGGCCCAGTTTTATCTATCAGCAATTCATATATATAATACAAAACGATTTTCCCTAAATTGAGTTTTGACAATGTGAATTAAGACAACTTATTATTAAGTGTTAGAATACCAACATCTCAAAATATTCAGGGCGAGT
The DNA here is from genome assembly GCA_003991215.1 of Morbakka virulenta. NCBI lineage: Eukaryota > Metazoa > Cnidaria > Cubozoa > Carybdeida > Carukiidae > Morbakka > Morbakka virulenta. The sequence continues at coordinate 1,927,640 of RDPX01000012.1, forward strand.
TACACTGTTGAATTAATAAAATTTCGCTGTCAAAACGTGAAATCTGAAGTAACTAACCCACCAGCTCATAGTTAATGGTTCAAAAAAGTATCACTTAATAACAACAACAGAACAATCTAACGGACGTTGGAATAAAGGGCCTTGTTTTTTAACTTCTTTCACCCTGAGCAAGGCTGAAAGCCATTTCAGTGGCGTGGGTTACATTATTTATTTGACTTCTTTGTATTTTTTAATCTTTTTAGTGATTGGTTTCTTTCCTCCGCTAATCCTATCACCAAAAACACGTACAAAAACAGTAGTATGTCAGTTGTAACGAAGAAACGAATTAAGCGGAGTACTTCCTGGGTTGTGGCTAATGTTCTAGCTGGAAAAGCTCTTGCATTGTAAACTGTTGTTTTTCCCACTTGGCCACTGCTGCTTTATTTGTGTTATTTGGTAAGTCAATTAATCCACCACACAAATTTCTTTGTCCTTGTTACGTTTTCAAAGTTATCACTTGAAGTATACGCAATTTTGTCATGTTTGCTTTATCCATCAACATGGTTTGCAATCAAGAGAGACAGGTATCATGTTGGTTTTAATAAATGTCCAGAAAACATTCGCAGTTATTCTTTCAGGTTAACTGCTGTGTTGTGTGTAAGCAAACCTTTGGGCTCAGTTACTTCACAAATTCGACCTTTCAAAACAAAGTAATCAAAATATGGTATCATGTTAACACATAATTCGACTATCCTGTGGTCTGTATGCATACATACACTTATCGTTACCAAATCAGCAGTGTTCAGTACATTCTACAATAAAAATGAATCAGAGCATTGTTCAAGACCACCAGAAAGCAGTGATTGATTGGTGTTGGCTTGGTTTAAAAATAGGGAAAAAACCTTAAGCTTCCAATTTGGATGAGAACGTGGAAAGATGTGTAGTATCTTAATAGCTATGGGTATATTAAGATACTTAAGCTTAATTTCTTCTGTTTAGTCCTAAATTTGTTCACCTTGACACTTGGTTTCCGGCTCATCTTCTCATGATTCATCAAGCTATGAATATTTGTGTAGTATTCTTTTACCACGCTAACATCTTATTGAGCTGAAATTATCGACTGTTGAGTTAGAATGAATTAATACATAATCAATACGATCAACAACAGCTATATAACCGACATGCTATCGCATAAATGACAAAACACAGACGTCTCCTAATAAAACCAGCGCCCACCACTGTTAATTCTAGCCTCGATGCTTTACAAAAAAGTGAAAAACGTTCTAAAATACAGTGGAGTGAAAGAGTCAAATGATCAACATAATTTTCCGACAAAACAGAAAAAAGAAGAACAGAATTTTTAAGGTAGCCCATTAATTCTGAAATTTGGGATTGATGAAGTGGTTAGTGTTCACTTGTCTCCGATTACCCCAATGTATTTTCTTCAAATTCTTGCTAAAATCTTATGTGCTGGCCGAATAAGAATAACTGATTTCCTGTTTGGTTGTAAGGCACCCACAAAACACCAAGGAAATGTTGGCTTATTCTGTGACGGATGTTTGCCTTTCCTTAGCGACTTGTTTTCGTTTGTACTTTAATCGGGTAAATGTTTTCAATATTATGTCACATTATGATCAGTTTGACGCAGGAAACTCAAAAATTGAGTATTTTTTTCTCACGTCCAACAGTTAATGATCAAAGCCATGACAAGAAATTTCAAATCTGATTTGCAATTCCTTTAAACAGCTTCAAAAGTAACTAAAAATGTCCAAAAAATCTAATTAAAAAATTCTCAGTCACAAGCACCTAAAAGGACCTTAAGTAGCCACATGAAAACGTGGATATGCCTTTGTATCCAGTAGTGTTGCAATCACACCGTCTGAGGCCTGCAACTACAAGTCCGTCACATCAATGGATCCTATGTTAAAGTTAGCAGTCGTCTTTTTTCATCTTTGTTTCCCTCAAGTTTAAGTAGGTAACAGTTTCCCAAATTTCGCAGTTTAATGACAAAGCTTTGAGAATAATTAATGAAGAAGTTGAAGCAAAGTATTCTATATTCCTGTCAAAGTCTAATGCAGATCCCCTTCATAAATGCTCATCCGAGAATAGGAATGCTAATTACACATCTGCTGAAGAACAAAACGTGACCATTGGTAACCTCTTATAATGCACGTGTCTATTTTACAGCTTACCCGTTTTTTGACTTCAAATTTGGCTATTGTGCCTGTACTTATCCATCTGGAATAAATCTTCTCTTCGTAATCGTATGAAGGAAAGAAAACAACTATACCGCCTGGAACAATTGTACAAAGGTTTAGAATAAGCCGTCCAAGTTCATCAATCTGGCAAAAGAAGAAATTTAACACAAAACAGAAGAGATAAATCTTTCATATTGTATATTCTTTCTAGATTACCCCCAAAAAAGCATTCAGGTAAAATATCAAAGACATTTCAGCTGATGGTTTTGACAGTACAAAAAGTTTCCAGATCAACGGGTTGTTGCCTCCTTATTACCTACTAAATGTCTTGGTGACGAAGAAATAAAACCCACCGAGACACAACCGACGGACAATGGCAAATGTCCGACCAAAATTTCTGTAAATTCCGTGACTATTTCCTCTCCAAATACAATTTTTCCGGGAGGTCATTTTCTTTACGGGTATCTTGACTACTTCTGATAAGATTCCAATGCGACTATAAAACATGTTAATCTGCTTGAAGCGTGGTATAATATGGTTTATTATGTCAAGGGCGAGATGATTTACGCTACTCTACTTTTCACAAAATACTATTTTATCGTCACACAAATGAAGTGATGGTAATCTCTTATTAATCACAAGGCCTTTCGGCGTTTAGGTGATTCGGCAGAATCAGTGCATCAAATATATTTTCTGCCTTCAAACCTATTGCAGGTTGATTACATTAACCACTATCCAAAAGATTTTTAACAGTAATGAAGTACATACATGCTTTGTAAATCCGGACCTTGTTTATCTGGATATTTACCACCGGCGACAAAAACTTGGAAAAAACCTTTACCCGCATTGTTATTGGACCTCGTCTATCCGGGTATGCACAATCTCAAAGAATATAGTGGGAATAATTGGGTTTCGATTAATGCGGTGTGACTGATCTATTATATTCACCTTCTTCTCCTTCTCATTCTTTGCGTATTTTCCCACCACGCGGAGTTGTCANATCAGAATCTGCAACCAGGTGATCAGGGAACCAGGGCAGAATCAGTGCATCAAATATATTTTCTGCCTTCAAACCTATTGCAGGTTGATTACATTAACCACTATCCAAAAGATTTTTAACAGTAATGAAGTACATACATGCTTTGTAAATCCGGACCTTGTTTATCTGGATATTTACCACCGTCGACAAAAACTTGGAAAAAACCTTTACCCGCATTGTTATTGGACCTCGTCTATCCGGGTATGCACAATCTCAAAGAATATAGTGGGAATAATTGGGTTTCGATTAATGCGGTGTGACTGATCTATTATATTCACCTTCTTCTCCTTCTCATTCTTTGCGTATTTTCCCTCCACGCGGAGTTGTCATCGCGGACGATACGTTTCCATTGGATCCTCCATTTCATATCCCATTCGGTGGTACCCATGTCCCTCATATCCTCCCTCACCCTATCCAAAAAATCTCCTCTATGACCTCTCTTTCTTCCTTTTCACTGAAAGCCAAATCTTCATAACCCTTCTTCCCATACACTCCTTAACTCTTTTCATAACATGCACAAACCATCTCAACATAACCTCATTGATTTTCACTCCTACCGATGAAACTTTTCCTCTACAATTTATGTAATGACAATTAACCTTATCCGCCTTCGTTACTCGCATCGCAAACATAAGCATTTTCATCTATGGTAGCTATGTCGCTCTTTTCTGCCTGTGATATGATAACCACCTTTGAGAACAGAAAAAAATTGAGGCTCCGAATTATTCTACCAACTCTCGATTGGTAAACTGGTTAACAGTGTAACACAGTTGCAAGAAAGACAACAATTTGGTAGACGTCCAATACCAATTTGAAAACTGCTGGGAAAAGGTCTGAAACACCAAAAATTATGTCGAGCCTATGATAGGAAACTGGGATAAAAATATCTAGGCTCCTGTACAGGAATCCTTTCAAATCTCATTTTGGGGAGTAATTGTTTCATTTACTGACTTTTACTGTTTTAGGAGGAGCCATGGCTTAATGTTTTGTGCAACTGCACCGTAACCAAGAGTTCCGAGTTCGATTCCCCGAGCAGGCGATTTTGGAACTTCACAAAAGAAAAAGCCACGAGGAAGGGAATCCGACCAAGAAATTCCTCACTACCAAATCCAAGTTTCCACGAAGGGAAACGTCTGGGCTCCAGTTACTGGGGGAAATGACGTTGCCCTTAATACCACCACGCTACGTCACTTACGTCCAATTACAAAATACTAATTAAGCTAGCATTTAATATTAATTTCAAAATACTCATTAGTATTGTCAATACTGTTTTCTTAAATTGCTACTTACAATAAGGATCTCGTTAAGAAACCACCAGGAATATTATTTTTACAAAGTTTAGTGGAAAAACTAAACTGTGTACAAAAGTTCGGTAAATCAAATACCACATGCTAACTTTTACTTAATGCACCCATTGACAAATTCAACCAAATTGTCTGAAATAAAATGAAATAGTCCTGTGCTTGTACGGACGTACGGATGCTTCTACGCTTGTATGGATGAAAAAACTATAAAATTATCACTATTAAAAACTAAAAATGCGTTGCACTTTTAAGTGCTGCTACTTCCTTATCCAGTGTTTGGATGAACACAGTTACTTTAACGAAAACTTAGTAGCAAAATGGAGTAAAATCAACCACTAACGTTTGAGGCTACTAATATGAATTGCTAATGAAACCAAGGATACTTCGTGAACACTTCAGAAAAATACCGAAACTTCGTTAAATTTTGCTAGTCAAAATTGTCCTTAATAAATGTCAGACATTCTGTTGAAATTATTTCAGACATTTTCCGAATATCTCCCATTTTATCGAAAAGTACACTCACGCTTTCAAGCATAAAAGTTCTATGAAAAGTGGCAAACTAGCTTTTATAAGGTCAGTTTTTAAAAAATCTATCAAAACCCAGAAAAAATAGGCACAGCGTTACCATTGTATGTCCATCTCGATTTTGGTATGTGAAGTCTAGTTCCAAGTTTGATGGGCCCCGTGATAAAGCTATTGTAACTAGATTTTCAGCTGGAATAACGTGCCCTGAAAAATATTAAAAAGAACAAAATCAGAATCATTTTTTTACCACTTTCAAAAATAGACATCCAATTTTCATAAATCATGGATAGCATTATACCATATTATGCTATGGTACGACATTATAGTTTACGTGCTCTCGTTAAAATGACTTATTGAGTAATTAGCACATTTCCGTCGGGACCCTTCCCCACTTCTTCTCCAGAAAGGGTTTCCATCTCTTTCTTTCCATTGCGATCTTTTTAACAGTTGGCAGAGAAATATCACAATCTTCTTTTAATCAAGTCCGTCCATCTCTTTTTACGTTTACCTCTATTCTTCTTCATATACTTTAATATTCTTATACCTCATTTTTCTTTATATACNAATAACGTGCCCTAAAAAATATTAAAAAGAACAAAATTAGAATCACTTTTTCACTGCTTTCAAAAATAGACTTCCTATTTTCATAAATCGTGGATAGCATTATACTACATTATGCTATGGTACGACATTATAGTTTACATGCTCTCCTTAAAATGACTTATTGAGCAATTAGCACATTTCCGTCGGGACCCTTCCCCACTTCTTCTCCAGAAAGGGTTTCCATCTCTTTCTTTCCATTGCGATCTTTTTAACAGTAGTCAGAGGAATATCACAATCTTCTTTTAATCAAGTCCGCCCATCTCTTTTTAAGTTTACCTCTATTTTTCTTCATATACTTTAAAATATGTGTAAATTAGTAAACAGGGAGAGAGAAACAGCTTGTATCCTTTGTAACAGGTCATGATTAAAAAAGGAAAGTAAGTGTAATCAGTGGCGGCTATACTTATATCACAGTCTTAAAACTACAAAGGAAGAGGGAGTCGTTTTATCAATGGTTACCACATTTAATTTCATAAAATCATTTCTTATCAAAGGGGGATGATGTTATAAAATGTCATGATAAAAAGAAATGTCAGCAATGAGGCAAGAACACGTCACTGGAATATTGCGTCTACTTTAAAAGCAGTGAGCAATGTTTACATTCGAAAGAAACACATTTGCAAAAGTATAAAACACGACCATTGGAAAAGCTTCTATCAGCAATTGACTCAATTAAAACAATTTTAAAAAGCTCGCTTACTTAATTCCAACGTACGTCTCCCAGAGAAGCAAAAATTCAAAAGACTCCGGGGCCATTTAAAATAACGTTTGACATATAAGTTTGATAAATTAAGTGATGTAAAAATCTCAGGTCTTGGAAGGACATAAAATATCAAAAAAGATAAAGAATCATGGAATACGAAAAATGAAGTTTTTCTGCTGTCGCACTATTTTACCGATTAAGTGCAAAGAATTTCTTGGCTCTAACAGGCGCGCCACTTTCTCTTGCAATTGCCTGCAGACCAACACGGCTGAGAGCCTTGTCTGTAGCTACTAGAAGATTCAAAATTCTACGAGTTTCAAAGAGCAATTTTCTTTCAGTCACTAAAGAGACATCTCCAGCAGTCACCAACAAGCTACGGAAAATTTATTGCGTACAAAGTAGTACTGTGTGTTGACACCCCGAAAATTACCATGGTTTCTTAATCTTTTGAAATTTTGGGACAGTAATCATGTCCAAAAAGTACAACGCAGCTCTCATATGACCTCAATACACAGGCCCACAATGGGCCACTTGTTGCTTTGAATGACGACATATTACGCATATGTACTTTTGGGTATCTAGCACTTCCCTGCATGATAAGTGCAACTGTCATTCGTACTGACCTCAGACGAACTTTCCAAACAATTAGGCATTTTTCATTATTTTAACCATCCTAAGTAATTTAACAGCTGCATATGAGGTTCATTAGCTTCATCAAAAGCTTCGGAAGCTTTATCAATGACCGGAACGTGCATGCCATACAAATATTGGAACCATGAATTCATTATTAACGTCAATATTGTACTTGTCTGAGATTTTTACATCCAAAACCTAATTGAATTTGGAGAACGTTAACTGGGCTTTTCATTGAATAATACAATTATAAACAATAAATTATTCAACAGCTTAAATACAGTATGAAATGAGAACGCAATAAAGTTGTTCCGATCACAAACATCTTCGATAATTTTGTGTTCGAATCACGACTAAGTACTAAATAAATTTGAAATACTTTAAACTTTTCCAAAAACTTCAGGAGTACTATTTTAACTAAAAATGCTTCTTTCACCTAACAATTGCTTTAATGAAATGCTGAAAAATGCTTAAAGAAAGAGAGTATCATTAACTTAGTATTGATATAAAAATGATTTTAAATGTCAGCCCAAAAATTACAGAAATGAGTACAATACCGACAAGGAAAATTAAACCACGGCTTCGGTTTCTTAAAGCCACGTCCCAAAAGGCAATTTTGTAACGTAATTATGATTTTGACTGATTTTGGGTTTTATTTTTTGCGTATTCAAAAATTATGAAAAGTGAAGTCCAAAGACAAATTTAACAAATTTTCAAGAAAAATTTTTTCCGGCTTTTGTGGGTCTGTAATTGCACATCACTTGCCTATTTCATGAACTTGAAACCTCAAATTTCGAAGATGCTTTCCCTGGGAAAAAGTTCAAAATATATGAAGGTTAAAAAAATTACCACAAGAAAACTCCACGATCCGATCGCTGCTGGCACCAGCTGAGTAAAGTAACACATTTTTTATTTCTTCCACCTTCGTGAAATGCAACAAAGAAAAAGGTATGACTGGTATAAAGGTATGACTTATTTATTTAAAAGAGAATGCACTAAATCAACATAGATTTCCAAACAGTTTTAACAGTTTTGAATAAAACAACACGAACAATTAAAAAAAACCCAGATGACCATGATAAGATTGTGCACTGCTAGTTTGCAGGCACCAGAGAGCACGTACATATTTTAAGAATTCTAATCCATCAAATTTCAACATTGTGTTGTGTAAATACAAAAAAACTGTCCTGGATACTTTCAATGTATCTTAAGACAGATTTAAAACAAGAAATTCCTCTGGGTCAACTTGACAATATTGTTAAATATTAAACTATTGAAATAAACAAACAAGCATAAACTTTTCTGCAATAGCCCAATTTGCAATCCTATATTAATAGAAGAAAACGGGTGAGCAACAGGAAGGTTTAACGGAGAAAATCCTCAGTCATACAAATATGTAAAATCATAAGATAACTATAAATATTCTGCAACAGGGATGAAAGAAAAACAATGCGTTTCACATAAATAATGATCTATCGACTTTTCTCTTTAACTACTTACATAAAAACAAGTACATTTCACCTATTTAGGAGTCGTAGTTTAGTGGCTAGTGTAGTTGCACTGAAGCCTATAGGTATCGGGTCACCCATTTCCTTCCCCCATGTGGGCAGAAGCTTTTAAAATTTAAGTAAATGTTATCGATTCTACTGTGGCATGTGGGGTTTTCAGCCCAATTCATGCAGGTACTGGAAAGCTTTCACATTTTAATCCCAAATTTTAACCTTACCTTGTGGGCATAAAAATAATAGGTCGAAGAAAGCGAAAAAACTACCATAATCATATTGCGTAAGGTATCCATACTCTACAAGTATGAAGCATGGGAGCTAAGATGGGGCGCTTATATCAAATGCATTAAAACGTGTCTCAAATTTTTGCCCAGCTAAGGTAGAGTTCCTATGCATTAAAAAGTGGCTCAAATTCTTTTCCCTACTGGGGTAGGGGACTGAGCAAATTTGGATATTATTGTATGACCGGTTCCCTGCCATTAATTACAAAAAAGGCTCTTAACGTCATAGCAGTGTAAGTCATTGTAAATAGTCCTCGAAAAAAGTGAATGTTATCGATACTTCTGGGCCGTTTCCGCCATTATCTCAAGCTTCTCTGTTCATATCAAAGAATGCTTTTTATCTCAGAGCCAAAAATGAAAATAACAAGGGATATTTCGCTAACTGACTTAGTAATACTGAAAAAAGCTCTTAATTGTGCACAAACCAGAGAGCGATAATCTTCTGCTTTGAGATACTGGGGAACAGAAGTTCAACAACACCTGTGTCTTACAAAACCGAAAGGTACACTATATATAAGCAAACCATTATAAATGAATTGAATTTCTCCTTTTCAGATTAAGTTCGATTGGCAATCTCGTCGCCAAAGCAAAGCGTTCCCAAGAAACACGCCTAAAATACGTATACGTTTGCATGATACCGAAGATATCAGTTTTGGCACTTTGTTGTCTTAATCTAGATCAATTTTTAATGCTTCAGAGGCCAATACAAAGTAACTAGTAAGCCTTGCATATGGGTGATGGCTCACCCGAATCCTGTTCTATTCTCTTTGACGTTATGAATGAACCGAAGTACATACATCCTTTTGCTTACATACCCAAACCAGGGTGGTTAAAAGGAAGCTGTAAATAAGTAATAATCTCCAAAGATGTAGCCACTAAGGTTGAAATTTAAAGCATTAGACTGAAGGTACAAGAGTGCCTTGGCAACGCCTTAATCTCAGATAAGGAGAAAGTCTGCTTAGTTTACCAATATTCAACATGGTACACGTTACCACAAATAAAGAAAACAATAAACCTTTCCCAAGAGCCAATAATGTACTATACTCACCGGTTGCATTGTGCCACCTGCAATGATGATTGCTCGCGCTTCTCGTACGATTTCTGCAAAATGCACTGCTGGGTTCAGGAGGAGGAATTTTAATGCACTTTTTGAAGAGATCGCTAAAGGTAAAATGAAGACATGAATACTTCTTCTTCTAAATGTCTTTTCAACAAAAAAGATGACTGTAATCAATGCTACTATTCAGTAGTCAATGACTTTTGCGTGAAAGTAATTGACCCATGATTCTATTTGGTCAGCTGAGGTCTTAGAAAGTTCAATAAGTAATAGCTGGGCAGCGCAGAACAAAGAAACATATGAAGAAACTCAGAAAGCCCAACGAGATTTCACTTAACCAACATTAATCGATTTAAAGAGAATGTTGCCTACCAGTCAACAGACTGAATTAAAAAAAAAATCTTCAAATTTGATCAACAAAAATGTGACATAGACCCTCTTTTCTTATAGTTTCCGCTTAACTGCATGCATGATCACTGGTTGGTAAATTAAGGGATATTTTACTACCGCCAAACATGATATATTTTGTACACGAGCTAAAAATTTCATCCACTAATAATAAATTTCAGACAATGAGTACAGTTGCTCCTCTTACTCAATAAGTTCTCAATATAATTTTTTTATTACAACGGAAATTAAACAAAGTAATGAGCTAGTGGGATGTGACTGAAAATTCAAATTGTTGACATAATGCATTTTTATTGCTGTCTGCATTTATAAGCAAGAAACGACCAAGCAGAACTAGAAAATATACATTTACCATTTTTCGATACTAAAACACGTCCATCTTTATCAGCATTTGTCAGCGCTTCAAGGAATGCCTCGACATACACAAACTGACTTGCAATCTCTATATTTTCTGTTAACAAAAGAAAAAAAAACATTTAAAAGATGTAATAAAGTATGATTGAATAAAATTTTATTTCGGTGCCAGAACTTGGTCACTGGTAACAAACTAGAGATCCTGAAGCTTTTCACGTGAACAAAGCTGTCTTTACAAGGATTGGCAGGCTCCAATCAAACAGCTTTATCCAAGAAATGCTTGCTAAAGTCGCTTTAAGTCTTTCATGGTACTAATTCAAATACAATATTATCTTAGACCTATAAATTTCTTATCTAATTGTCTACCTGTGGCAAAGGGGCTTAAAACAGTGAAAATTTATAAACGACTTCAAAGACCAAAGTGCCTGCTAATCTGAGGTTGAAGCCCGTGTGAAATTACAGGCAAAACACGTTCCTACACATATAAGTAAAGATATTGGAGTCTCGAGTCAAACAGCTCTTTCTTCAAAAAATAACATGAATAAATAGTAATAATATTTCTAAACGAAATAGTGATAATAATACTAATTTCAAAAGTCCAATCAAATCATTGATATTGCTGTGTCTGAAGATCTTATAATATACACGAAAAAGAGAGAGAAAGGTGAAGGTTATGGAGACCTCAAATAAGTACAATCTAGGCATAAAGACAAATGCATTTCTATAATTGTTGGTGCATTGAATGGTCACCAACAACATTTATAATAAAGCTTGACCTAATGACTTGGTTTGAAAACATGGTTTTGCACATTCAGGAAACACTACTTTGGAGGCAGTTCTAATCGCAAGAATGGTTCTGAAGATTTGGGAATCACCCTAGATACTTTAGTCTGCTATTTAGATGTTAAAGTAGCCAGGATACAGCACAACTAGTGCAGTACCGAGTTAAATATTGATTATAATAATTATAATAAAAATAATAGTAATTAATTTCCAATTGAATCTGCTATGAACCACGTCAGCAGGCCTTAAAAGAAATCAATACACTGTATATGGTAATTGTAATAATGCAATGACATAATAAAACCTCGCAAAATTCTATTAACTAATCCAATTTGTTAACAGTCTGATATTGTTCTTACCTTTTTTCAAGTGTCGATCAACAAACCCATTTAGCTAAAGTATAAGAAAGTTGTATTATTAAATATTTTAATACAATAATAAAAGCGTTTTAAAATAAAGCAATTGAGTGTTTTGAAAAGATAGGAGTTTTCTGCTTTTTGAAAGCCAATTTACATGTGAGCATATTTACAGCAATAAAGTAAAGTATTGCGTATAATTCAATAAAAAGATAAGAACCATCCCAAACCATTTCCAATTAGCAGGTAAATGTCTCACTTTTACGTTATTTGGGCTATACTGTTGTAGAATTAGAAAAGAAATACATGTCCCACAAGACATCCTTTTAAAAAAGACCTGTTGAAAATTCCTTCAGTGAACAACAGTCTAAAATATACACAGTTGTTGACTGCTTGAGCCTTTCGGTCTATCGCCCTGACATTTGGTAGAAGTTCGTCTCTGAACTCAATTCAACCGTTGTCATGCTTTCAATTATAACATTTTTTTTTAAGACCTTGCCCATTCGTTTGCGGGGACGGGGGGGGGAACGCTTGGAGCATGACATGCAAAAAAGGCATATGTCATGGAGAGTATAAGTATTGTCTCCATTTTTACTTATTTACTTTCTTTTTTTAAATCTATTCACTACAAACGACCGAAACCTCAAATTTTAAAAATTCTACTCATTTAATTCCAGAAAAAATGTCGCCTCTGTTAGTTCCAAAAAATGATACTTTGGGGGACAACTACTTTATTACAACTTCGATTACAATCCACAAAAGTTCTAATCTAGGGTTATCATTTTATAGAAATCATATACAATGACACTGGGTTCATACAAACATGCATTAACTAAAACGAAGTGGATAGTAAAAGTATGTGGTACGTGGCATGTCATGTAACTTATTTTTGCAAGTAATATGAACTCTATTTACTATACAACACTTTATATTTTTACTTTCATTCAAAATGGTATTTACAACTTTATACAAAAAAACCCGAATAAATAAATAAACAAATAGATAGGCTGATAAACATACACACACACACACGCACACACACACACATATATATATATATATATATATATATATATATATATATATATATATACATTAATAAATTAATAAATGCATTCATTCATGTTGATTGTTCCATGTTGACTGTTTCTTGAGTGTGCAAACATATGTACATTCATACATATATACGTACATTCATACATACATACATACATACATACATACATACATACATACAAGATTTTTGCATCTTTCCCGATAACTGCCATTTTCATGAATTCTGTCGTTCTCATTCATTTGGCTGTTCTTTCGAACCATCTCAGATAACTCTTTAGTCTTGCTGCAGGATTGCAGTTTCAAGCAAATATCGAAGATAAAAGACATCATTCTCTTCCAAGTGCTCTAATTCGTTTCCTGGACATGGTTCTATCTACTAATAATTGCACTTTTATCACAAATTAACAACATCTTCAACATTCCTTGTAGTTCTCGCCAGCCAAAACGCAGTCAACGTCTTTACACCAAACAAAGGTAATTCATTTCTCCTAATGTTTTCAATTACCTTCCTTGCTATCAAACTTCGTTCGCAATACCTTCTTATCTAGGAAATAAAAAATGGTACAACAAACAAATAATTTCATAGTAAAACGTAACTCATTGTGGCTCATAAATCGTGTAGTCATGGAAGATGACAATAAAGATGATGATAATCGTCATGAAACCGTGTTCTTGGTGAAAACAGCAAATAAGTGTAATGCAAATTAATCAGAATTAAAGATATCAAAGACATACTTTTTCCTCTTTTAATTTTGACAGACTGGAGGCCACCATAATATTTAAATATACTAACGGCCTACGAAAAGGGTTCATTTTTGTGTTTCTCTCTGTATTTATTTACTTATTGATTTATTCAATCACGCATTCATTATTTTAAAAACTTATTCTTTTAAAGTATCTGCCGCAAGTTTATTTTTCTTAAGGAATTTTTGAATCGAGATGTTGTCTGGGTTGGGCGTTAGTACCCATACCCTGAAAAAACATCTAACAACAGAAACAGTAAGTGGTGGCCAATCTGGTCGACGAACAAGGCATTTAGAGAGCGATGGCGCATCTATCGATCCAAATATAAAAAGCGCAGATTAAAGCCGAGTGGAAGTCTGCCCTTCGAGAGCCAGAATTATCAGTGCCAAACATATAACACGAGTAAGAACGTGAAACGTGGAACGTGAGAATACTGTACGAGAGTGGAACGTTAGCACAGGCCATTCGGGAGATAAAAAGGTATAAGCATGATGTGTTAGAAGTGAGTGAAATACGGTGGACCGGCCAAGGGAAGTGAAAATACCACAGTGCTATACTCCAATGACGACGAAGATCCTGCGAAAGGAGAAGGTTGGCTATTGGGAAGGGGCGCTTCAGCAGCATTAGTTGGCTGGAAACCTGTTTCCTCGCGAATTATTACAGCAAGACTTCAGACGCGGCATACAAATATATCAATTTTACAAGTATACGCTCCAACAGAAGCAGCAGATAAAGAAAAAAAAGGTTGATTTTTACCGGCAGCTACATGATTCCCTGAGTGAGCTTCCAAGCTATGATGCAAACCCACCGGAACAGTAGGTCCCTTTGGCGCCTCTGCCAGGACGAATGGCAATGGGGAACGCTTCAGAAAAATGTGTAGTGACAAGGAGTGAAATAAGATTAAATGTCTTATCAAGATGGATCGACCGCCGAAGCCAGCAGTTGGGAAACTACACAGTGACAATGTAGCGGAATGCTCCAGACAAAGCCTCTCAAACCGCTTTGCAGTTCTTAAGGCTGAAATACATTATCATTTTTCAATGATGAATTCCAATGTCATTGAAAAATGATAAAACACGTGCAAATACATTTATCATTAAAAATGATTATGTTGCGCAAAACATTCTTTTCGACATGGACTCCGAGGAAGAAGCAGCAGCTGCTAGTGTGGCAAATATTATTATAAAGCGTCGAAAAGAGCGAAAAAAGAGGAAAAGAGAAGTGCATGGGTAAAACCATGGTTAAATAAACTCAACGAACTCGGATTTTAAAACACACTCATGCATGAGGCACACAGAAGACATAGATGAATTATACAAGGTTTTTGCGAATGACTCCAAGTTTATTCGACAAGTACCTACCATCGCGTGCTTTAAAGCAGACGTGGGGCTAGAAGAGAAGTGGGAAATGTTCAGGAATGCCGTTCCACAAAGTTTACTTGAAGAACTTGGCCAACGGCGAGGAACAAACAAAGAGCGCTGGATATCAGATGAACCATGGGCCCTAACTGACGCTAGATGTGATGCCAAAATACGACGAGACCAAGCTAGGAGCGAGGAACAAATTCAGGACGAAAATGAGAGCTATCATGCACTTGGCAAAGATGTGAAGAAGAGCCGCGGGAGGGACAAGTAACGCTGGACTGAGAGCAAAATCATAGAAGCACAAGAAGCTGTCAACAAGAATGAGTCGTACTCTTTACCACATTGCGAAAGAAGTGTCGAGAACACAGACCGACAGCGACCTTCCCCATAAAGTGCAAGGCAGGTACGGCATTACTGGCTGAAGAAGAGCAAAATCAGATGCTGAGTTCAATTGGGGAGATATTCCGCCAATGGAGACGTTGGATGTAGACATGAGCGAGATCAAAAGAACGGAAGAGAAAGCGGCAATCAAGAGTCTGAAGAAAACAAAGGCACCAGGCGCTGATGGTATACATGCAGAACTATTAAAGCATGGAAAAGAAATCATGGTGGGAAAACTCTCAGAAATCTTTAACATTGTATAGAACAACAAAGAAGTGCTAGATGACTGGAGGAAACATTCAGTGGTGAAAGTACCAAAGAAAGAAGATCTCTCGAATTTCAATAAGTGGATAGGTACAGCCCTACTCTCGATGCCCGGGAAAGTATTCAGCCGAGTTATGCTGATGCGACTTCAGGGAGCAGTCAACCTGAGATTAAGAGAGAACCAGGCTTGTTTCCGGGGAAGGAAGCTCTTGAATTAAACAAATCCTTGCCCTACGAAACATAGTCGAACAGAGCATAGAATACAAGGTGGACACAGTCATCAGTTTTGTGGATTTCAAGAAAGCTTTCGACATGTTCACAGGGTTTCGACATGGCGCATTCGTTAAGACTATGGCATTGCGGAACAGTGCATTCTTCTTTTCAAAGACTTGTAGGGCGGATCAGCATGATGTATCAAAACAGTAAATGGGCAGAATGACTACGTCAACATACTGTCAGGCCTCAGACCTGGAGGTATACTGTCATCCTTTATTTTCATCATCACGATCGAGTTTGACATGAGACAGGCCATGAACATGCTTGACGCAGGCTTACAGTGTGTACGTGAGGAGAGACTTACTGATTTGGACTTTGGTGATGAAATTTCACCAATTACCGAGAACAATGAAATGTGTCAAGAATATGCTATTGAAATAGGTCTTTGCACTAACGAAAAGGAAATCAAAATTCTAAAGACGAGAAGTGATGCTCGTGCAATAGAAGAAATCAGCAAGTTTCAATACTTGGACAACTACGTCAACACAGAGCCAGGTGTGGCGCAGCGTATAACAGAAAAGGCTAGGTATCACAGAATCCTTTTTACCATGGCTCAACAAGGTCCTAACAAACAGAACGTTTTCCCTGAAAGTCAAACTGCAACTGTATGTATCAATTATTAGGACAACTGCGATATATGTGTGTGAGGCATGGAGGCTTACCAAAGAAGAGGCGAAGAAGATAGATGCATTCCACCAGCGATTTTTACGGGGCATTCTAGGAATCACTTGGTTGATCATGTCAAGAACGTAGAGGTATTACGACGCACAGCACAGCGACCACTACATGAGATTGTAGCGAAGAAGAGGTGGTGTCTGGCAGGGCACATAATTTGACTACAACAGGAACGTCCCGCTCGTAGTGCCCTTGAATGTACCCCAGTGAGAAGGCACAAGAAATATGGACGACCCAGAAAAACAGGGCGAGACACATTCAAAGAAGATATCCTAAGTCGACACCTAACGTCGGATGATGCTATCAACCTCGCACTTGGTCATGACCGTTAGCGCCAGGTCGCTGCCCTATGTCCTGTCCAGAACGGGAGGATCTAAGGTCTAAGGTAAGTTCTCGGTTGTTTTCTGGGCTTTAAAATGTCATGGTGAATACGACCCTTAGGGTCGTGTAGAAAACCTGGAACCGACTGCATTCCATGAAATCGTGAGTACCGATACAAATGCCCGACTATCGGTAGAAAATGAATCAGGTTTGATGTCGTCTGTTTCATTTTTTAACTGCAATTAGGTGATGGTAGAAAGAAGCTGGTCCTTTCTTAGCTCTTTGCTTGAAGCCACATTCGCACCGAGGTCCTAAAAGTCACTAAAATCAGCCGCGATAGCTCTTTTCTCGATATGCAACATTGTGCAGTGGATCCAGCTCATCTCAGCCACCCTGATGCTTGTCCTTGTGTTGCAGTTAAAGGTGGTATTCAGTTTCAGTAGGTCTCAAGCACTGCAAGCAAGGTAAATGGGATAAACTACTGTAATCTTAGTTGACGGGTTCACAGCATTGGTAATGTTGTCTAAATTCAGGTTTCCAATGATGTGCTTTTTGATGGCTTTTTAGTCGTGGTCTCTCCATTTTCGGATGATCCATGGATCTAAACATGCTGGTTAGCTTTGTAAGCGACGCAAAAGCAACCTGACGGTCGTTAAATGTAGAAAAAAGTTGATAGCCGGGGAGAAGATGTTATGGTTACCAAGGTATAGGTCCTTGTCTCATGACTGGAATTAATCCTGGAATATGCCGTCATTAGCACGTTCTTCGAATGGGTACAATGGGAAGGAGGGGCCTTGATGTAGGCCTTGAAAAGATTGTGGTTGCTTGCTTTTGAAGATGATGAACAGCAGAATTTTGTTGGTGGTCAGGGAATGTTGGTTAAAAATAGTACTGGGATGCAATCACTTTTTACCAGCTACAGTGGCAACCTTCATGCAGTAACTGCTATTAGGGAAGCCAAAGGAGAACAATCCCAGACTCGTAGGGGATGAAAAAGTCATCTTTAATGTAGCCATTTTGGAGATTCAGCAACTCCTCCTCTTGCCAGACCTTACCCGTCCCGACGCCAGCTGGCTTTTTTATTTTAACTTCACCTTATTTGTGATGTAGTGTTTGATCACCCACAGGGCAAGGCACCTATGCGACAGTTACAACCAGTCTTTGTTCGATCAAGCAATATCTTCTCCTTTGATCCCGAGAAACCAAAAGGAAAACTATCAGGCCTGGTGCAGCTAGTCTTGCATATTAAGAAGACGTGCGTCGTTGAAATCGCCTCTCCTGTTGTTGCGCCTGTGGCCTTTTTTTCACAATCTGCTGTGCTGTGAANCAATCACTTT
Source organism: Morbakka virulenta (assembly GCA_003991215.1). Taxonomy (NCBI): domain Eukaryota; kingdom Metazoa; phylum Cnidaria; class Cubozoa; order Carybdeida; family Carukiidae; genus Morbakka; species Morbakka virulenta. The sequence goes on from RDPX01000012.1 coordinate 1,945,786, forward strand.
TTACCAGCTACAGTGGCAACCTTCATGCAGTAACTGCTATTAGGGAAGCCAAAGGAGAACAATCCCAGACTCGTAGGGGATGAAAAAGTCATCTTTAATGTAGCCATTTTGGAGATTCAGCAACTCCTCCTCTTGCCAGACCTTACCCGTCCCGACGCCAGCTGGCTTTTTTATTTTAACTTCACCTTATTTGTGATGTAGTGTTTGATCACCCACAGGGCAAGGCACCTATGCGACAGTTACAACCAGTCTTTGTTCGATCAAGCAATATCTTCTCCTTTGATCCCGAGAAACCAAAAGGAAAACTATCAGGCCTGGTGCAGCTAGTCTTGCATATTAAGAAGACGTGCGTCGTTGAAATCGCCTCTCCTGTTGTTGCGCCTGTGGCCTTTTTTTCACAATCTGCTGTGCTGTGAATCTGGATCAGAATATTGCCTTCATTTTCTTGCAAAGCAGATACATTATACTCGACTCTAATAAAGACCCTTTTCTAGGCAGGATTCGCAATGCGAAGATGATGGCTGGTCTCTAAGTTAAAAGTCTGCGTTTCTGAACCATAGTGGAGTGAATTCCTTTCCTCGTCATCTCCTTAATCAGCCTTTAATGCTTTATTTGAACTCAATAAAGTTTCTGTGTCATGATTTTCTCCAAGTCACCACCAGGCCATCCTGACACAACGGTGTCAAGTTAATTAATGTCATGTCAGATTTAAGCAGTAGTGACGGAGGGGTTAAATCAACAGAGGTTCGCGGTTCGAACCCCTACCACGTCCTGGATGTACGGCTTTCAATTTGTCTCTCCGATATAAGTGGCATAATACTGAGTTTGTACATGTTTTTTGAGATAGAATTGGGAGTGGGAATAAGTCAATAAATCAAAAAGATTATTAAAAAATTACAGAGAAAAAACATCAAATAAGAAAAGCAAACCTCTGCGCTACAAAGTGGCTTCCAGTCTTGCTTAGGGTGAAAGGCCTAAATCACTTTTATTTTAATTTCCATACCATCCCACTGGTTTTCGAAATGTTCATTCATTCTTTAACTAGGACAGTAAAACCTACCTTTCTATTATTTTAAACCACAATTTGAAGCTCTAGTTATGTAATAAAGTGTGGTGTTTTAACTCAAATGGTGGATTAATGGGCGTGTACATAATCGCGCCAGATATGGAGAACTGACAAAATTACATATCAAACTTCAATTTGTGAGCCCCTAACCTGCTGAGATATTGTATAAATTTTTTCCTTTGCTTCGAGTACAATTTCTGAATGTGCAAAAAAATATCTTACTTCCATTTCCAAAGTGGCAATAATCACAAATTCTAAAAATTTCGTCTTTATCACTGACGTTTAAAGGTTTAAAGGTATGGCAAAAAAAATCCGCTTTTGATGTATAATAACGATAAGATAAAGATCGTTATCATCAAAATTCCGTTTATCAGAATCAATCTTACTGCTTCGGGTTGTTATTCAATAAATTGATCATACATAAAATTTGTATTGACTAATCTCAAAAAAAAAAGTATGCTTAAACGAAAGCTAAAGGAATTACAGTTTTTCAAAACTTGGACTACCTCAAATCAGTTAATTGCATAAATGAAGAGTGGTATTTACGAAGAATCAAAGTATAACAGATAACTTTTAACTTGACATGCTTACAGGAATAGCTAATGACAATAAAGAAAGATACCTTGAAAAGGTTCACATTGTCTATTCGTGCGTTGAATAGGAAGTCGTTTATTGTTTCCAGCCTTGTATCTGTCAAATACGAATATAGAAGTAAAGTAACAGCTGACATTCACTTAAAATAACAAGAACGGGGAAGGATGCACTTAATAAAAAAGGACTAATGGGGCAGAATTAGAATCCAACGTTAATCTTCATTGTAGATTTTGATTCTACACTTCCAAATATCCCCATTATGACGAGCGTATGATCAAAGTTAAAAATAAAAAATCAAGTTGCTTTGGTTACCTAAAAAATTTCTTCACTTAGAAGAATGTCAGTTCCACTTTAGTCCAGTTCAGACTCGTCTCCTTTAGTGACTTTATTCTTTATATTCTATGACTGGTTCTAGTTTGACAGTGCGGTATCTCACAACATTTAACTTCACTTTACCCCAAATCCCCCACTCTCGTCACTGGCTGCTTTTGTTCTAATCTTGAAAGGGCCTTTTCGCTAACAGAACCTGTCAATATACTCCAAGTGAACTGATATACTCTACTCTTCACTGTTTGAAATGCCTGTTTGTCTTAGCAAATGACTTTTATTATCTGAAATCAGTTATCTTAACAGACTAATGTAAAAATGAGCTATCGACTATCTTCTTCTTCTTCTTTTTCTTTCGGCTGCTCCCTGATTCAGGGGTGGCCACAGCGAATTTTCGTCCTCCATATGGCACGATCTTGGGCGTACTCGCGTCTTAGCCCCTTCTCCAACATATCAGCTTTGATGTTATCCATCCATCTTTGCTTTGGTCGCCCTCTTCTTCTCCTTCCTGGTATATCGACTATCTCTAGTTCTCTATTTAGAATTCAATTTCCTGTACCGTATGTCAGTGCATAAAAGCCAGTATGATTAATTAATCGTTGTAGCATTAAAATATATGCATCAATCTGTCCACATATCTTTCGAAGTAAATATTTATATCTAAAGTGACTTAACTAATCACTAAAGATATTGTAATTTAAAAGTGAAATAAAATTTTAAAATTAGCATAAATTATACTTTGGAAGCTTTTCAAGACGGCAACGATTTCAGTCCAAGCTAAAAGTGTTCTGCTTCAGATTTCATTTTGCAACACACCTGATTGCATGCTTAAAATTTTCACAAAGCTAAAGTTGGTTTGGAAGCCTCCTCTTTAATTTTATTAACTACACTCCTGCTTCTATGATGCAAAAACATTTCTGCAAGGCTTAACAAGAACACAGAAAAAGCCAAACCGCTTTAAATTCTACAGACACCGTCTAAATTTTCTCACCTAAGCCCGGAAGAACTTGCCCGCCTCTCACATCCTTTCGAATATGTTCTGCTACAATTGTTTTCTTGGAAGCTTCAAAATACAAATAACAAAATTAATGGTAAGACATATAATTGTCTTTAGTGCAAATATTAATCATATTATATCTAATTATATCAAAATTGATTTAAACTGTTCATTTTATCTCTAAATATTACATACGATGTCAGATCTCTAGTTAATCAGGAATTTACATTGCCTAGGCTGACTACAAAAAGCAAAAATACCCGATAACAATACTGTCTCCTACACATGACAAAAATAATAGTGTAAGATAATAATTGCTTAGCTGAAGACGTTAGCACCTGGGGACTGGCACGAATGCAGCTTAGTACTGCTCCATGATATCTTGCGAAAACAAAAGATAACTTAAGAACAACGCATTATAATGGTGGAGGGGTCTGAGATATGACGGCGCTAGTTCTATTTATTCATACCCAAGGTGGCATACATTTTCCTGTGAGTCTTAACAAGGATCAAAGCTTCCTACAGAACTGAGGAAAAGGTTTACAAATGTGACTTCAGCCTGGCTTGATTTAAGCCCGTCAACGCGTTTTTCATTGGCTTCCATGTTTGCTTCAAATCTCACAGTCAATTCCACGGTGAACAGTTGTGTGTCTTTGGTTACAAGAAGCGAATCAGGAAGGAAGGTGTCACCAGCATTATAAATGGTAAGAGTAACCCTGACAGATGAAATTAAGGGCAAGTAATACCAATGTCTTTTAGGATATTTGCCAGAAATTGGAGAACCGAGTTCTGACGCCATGTGGCTGGGGAAGAGGAGTGAAACCTGGCATTATAACAGTACGAATATAGGCTGGGAATTTTGTTGAGGGCTTGACCCAAAAATGACCCAAAAAGGGAAAACAAGTGGTATGAACATAAACCAGAGGGAGCTACAAGAAAACGAAATGTAAGGGATTGCGATGTTATTGAAACACAGCGACCGGATTTTATGATGGTAAATATAAAGGTAGCAGAATCCGAATTCATTGAAAAACTGTATCGTGGGGCACTCAAGTAATATCGTAAGTGCAAGAAAAATTGTAAAGTATAGAGACTTAAAAAGAGAAGTACGAATCATAGGGAGAATGAGGAAAGTGATTGTCATAGCTGTTTTTCTCGGATAAAGTGGTAGGAAGTATTGGGATTAATACGAGAATTGGACAAGTGCGAAAATCTGTATACCATCTTTTATAGTAACTCCTCTGATGACTGTTGGTAAAAACAACTTCTTTGTTTGTCAAAAAAACCCTAATACTGAAAAAGAACCTAATAGTGCTTGGCATATACCATATTTTTTGCTTAATACGAAACAAATTCAAAAACAGACACTGGAAGCCCCATTTGTCCGCCTCTTCAACCACACTATTGTCAACATCAACTCTGATAAATCAAGGAAAACATGCCAGAAAAACAAATGGAGTGGGTAGAGGGGCGAAAGAATGGAGTGGGTAGAGGGGCGAAAGAATGGAGTTGATAGTGCGAAATTCTTATAGGTATAGAGATGTGTCATTTTGTTTTCCGTTACTCCAACTTCGTAACCTCAAAAAAAAGTAAGGCGCAACGGAAAAGAAATGGAAAAGACAAGCAAGAGAAAAAAAATGGACTGTTTTTATCTTTAATCACAGCTCGCTTCGCGTTGCTGTGATAGATAACTATACCTTTAGCCTAATAATTTTGTCACGCTTCAACAAGCTATTCTTTCATTACTACCTTTTCTCTAATTCACCATGCACATCTTACTCTATTAAAGCTTTCTTTCAATATCATAACTTTGAGATCATGCTATCACTGACATTTTGCAGCCGCATACTGAAACCTGAAGGGCATTTTATCTTTTCATTTCCTTTTCGCATTTCATTACGCCTCCTGATTTTGAGGGACATTAAGAATATGTTTTGTTATTCATGTGGGCATTTGTATAACATCTGTCGCCTGATTGGTGGACTTAATGTGTATATACCCAGACCCAATGCGATGAGAAAACGAAAGTCTGAGAGGCGTACGAAATCCTAAATATGGCAAACATCCAGTCGTTTTCCCAGGGGTTCAAGGTAAAACTTACGGTGTTTTACACGAAGGTTCCTGAAAAATAAATATTTTATGTAGTCAGTGCTAACAAGATGTCTTGGAAGGTGGAGTCCTGAATCCATGCATTCTAACCGCCGCTTATAATACATGACATGCATACACCATGTAATAAACCCATCAAAAATCTAGTTAAATATATATAATCAACCTAACAAGCAAGTAGTCGAGATTAAGGACGCTGCAATAAGTATAATTTTCTCAAAAGGCAGTACTAAGCAATATATTGCAAAAGAATCATATAATAATGTCTCCAGCACGAATAAAACTGTTTATTTTACCAAAAAAGTAATCTATACATTACAAACTAACAATCATTACACATGACCATACCTCCGATCACATCCTTAAATGCAGTTAGTATGTACAATAATTGGTTTATATACACAAGATTTTTAGCTTTCAGTCTTGTCCTACAAAAAAATATAAACCTTGTTAGTATATTCTTAACAGATCGACAAGCATTCCTTCTTCTTTACAATACTTACACACAAATTGTGGAAGCAGAAAATGTAGCTCAAATATTTTAACTCAAAACCACGAAACAATCTAATTAATCCAACCCATCTGGCATTCTGTACCCTTTCTATGATTTCCATTTCGACAAGAAACAATTTTTTCTTTTTGTTTTCCGACATTTTATACTACTCAAAGGTGGAAGAAAACACTGATAAGCAAATTAAGGTAAGGAAGCTGGTAAAATTGACCAAGGGAAAAACCAGGTCTTTTTATGTTTAATCAGAATGGCAATGGAGGAGCTTCCAAACCACCTCTGCAAAATTCGACCAAAACAACAATAAGTGTAGGAGCCTGATAGAAGAAATTAGGTAACAAGTAAAGTGACGGAGTATACCTTACTTAATCAAATACCATGTAGCATAGCACAATTCTCAAAACAGACCGCATGAGTAAATACTCTTTGGGTTTCATGGGAATAGTCAATAGATGGTAACCACGCACATTTAGAGAAATTAGCAATTAAAACAAAAGTAAAACATCAAAAGGTATTTTTTTCTTTTGAGCCTACTTCTATACATGATGATATAAGCACATACCTGTATTTATTGAAATAGGAAGTGAGCTGATCAAATGAAGAAAAAATCTAAAGAAAGACAAAAAAACCAACGATTTTACAGTTGCGTATTTAATACATCCTTTACACACAGTGTGTTTACGTGTTTAGTTGTAAGAAATTACTTAATGAAGAAAGGTAAATAAATAATTTAACTGTTATTTTGGAGTATCATTCAAAAATTGCGCATATATACCCCTTAATTTGATAATTGATGGTAATTTGGTTGGTAATTTTAAACTTCCTGTTTATTTTTCTCATAAATTAAATTATCCATTCACTGTTGGGGAAATGACAAAAGAAAATAACAATGACATGTGAACCACAAAAATATGAAGTCATGAATATAATTTCGAATGATCAGATTTGTAATTGCAATGAAAAAGATATGGAAAATATAAGATTCATCTGACCGGAATCGAACCGGTGTCTGTGGCTTTTGTGGCTATTTCCTCTGCCTCCTTTGATACCAAGGCCAAGTTCATATTCTGTTGATTCAAATCTATACATACCTTTGCAGCTTTCCATACCTAATATCCTATGGCTCTAATGCCTAATGACACAAACATACCAGAATATTCCTTTTTGATCATTGTTAGCACGTAAAGCAAAAATGATTCTTGCGCTGTCTCCTCGGGAATTTTTATAGCACGGTCTGTAGTACTGAATTGGTACGATCGATTGCAACAGTTCTCTTTGCTTAAAGGGTCCCTCACGAGCGGATAATAGACCGAACACAAAAAGCAAAAAAACCCCACCGTACTACCAAAACAGAAAAAGGCAAATAACGTCAATAGAATTCAAGTAAAACGAAAAACAGAACAAGTTAGCAAATTTAAGATCAAGTTGTGACCACTCACAACTTCAACGTCTTCCTTAGGAAGAAAAATAAATTGAGGCACGGTACCTGTTTAACTTTTTTCAACAATGAACTATGAAAGTTTAACTCTTTTCAACAATGAACTATGAAAGTTTAACTTTTTTCAACAATGAACTATGAAAGTTTAGCTTTTTTCAACAATGAACTATGAAAGTTTAACTCTTTTCAACAATGAATTATGAAATTTTAATTTTTTTCAACAATGAACTATGAAAGCTATAATAACTATTTACAATTAGATTCAATAAAAATGATTATATTTTTATACAATTTAAGCCTTATTTCATCACAATCCTTTTGTTTACTCGATACAAAAAATAACGATTCTGTTGTTATCACAAGCGTTTAATTTTCTACAACGTTTTCATTTAAAAAAATAATCCCATCTTAGATAATGAAATAATAAACGCCTACTAAGATCCAAGCTTTTAATTAAGATAAATAAAAACACCTGTCAAAACATAGCTGTTGTTTGTATATAAATTCTGTTTTTCTGTTGCCATGCCATAAGATCCAAAGTTGAAAAAACCCTTGCTTAAATTATTAAATATGTAATTTGTTAAATCCATTTAAATCTCTATCTACATGCGGAAGGGATTTCATCGGATTTTACGTAAAATGATAAGTTTTAAAGCTAATACATATTAATTCAATTACTTACGAATATTATAATTCCACACTTACATAACTCAACACCATTATTTAGCTCTATTTTCTGAAAAGAAATCAGAAATTTTATCTGATGAATTGAATGCATTTAAAACAAGCAGCATTTACGTAGCCTCTCTTGAAAGGAATGATTGTAATGGACATATTTGATCGGAGTGAGGATAAAGTTCATGCAAAGGAATGTTTACCGAAAATCATGTCACAGCGCATGGGCAGTATGGTTATAAGTGAGCAAAGTTTATCAACCCAAAGTATCCCCCCATTAACATCAGTTGCGATCAAGCTTGTACGTATATGATATTACATATTATGTGATGTTACTTAACAAATGGACTACGGGCTTTTTTCTTGCCTCTCATAGTTAAGTAGAATCACATTACCCATTTCGTGAAAATATTTGTTTCTTTCATGATGTTTCTATTATATCCCCGATATTTCCCTTTACTGCATTCTGTGGAGTTAAATTTCTACTCTAACTTTTCTAACATTTCAGATTATTAAATTCTCACCTGAGACATAAAAATTTAAATATTTTCTGCAATACCACTCTATCAAATACAAATAACATTGATTTAGCATTTATGTATATTATATTAAATACGTATTTACATATATTTATGTATACTGTACTTGATTACAGAATGAAATCATAGGCATGTCAACTTAGGTATATATATATATACCTGCATGCTAATGATTGTAAAATTGTCCATGTGCATGTCAACTTAGGTAACAATACTAACATAACCATTAATGACGTTAGAAAGCAAGAAAATGTTTCTCTTCACCTTCTATCCATTTCAAGTATTTTAATAAACAAATATAATTACTAATTTCTGTCAATAAGAAGCTCAAAAGAAATATGGTAAATAGTTTTGATATAGTATTTATAACGAACTAAAACATGTTGAACCTTGAAACCACACATCGATTATCCAAGGTAGCCTTCCTTCCATATATATATCTGCATGCTAATGATTGTAGAATTGTCAATGTGAAAGCGGTGGAGTAAGTGGAAGGAGTTAAGTCAGCGGAGTGACACAAGTGAGTTACGTGAGTAAATAGCGTAGGTGGTGTGAGTGGTTTGAGCTAAGTGAGTGAGTGAAGTGTGTGAGTCAGGCAAGTGAGTCAGATAAGTAAGGTGAGTAAGTCAAGTCAGTGAGTTAAGTGTGTGGGTAAAGTGAGTGAATCAATTGTGTGAGTAAGGCGAGTAAGTCAAGTGAGTCCGTCAAGTTAGTGAGTTAAGTAAATGAGTCAGGTAAGTAAGCCAAGTGTGTGAGTCAAGTGAGTAAGTGAATGTGTGGAAGGATAAGCAAATCACTCACTTATCNTCATAGTTAAGTAGAATCACATTACCCATTTCGTGAAAATATTTGTTTCTTTCATGATCTTTCTATTATATCCCCGATATTTCCCTTTACTGCATTCTGTGGAGTTAAATTTCTACTCTAACTTTTCTAACATTTCAGATTATTAAATTCTCACCTGAGACATAAAAATTTAAATATTTTCTGCAATACCACTCTATCAAATACAAATAACATTGATTTAGCATTTATGTATATTATATTAAATACGTATTTACATATATTTATGTATACTGTACTTGATTACAGAATGAAATCATAGGCATGTCAACTTAGGTATATATATATATACCTGCATGCTAATGATTGTAAAATTGTCCATGTGCATGTCAACTTAGGTAACAATACTAACATAACCATTAATGACGTTAGAAAGCAAGAAAATGTTTCTCTTCACCTTCTATCCATTTCAAGTATTTTAATAAACAAATATAATTACTAATTTCTGTCAATAAGAAGCTCAAAAGAAATATGGTAAATAGTTTTGATATAGTATTTATAACGAACTAAAACATGTTGAACCTTGAAACCACACATCGATTATCCAAGGTAGCCTTCCTTCCATATATATATCTGCATGCTAATGATTGTAGAATTGTCAATGTGAAAGCGGCGGAGTAAGTGGAAGGAGTGAAGTCAGCGGAGTGACACAAGTGAGTTACGTGAGTAAATAGCGTAGGTGGTGTGAGTGGTTTGAGCTAAGTGAGTGAGTGAAGTGTGTGAGTCAGGCAAGTGAGTCAGATAAGTAAGGTGAGTAAGTCAAGTCAGTGAGTTAAGTGTGTGGGTAAAGTGAGTGAATCAATTGTGTGAGTAAGGCGAGTAAGTCAAGTGAGTCCGTCAAGTTAGTGAGTTAAGTAAATGAGTCAGGTAAGTAAGCCAAGTGTGTGAGTCAAGTGAGTAAGTGAATGTGTGGAAGGATAAGCAAATCACTCACTTATCCATCCCGGCCCTTTTATTTATGAACTTCCCATGTTCATGTATTGAAAAACAAATTGTGTATTTGGTGTTGTACTTTCATTATTGGGACAAAAAATTTAGTTTTGGAAAAAACTGTTGGTAGTATAGTTCCAATTACCTGACTTCCGGATATTTCAACACTATGTATACTATTGACAGTTTCCATAAGATTGTGTGCTTCATCAACAATTAGGATATTATCCTTTAACTTTACACCAATGGCTTCACGAGTCGACTTGTGAAGAATGGAATTGTAGGGCAACACCACAAGCTAAAATCATAACAAATAAATAGATTTAGACGTTAAAGTTTATGAACTTCTGTAAGGATTGGCGAATACATGGTAGCTGATCTACTTATTAAACCAGACGTCACAGATTAGCACTTTTTCGTGCCTCTGGTCGGTTTAGTTTACTCGGATTAGCATGACTTATTAGTCTAATACTTGTCCGTGAATATGACTCTGTACATTGCCAAAATTCTACTAGAAATATTAACTTAAGTAAAATTTTTTAATGCACACTCCAATTAAATATCTAGTATTTGTGCTCAAATTCCATTTGACAAACAATGTCTTCGTCTACAGGACATATGTTTCCACGACAACCCATTACATTATATTATCACCGGAAACAATTAAAAATTTGGAAGTGTGCATTTCTTCTCAAAAGAAAAAAGACTGACAATCTTCAATAATTTTTAACAACATTGGATTAACTCCAAAAATTGACCACAAAATAGCAGAAAAACATATATGCAAAAACTATTTTACTGTTTAATACTTCAAACAGAAATTGACTGTAGAAAATATAACAGTTGGACCCGTCAGACCCCTTTTTAAAAGAACAAAAATTTGAACAGAATATATAAAAAGTATCAGACAAAAAATTCTATTATTAAATCAAAATCTGGCATAACAACTTCGTGATTATTGGAATTGGTCAGATATTTCAACAATGAATTGAAGTTACTTTTCCAAGAAAAAAAAGTTTTCATTTCAGTTTTAAATTACCTGTGCCTGGGGAATTGAAAAGCGACTGCCGTAGTAAGGGCAAACTTCTAGGTTTTTGCCAAGTGCAACTAACTCTTCGATGTCCAACACTTCAGCCTAAAAAGACAAATGTCTGACAATGGAAACAATAAAGATATACCAATCCTTTTCAAATTAGGAGTCCCTACAACAATATTCTCTCTAACGTATTTGATAACGCGAACGAATCCCGAATTGTAAACTCTAGTTATCGTGTATGGCTTCTTGGATTAGATCAGGTTTTACTTTTTATGTCCCCTCCGAGTTCAGTTTAAGCCTTTGGCACTTAGTTTCGGGCTATCTTGTTTGAACACACCACCAATGGTCTACATGGCCCTAGTATGGCACAAAAGAACGGCGACTCAGAAGGTTTCCTGTTATTCACAGTGTTTTATATGCGACTCATGGCCAAGCTTTTTTCACTCCACTCAAGTTTCTTTAAGCGAGTTTTCAAAAACATTTATCAAGCATTATTCAAGAAAGGGACCTGAAATTGCAAAACGGTTGGCTATTGTCAAAAAAGTATAGCTTATGGTCTTTGCAGAAACGAAGAGTTTACGTTTGTGCAACCTCAAAGTAAGAAATAAGACATTAGTCTAAGGTAGCAGGGTTTACTATATTAGTTAAAGACTTAATCCCACTCCACTTTAACACACTATTCAAATTAATTTAAGCAGACAAAGGTGACTAAAGGAGTTAAGCGTGGATATGACTCCCGAAAACCCCGCTGTGTTTGCGAGAAAAAATTGTTACGAAAGAAATGACATCAACACTAAAGGTACTATGAAAATGTTTATTGGACGTTTTACACTTGCTCATAAAAATGATGCCTCGGCTGTCAATGTACGAAATATACCCATAACTAAAAACATTTTAATACGTGGCCAGGTAATTTGCGTTATCTTATCTTCTCTTTATAATTTCTCAGAACTGGTATACAGAATATCAACTAAATATTATTTCTTGACCAGACTAAAAAACTAAAAATCAATGTTTGCTTAAAAAAAGTTGATTGCCTTAAGAAAAGCAGTTACCAAATAATTGTCTATAAACACGTCAAGCTCTTAGTAAATAAATAAATAAATATATATATACACTACATCTCATCAAGAAATATTTTCCTGCGTCCAGCAAGCTCCACAAAATATTCAACGTTAACATCTTGTAACTGAGCTACAGCTGCAGAATATATGCCCCAAATCACCAGCAAGCAATAACAACAATAACATCATCAGTCCCAAAACAACAATAAAAACAACAAAACAAAATTACTGAACAAGAACGTAATGCGCCCTTCCAGGAAAATACACTACACCAAACATCACATTCAAAGCCAAAATATCACCAACGTCGCTTACAGGAACAACAACAACACCAAACACTGAAATAACATCATCATTAGGAACGGATAGCTCAATTTCGAGCAGCCGTGGGCAACTCTCGTTGCTTCTGCCATTGCCAATCCACAAACGTCTTTGATGTTATCGCTCAGTCTAGTTCTTGGTCTGCCTTTGTCTCTCTTTGCAATAACCATGCCCGTAAGAAGAGATATCCCTAGACTGGCATGCCTCAAGATGTGATCTATGAAGGATAGCTGAAATCCCATATCACACATGTCATTCCATAACATACCATGCGCAATCGTGTCAAAAGCCTTAGAGTAATCGAAGAAGTACAAATATAGGTCTTTGCCACGTTCCCTATTCTTCTCAATAACCATTTTTAGGTTGAGGATTTGATTCCTTGTGGCTTTTCCTGTTCCGACGCTACATCGTTCTTCCGCAATCTCTTTATTTAGTTTGGTCGTCATTCGGTTTGCAATGATTTTCAGTAGAATTTTGCTACTGTGGCTAATACGGGCAATTGTTCTATTGTTGTGGCACTGCTGGGTGTCTCCTTTCTTTGGAATCGGTACAAATACCGAGTCCACCCAGTCTTTTGGCCATGTGGTTTCGTTTCAGGTTTTTGTGCAGAGTTTATGGTAGAAACGTTCTACAATAACACAACCTTTCTTGATCATTTCTGCTCTGATTTCATCTACACTAGTACTCTTACATATTGAAAGATCATGGGTGGCTGCACTGACTTCTTCCTGAAGGGGTGGTGCCTCTAGTTCTGTAAGTTCCCAGTCCAACTGATTGGAGGGGATGTTGGGATCTTTCGCATACAGTTTCAAGTAGTATTCCCTCCAACTTTGCTTGACTTGGTCACCGTCACACAAAATCTTTCCATCTTCGAACTTAATTGAGTCAGGGTTTGAACTTTTTGGTGAGGCTCCTAACACCTTTGTATTATTCCGTGGTGGAGATGGTGGTGGCGTTTTCCTCCACGTTTTTGCACATGTTTTTCTATGTGCTTCTCTATCTTTTCTCATCAATTTCTTTATCTTGATATTCTGATTGTGATATACAACTTCCTCCTCGCGTGTGTTTGCAGTGTCCAGTAGGATGCTCTTTCCTTTGTTCCACATTTCCGTCTTTTCCTCGTCGCACATAAGTAAAGCTTCAAACCTGTTTGTTATTGCAACTTCAAAAACGGTATCAACTGATTCGTAATCTAGCCCCAAAGTTGGGGGTGGTCGCTCAATTTTCTTGAGTCTGACTTGCAATCTCGCAATTAGAAGTTGGTGGTCACTGCTTCAGTCAGCTCCTGGTCTAGTTTTAACGTTTTTGACACAGCTTCTCCATTTCTGGTTTATCATGATTAAGTCAATTTGGTTGCACGACACTGTGTCAGGCGAGGTCTAGGTGCGTAAGTGTCGAGGATGGTGTTTGAACATGGTGTTAAAGATCGCAGGGTTACTTGAGCTACAAAAATCAACGAAATCTTCTCATCTGTCATTTCGATCTCCTAACCCATAGCGTCCGCATATTGTATTGGGAAATTTGCTTGGGATTGAGTCAAGGGTGTCCTGAAAACTGTTAAAGAACTTCTCTATTTCTTCTCCCTTTGCCACACTGGTCGGTAGATAGCTCTGGATAATGCTGATGCTGCGAGGCTTTGCTTGCCTTCTAACTTTGATAAGTCGATCGCTACTTGGGTTGTAGCCAATGAGTGAATTACTGGTGCATTATCCACGATTTACAGCAACACCGTGGCTGTGTCCAACTTCTTTGCCGGAGAAAAGAAAGGTCTCATTCTTGCAGTTCGGAAGCTACCTTGGCCATTGCAGCTGGTCTCAGAGATGCCTAGGATTTGGAGATCGCATCTTCCCATCTCGTCGCAGACAGTACTCAGATTTCCGGTTCTTTCAGCTTCCTGGCATTCCATGTACCACGTTTGAGCAAATTACGGAGTTTTACAGGGTTCCTTTCAGTTGCATACTTTTCGCCGCCAGCCTGATTGCTCAGTGGACAACGTGCCCCCTGTTGACCCACGCAACGGGCGATGTGGTATTGACTTATGGATTTATTCTTCATTCCATGGTGAAGAGGTAGACGGAATGATTGGAAAGTGCAGTGTACTCTCCCAGGTGTTCTTCTGCACTCACTGTCTCCAGCTTACTAGGAGAGATAACCTCTTTTGTTACTCAGTTACTTAGACCTGAGCTTCCGAAAGACGGTAGCTTAATTAACCAACTGTTACAGTACCACTAGGTCACGCATCAATTAAGCAAATACACTGTTCTGCTGCCAACAGCTTCACTGTAATCCTGGCACGGGTAGCAATTGGGATATTATCAATGCTCAGGAAAACCCCAGGATGCAGTTCAAACGTCATACCCGGGACTGCGAGTCAAACCCAGGACTGCGAAATGGCAAACATAGGATTAATTGAAAGACCATGAAAACAAAGGTATTCCAAGGACAAATTTTCATTCAACCACAGCAAATACTAACACAGCAGAACCCTATTTAGTTTCGTATACGAAACGAAGTAAAAAAAAGCAGGAAAAGCATCCCAAATACCTTGGTCTACCTTCAAATCCGTTCCAGTCTATATAAATAACAGTAAATGATTACTCTTTGTCGCATTGAAGAAATAACAATTATCACGTACATCGTCCAAAACCATTTTCTCAACAAATGGTGAGAACTCATTTCATAACCCCGACACTAAAAATATTCCTTCTACGCAGCTTTAAACCAAACGACAAATTAAACAGGATCTCATTTCTAGAACAAACATCCTAACACCTCTTTGGCCGACTTCAAAACCAATTATTCTATCAGTAATTTCAAACCAAAGGACTAACAGTACTGTTTTTCTTTCTGGAAAGATCAACCTAACATTTGCAATATTTGGTGAGGTGTCTATTTAATTTATGCAAGCTTGTAGAGCACTCGTAACATTATTCCCTGACGATCAAAATATTGTGAATTACTAGTTCCAAGTATAGCTCTTATTTTTCATGTTTAATCTTCTGTATACAAATATATACATATATATTAGAAAGCGAATAAAATTTCAGTTTATCATACCAATGCGTAATCCCTTAAATCTTTGTAGCCTTGAAATTTATTGAATTGACATCCACTCTGTTTTTTCTTTCTTTTTTTCTTTTTCTGTATGTCCGCACCGACACCTATGATTTAGTAAAGAAATACCAGAAAAGTATTGATACCACAAATGAAACGTTGCTTTAAACACATTGAT